>ML661897.1:20417398-20592477 GCA_007570785.1 Antilocapra americana
TGTTGAGAAAAGGGAACCCTCTTATACTGTTGGTGGGAATGCAAACTAGTACAGCCACTATGGAGAACAGTGTGGAGAGTCCTTAAAAAACTGGAAATAGAACTGCCATATGACCCAGCAATCCCACTGCTGGGCATACACACCGAGGAAACCAGAATTGAAAGAGACACATGTACCCCAATGTTCATCGCTGCACTGTTTATGATAGCCAGGACATGGAAGCAACCTAGATGTCCATCAGCAGATGAATGGATAAGGAAGGTGTGGTACATATACACAATGGAATATTACTCAGCCATTAAAAAGAATACATTCAAATCAGTTCTAATGAGGTAGATGAAACTGGAGCCTATTATACAGAGTGAAGTAAGCCAGAAGGAAAAACAACAATACAGTATACTAATGCATACATATGGAATTTAGAAAGAAGGTAACGATAACCCTGTATGCGAGACAGCAAGAGAGACAAAGATGTATAGAACAGTCTTTTGGACTCTATGGGAGAGGGCGAGGGCAGGATGATATGGGAGAATGGCATTGAAGCATGTAGATTATCATATGTAAAATTGCCAGCCCAGGTTTGATGCATGATACAGGGTGCTAAGGGCTGGTGCACCGGGATGACCCAGAGGGATGGAATCAGGAGGGAGGTTCTGGAAGGGGAACACATGTACACCCATGGAGATTCATGTCAATGTATGCAAAACCAACACAATATTGTAAAGTAAAAAGTCTTTATATTGAATTTTTGTTACAATTTAAAAAAAATGGGAGTGGAAACCAGGATTTAGTGCCTTACAAAATGCTTTAGTAAAGATAAATACTTGACAAATAGAAGAATAAGCTTTTCTCCTGTGCTAGCACAATCCAGGACCTCATCTGATTTATCTAAAAAGAAACCAACTGTTTATCTAAATCCAAGATCTTCTGCGCCTGGGACACTCTTATGTAGATGGAAAAAAACACCAGGAGTGACACAGCCCTGGGACATACTGCACCAAAAATGATTTCACAAAAGGTACCCAGTTTATTTTTGCTTCACAAGGCTATGCAAATTCAAGTTTCTCTGGTTCATCTCCTCTGTGTTAGTATTTATCTATTAAGGTGAAATGACCAGGTCTTCATCACTTTATACACCCCAGGACTAAAGTTAAAAGTTATAATGACTTCATTTCATGAAGTTCTCCAGGTATCTGGGTTCATAAGAACTCATCTATTTCTCTGAGAATTATTAACTCATTCTCTTCACCATTTTCTCACATGGAGAGGAAGAAAGAGAACTCTGTCCCTATCCCCACATAAAAAGTCATTCTTTCTTTGAAAGTAACTTTTTTTTCAGCTGACATGTACTAGATTGTTCTAAAAAGAGCAATGGCATAATATAAGAACAGATGATTCAAAGACTCCCTGGGAATTGCCACATCCTAACTTCAAATGCAAGGGTAGGCAAAACATCTGCATTCTGAGTCACTCCATTTTTCAACAAGGGAGCCTGTCATTAGCCATCCTGCTGCATAAATCTTTGTGGTCTGTAAGTGGGCTCCAGAGCTGGTTCACAGTGTGCTCAATCTTGACACTGCAACTGACCCCCACTCCACTCTTACACAAACTCAACATATTTTGAAGTCATTTTAAAAGACTACCTGAACCCAAGAGTTTTTAAGTCTATATTTTTAATAATGACTATGCAAAGGCTGTGTGTGTGTGTGTGTGTGTGTGTGTGTGTGTGTGTGTGTGTGTGCGCGCGCGCGCATGCGTGCATACATGCACATGTATGGGGGGCAGGTTTCTGACCGTGGTTCACTAATGCCAGGAACGATACAAATTCAAGGATACTGCCTTTTGTGGGTAAAGATCTTAGGAAAAAGTGAAAAGGGAAGCAGATTTTTCTCTAGAAAACTATAGACAGTTTTTCCAAATGAAAACTTACTTGAGACACTTTGATTAACAAACAAAAAAAGATGGCAAAAGAAAAGACACTGATGCACAAAGAAAAAGCTAACAGCAGTTAAGACAGTCAGGTTCACCAGTGTGCTTTTAGGGCTTACTGCCTCTTCTGATGTGACTCTTATGCAGAAATTTCACTGTTTATACAGAGAGTGTAAACATATCTGTTGACCTAACAAAATACTGGTTTTCATTCCTCATCCCCTCCTCTCCTAGCCATGGTAAATAGCTTGACATTTAGGCTCAGAGGCTTTGGGGTGACCTGGAGGTTCATAACCTGGCTCTGATATTCATAGTTGTGTGTCTTAGGACACACTTACTATCCCCTCTGAGTCATAGTTTCCGCCCCTGTATGATGGGGAGAACGGTTGAGTCTGTCTTGAAGGGCAGTTGTAAGGATATAAGGATATAAGCTTAACCACCACAGTTAAGCTCCTGGCACACAAAAAGGGGTCCATAATGGTTGAAGAGGAATGAGATGGCAGTTTGTTGTTGATTTATCTAGATAAAGGCTCACTCTTATGAGCATCTGAAACAGGATAAAACTAAAGCTCTCCAGGGTAGGCACCAAAACCTCAGACTCTAAAGTGACAGTAACACAAGACATGCTTATCAAGATAGCTATGGATGAAGAAATGCAACAAAACTTGAAAGAAGAACTGAGGATGGCAGAAACACCCACTCTGAAAATTCTAGCAGGCTCAAATGATTGCAAGAGGAAGATGGCATATTACTCCCTCAGCAGTACCTGAACCAAGAACTTCCAGATGTACAAGCTGGGTTTTGAAGAGGCAGAAGAACCAGAGACCATATTGTTAACATTCATTGGATCACGCCAAAAGCAAGGGAATTCCAGAAAAATAACTACTTCTGTTTCATTGACTACCCTAAAGCCTTTGACTGTGTGGATCACAACAAACTGTGGAAATTCTTAAACAGATGGGAATACCAGATCATGTTACCTGTCTCCTGAGAAACCTGTAGGCTGGTCAAGAAGGAACAATTAGAACTAGACATGGAACAATGGATTGGTTCAAAACTGAGAAAGGAGTATGACAAGGCTGTATATTGTCACCCTGCTTATTTAACTTATATGCAGAGTACATCATGAGAAATGCCAGGCTGGATGAGTCATAAGCTGAATCAAGATTGCTGGGAGAAATATCAATAACCTCAGATATGTAGATGCTACCACTCTAATGACAGAAAGTGCAGAGGAACTAAAGAGCCTCTTGATGAGGGTGACAGATAAGAGTGGAAAAGCTGGCTTGAAACTTAACGTTAAAAGAACTATCACTTCATGGCAAAGAGAAGCAGAAAAAGTGGAAACAGTGGTAGATTTTACGTTCTTGGACTCCAGAACCACTGCAGACAGTGAATGCAGCCATGAAATTAAAAGATGTTTCCTCCTTGGAAGGAAAGCTATGACAAACCTAGACATAATATTAAGAAGCAGAGAATCACTTTGCCAACAAAGATCCACAGAGTCAAAGCTATGGTTTTTCCAGTAGTCATGTACAGATGTGAGTAGCACCATAAAGGCAGCTGAGTTCTAAGAACTGACGCTTCAAATTGTGATGCTGGAGAAGACTCTTGAGAATCCCTTGGGCTGCAAGGAGATCAAACTAGTCAATCCTAAAATAAACCAACCCTAAAAATCACTGGAAGGACTACTGCTGAAACTGAAGCTCAATACTTATGGCCACCTGATGCGAAGAGCCAACTCACTGGAAAAAGACCCTGATGCTGGGAAAGATTGAAGGCAAAAAGAGAAGGAAATGGCAGAGTGTAAGATTGTTAGATACCATCACTGGCTCAATGGACATGAATTTCAGCAAACTCTGGGAGTTAGTAGAATACAGAGGAGCCTGGCATGTTCCAGTACATGGGGTGGTAAAGAGTCAGACATGACTTAGCGAATGAACAAGAAAGAACATGTCTTAGGAAGTGTGAGAGTTATTCACTACCTTCACTTCCTCTCATCCTCCCTTCCACCAATCTCTCCCCAGGCGCCACGGCTGGAACACTGGACAGTCTTCAAACTTTGACTAGAAATGATATTCTAATACAGCATAGCAACATTGTATTTAATAACATTAACATTGTTACTTTTAATAGCAGGTACTAGACTTCATCTTGTCTACCTTTGCTGGGAAAGGGTGTGGGGGGTCACAGATTTTGGTTGGTATCATGGCTTCTGCTAAATGATCCTGCATGGGGTGAGATGCCTATTACACTGCTGGAGTGGAAGAGGAAGAGTCAGGAGGGAAGAGGAAACTGGGATAGAGAGAGAATAAAGAAAAGTCAGTGAAATGATGCAAGGGTGCGTAGCAATGGAAGAGACAGCTCCTCAAATTCTCACCAAAACCACTAAATCCATGAAAGATTATGAGTGGGTTATGATATGTGTGGGGTTTATGTCTGAGTTGAGAAGTTACAAAAGAGAATACACCTGCAGAATCAGGAGCTAGAGAGGCAACATGATTGCACAAACATGTATCTACTAAAGACTCAAAACATGAGCAGATATGCAAAAGTCAAAAAGACCTACAGAAGATGACAGTGAAAAGTGAAAGCGAAGTTGTGTCTGACTCTTTGTGACCCCATGGAATGTAACCTACCAGGCTCCTCTGTCCATGGGATTTTCCAGGCAAGAGTACTGGAGTGGGCTGCCATTTCCTTCTTCAGGGGATCTTCCCAATCCAGGGATCGAACTTTGGTCTCCTGCATTGCAAGAAGATGCTTTACCATCTGAGCCACCAGGGAAGATGGGAAGGTATGAAAGTGGTGCCTCAACCAAGGGAAGTGCCCAGGTTCATGCATGCCTGCAACCATGCACACCATCACTGATACTGGTTGAACTCTTTCTTATGCACTGGGCACCGCACCAGGCTGTGGAACACCATGGAGACAAAGCCAGAGTTCTTGCTCTCCTGGTGTTTGTGCACTAGTGGGAGAGAGGGACATGGATCAAGTAATTGCACAAACTTTGTAACATTGTGATTATGAGGGGACCTACAAAGAAGGAACACATGACACTATGAGAGAAGATAACAGAGACTGGCCCAGCCAGAGAAGTCAGAGAAGCTTCCCTGAACAAGCGATCTTACTGATGATGTGAGCATTGAGTAATGAGACATTAACTGCGTGAAGAAAGGAGAGAAAAGTAGCCTGGTAAGAAGAGTACATACACAAGCCCTGGGGTGGCAGGTTTGAAGACTGAAAGAAGGTAAAGTGTGGCTAGAGCAAAGACAACCCAGGAAAATGGGCAGCATGGCACTGGAAGGCAGGGAAGGACCAGCCTTGGGGCCTGTGGATCATGTGATGGTATCAGTCTTTATATTAAGGGTAGTCAAAGAGAAATCAACAGGAATCCCCAGGCAAGTCTGAAAATGGCAAATGAAACACATTTATACTTCATTTCCAGTTTTCTCATCATTCCTACTACCAATCAATGTGTAACAGCACACCCCAAAACAGAAAAGTAAACATTTAATTAACCCAGTAATTTCATTTGAATCATTGGTATTTTTAAATGAATTTTCCATCAACATATAAGGAAAAACTCCCAATTCTGAATCACCATCAAAACATAAACTCCAAATATGTAAATTCATAATTCAGTATTTAGTCAGTTACTGAAAGAATACTGAATTAGAAATCAAACAACCTGAGATTTTAGTTCTGACCCTGGCACTTATTAGTCACATGGCTTTGGATTAGTCCCCAAAACTCACTGTTTCAATTTCCTCATCTACATAACAGGGTAATGACTCTTGTCCAATGTACCTCACAGAATTAAAGTGAGAGACTTTTGTAACACCAAGTAGATTATTATTAACCTTTCACCAAATGGCAAAGCAAATACAGACCTTATTCAAATCAGAAAACGTTTCATTTTTAACCTCACATATCAACCTGTTTTGCAATACTGTTACAAAATGAAGCTTCATCTTGAAAGTCATTGCCCTCAAGCTCCTTTTAAAACTTATTCTTTTGTACATAAAACTACAGAGAGACTGAAAATTTTGTTTCATTTGATTGTAGCAGACGGTTCTATTCAAAATTCTGTTCAAATATATAGTAGGACCCTGTTGGTTATTTCTTCGTGTAGTTGGCCTTCCAAGGTGGCTCAGTGGTAAAGAACTCATCTGCCAATTCAGGATGCAGGTTCCATCCCTGGGTTGGGAAGATATCCTAAGGAAATGGCAACCCATTCCAGTATTCTTACCTGGAAAATCCCATGGACAGAGGAGCCTGGCAGGGTAGACATAATTTAGCAACTAGAACAAAACAATTGTATATGTTAATTCCAAAATCCTGATTTATCACTTACCCCTCTCCTTTTTGGTAGCCATCTATTTCTGATAATCAGTATGGTAATCTCTAGGCTCATCCATGTTACTATAAATGGCATTATCTCCTTTTTATGGCTGAGTAATATTCCTGTGTGCACATGTGTGTGCACTACATATTCTTTATCCATTCATTTGTCAATGGACATTCAGATTGCTTCCATGTTTGGCTACTGTAAGTAGCGCTACAATGAATATTAGGGTACATGTATCACTACTTTTTACAAAAAATAAACACAGAAAAGATTAACAGGAAACAAGTTTGATTATCTATGGGGATTTGGGAATGAAATGGAAAAGATGGAAAGGGGACAGGACCTGTCTGAATATAATTTTTATGTAGTTTCAAATTTTGAACCATGTTAACATTTTATATATTAAAAAAATAAACAATGGGTGGGTAGGAGGACCTGAAAGTGAAACAAATGAATAAGCTTGATTATAACCAAGTTAACAAGACAATTTCAAAGAAAAAAGAATCCAAAAAACATCCAAACATAATAACAAGTTATTTTGACTATACACTTTCAGTGTGATATATTCTAAGGACAAAAAAATCTTGACCTTTACTTGGTAAGCTTGTTTTGGATAATGTTGATGAAGCAGTTCTGAAACTGTTTTGTGTATATTGTAGAAATGAGCAAATGAGTAAACATAGTGATGTTCTGAGGAAGCAAGGAGTTCACTGTGGGCAAACAAAGATAAAAACATGAAATGGAGGTAGAATTCTATTCTATGGGATTAGGTATCAATTACAGCATCATGATGAACTCATGATTTTTAAGTGTTGCTAGTACTGTTCATTGAGAGGACCTAAAAGCAATTTTACTCCAGAGCAATGAGCACACAAGGGACCCAGGGCATATTTTCTAAACACCATTCTCTAAGCCTTTTGGAAAATTCCTAATTTCAAGCTAAACACCATTCTCCAAGCCCTTTGGAAATTTTCTACTTTCAAGGTGAACATGGAGCATTTTCTTGTGCCAGAAATTAAGGAAGTACCCAAAACTGAACAAGATATGTCAAAGATGTAAGAACCCATTTAAAGGGCTGCTACTTGCCAAATTTGGGACAATATGAGCATCAAGATGAATAATGACAGGAATGGATTACAACACACTAAATAAAATAGAATCCATAAGTCTACAGGTTTTTTTTTTTAATTTTAAAGTGATTAGAAGAGAAAGCCCTCCTTTAGAGAAAATGCCAATAAACATAAAAGATGATAGAAATAGAAAAGCACTATTTCATAACCAACACAGTAATATATGATGGATACTAAAACCATTGGGTGAAATACAGTGAAACAAGATCTTCACATAGCCCAAAGTATTCCATCCCAAGTCACTTATTAACGACAAAGGGAAAAAGAGTCTTTATAATGGAGAAAAACAGCAGATAACACCTTAACCAAATAATCCAACTTATCATCATTAAAAGGAGTCTTTATAATGGAGAAAAACAGCAGATAACACCTTAACCAAATAATCCAACTTATCATCATTAAAAGGACATATTCATGTTCTATGTCCTCTGTTGTGACACGCTCAGATGTGTGATACATCACTCAGATGTTGTGACATTCAAGATGTGTGATACATCATCTATTAGCACTCCTGCCAAAAATGTTTAACGTTAAGTCTAACCATGGGGAAACACTTAAGACATCTGCAAAATAATGGGACTGGACTCTTCAAAAATATATTACAAATGAAATACTAAAAAACAGAAGAAAAATATACTGTCAACCTGTACTATAATAAATACTAAAAAGACATGAAAATAAATCCAATACAATGTATGATTCTTTCTCAAATCTTGAATACAAAACAAAAATAAATAAATAAAACAACGCTAGAGGACATTACTGGGAGAACTGCAGAAATTGAAATATGGACTGCATATTTAAAAAGTAATATTACATCAATAACACTGAGTGTGATAGCTGCATTGTGGTTGCACAGGAAAATATCACTTTTAAAGGATACATGCTGAGTCTGGGGGCCAAGGCATCCAGATGTCTGCAACTAACTCTCAAATGGTTCAGCTAAATATACATATGTACAAAGGGAAGAAAAGGGGAACAGCAGGAAAGGAAGAAAATGTGACAACCAGCAAGTAACTCCAGTTTGGAGGATCTTTGCCTGGAGTTTAAGCTCTAGCAGAAAGCCTCCCGAAAATATTGGAGACAGCCAAAGTTAGCAACAAAAAAATTAACTAATTAATATAGGACACCCAGTAAAGTCTGAATTTCAGCTAAACAAGTAATTGTTTTAATATAAGTATGTCCCAAGGATTTTATCTGGCAGCCCCACCCTGAGAAGCACTTTGGACAGTTCTATGCCTAGGGAATAAAGTACAACAGTTAAAGACTACTAGGACAGTTCAAGATTAGAGCCACTAATATTTTTTGCTTACTATTTTTTATTTAATCAAACTCTACTCCATTTTCTTTAATGAAGACTACTCTTCAAGCTATACTTTATCCTTAGATACTGTTGTTACAGTCCTAAGCTTCATTTTTCTCACTGCATTGCAAAACTTTCCCACACTTCCACCAACTTCGACTTCTAAATACTACTTTTCCCATCCCCTTCATTTTTCTCCCTTTTCAGTTTCTACCTGTTTGGCCCATGACAGGATAGTTGGAAAACAATAGATGTTACTTGCCAGGGACTGCTTCGGGAAATTTTTGTTAACCCCACCCAATATTGGGCTTCCCTGGTGGATTAGATGGTAACGAATCTGCTTGCAATGCAAGAGAACTAGGTGCAAACCTGGGTTGAGAAGATTCCGTGGAGGACAGCATGGCAATCCACTCCAGTATTATTGCCTAGAGAATCCTCATGGACAGAGGAGCCTGGACAGTCCATGGGGTCGCAAAGAGTCGGACATGACTGAGGAACTAAGCACAACACAGCACCTCATGTTAGTAAATGTCTTGACCTAGGCTGGTCAGGGATCCTCCCCTCCTAAGGGGATGTAGCAGTTTTGGTACATTTGGCATCCATCAGGCCAGAGCAGCTCATTACACTCTCTTAAAAGCCCTCTTATCACTGATTCTCTTCCTTCTTTGGTCTTATCAGCTTCTCTTATTTTTCTTAATGTCTAAATGTTGGACAGCCTCAGTGTTTAATTCTGGGCATTTTCTCTCTCCATCACTGGGTCCAGTGCTTCCCAAAGCTCAATCATATGTATATCGTCTTCATGCTTTTTGACATCCCTCAATAACTATTACTAGTTTTCTTTAAATAGATAGGATTTTTTAAACTCATATGTTTGAAAAAAAGATTTTATATCACTATAGAGAAATATTTAATATCAAAAATAGAAGATAATCTAAAAATAAACCTCAAAATAAATGCAATCTTCTTAGATTTAAAATAATCAATAAAGACAAGTCATTATTAATATATACATACTAAAATGCACACCCCAAAATTAATTACTAATGAGAACTGAGCTGTTCACAATCAGTCAAGAATACTGACTGGATGTTTGGCATCACATTTTTTGTCTCATGCTTACAGTAAAGGAACCTGAAGACCACGAGGGAAGATAATTTGCCAAAAATCAAGGCAGAGACAGAGCTGGAGCCATGGCCCAAGATGACTGAACTGCAGTTTCAGAGAGTGGTCTCAAGTAAGGAAAATTCAGAAACACTGGCTCCTGGGGGTATCAGGGTTCAGTCAGGGGAGAAAAGCTTGGTGCATGGTAGAGTTAAAAAAAAAAAAATGTTAAGTGTTAAAGTCTAAAAAGGTTGTGGGCACATTGCAAACAGGCCACTTAAGCCATGCTACTATACGCCTATGACTTTATCCTTTGAACCTGTTTCCTGGCATAATTCAGGAACTATAGAATTGTGAGAAATCAGACACACAGTACTGATTGCTCAACCCAGTGGTTACAGCCAGCCAGCAGCAGTTTCCTTTCTTCCTCTCCCATCTTTGTATCACCAACATCGCCACAGACCTATGCACCAACCAGCTCTATCTCCTTTTGAAGATACAGCTAATTTCCCTCCATCACTGCCTTGTGTCCAGTGCTGGGAGAAAGGACCTCAGCTGTGCTGGGCTGGTGGGCAAGAGATGTAGTAGCTTCCTGGTGTCTTTTGTGGGTTGAGTCTGTAAAGATGAAGATGGCCTAGAGACAAATTCTTCAGCCTCAGATAACCCCCAATTTTCAGTTGCAATGGAGGAGCTGCAGGCTCTAGGAGGTAGTATATGAGGCCAAGGATATTCTCAGGTTCCTGATTCAGTGAATGCTGAGGCCTCTTAGGAAGTTAAACCCCAAAAAACCCTGGCAGAGCAGGACTGTGGGGAACCTAAAGTCAAGCAGAGGAAGCTGAACTGGCACTTTCAGGCATGTCTTGAGGTTCCATGTGTCCCTGAAAAGAGTCAAGATGTTTCTGGGTTCTTCTTGATACCAAGGAAGACAGATGGTAAAGCAGCCAGGAGAGTGCCAATTAGGAAGAAGTAGCTGACCACACATACTGAGAATCTCCTGGAAGTTGCAGCTAGATCTCAGGAGAGATGCATGATGCCATCAAGTGCAGGATGGGTCCAAGTTGGCAAACCACTAGAGATGGACTAAGCTGGGTGAACTAACCCATGAGTATCATACCTCAGCATCAGATACCCAGCAACAAGGCAAAGAACAGAGACTGGCAAGACCAGAGAAGCAAGAAAATCCCTGAAAGAGCTTGTGGATATGCACCCAGGGACACCTTTTCATTATGACTCCAGATCATCACAAAGTAGAGAAAGAAATCTGAACTATGGGGCATGTATCCAAGAAACCAAATCATCAAAGATGTGACTTAAAGTAGCAAGGACTTGAGATATGTTAACTAACAAGTTATAAAAATTTCCCCATAGTTCCCAGAGGGAAGTAGAGCCCAGAGTAAGATTAGCTCAGTTTGGGGGGGGGGGTGTTCTGGGAGGGGGGTTGGGAGGAGTACATTCATCTAACCAAAGTCCTAAATTTTCAATTTCAGCACATTCTGTACCTTTACTGTATTTTTCAACACTTCGTAAAAAGAGACTATTTCCATATATCAGGCACATATCAGGCATTCAACATTTGTTGAAAAAATGAAAAGGATGAATGACCTTAAGTAAACGGCTGATTCTGGAACAGTACAGTCTAGGTTTTAATTATTTGCATTTACCAACTCACCAATTTTCCCAAGGTTTAAAAACACACACTGGAAATAAAATTCTTTCACTTTACACAACTTCTTAGATCATAAATATAAGATACTGGAATAATTTACCTAAGAGATTTTAGAGCAGGCAGAAGCAGGAGATTTTGTTAGAACTTTACAATGTGTTAATGACCTCTAAACCAGGTAGCCCCACACTGCTAATTCTAATTGTTGGAAACACGTCTGGACCATGAAGCAATCACCTCAAAGATTCAGAGTCAAAGTCACTCAGTCCTGTCCGACTCTTTATGGCCCCATGGACTATACAATCCATGGAATTCTCCAGGCCAGAATACTAGAGTGGGTAGCCTTTCCCTTCTCCAGGGGATCTTCCAAACCCAGGGATCAAACCCAGCCAGGTCTCCTGCACTGCAGGCGGATTCTTTACCAGCTGAGCCACAAGGGAAGCACTCAAAGAAACTCAGTATTCCCTCCAATGACATCCCAAAAGTAATCAAACCAAACTTAAAAATGCAAATAAAAAATACTTTAGACCCTTAAAGAGATATATCCTCTACTACTCCTCCAGAACTCTAAAACAGTCAAGACCAACTTTTCCTAAACCAGTTCTTCCATACAGAATTACTCATCTAGGTGTGATGGCCCATGTAATAAATGCAGTCATGTATCATCACACTCCCTTTGGACTCTTTATAAAAGGTCACTGTCTGCCTGTCAGATCCTTGGCTTGTCAGGTATTTTCAGAACCAAAGCATCTAGATAAAGCATTATACAAAAGTTGTACCTACCTGTTTTAAATCACCTTTAGTATAGACAGTGGTTAAGAAAAGACAGCCTTATTAGTGCTTGGATTCCAGTGGTTCTATTTACTTCACCATAAACACTTATTTCCCCATCTTTAAAATGGGAATAATGATATTTTCCCAGTGGAGCTGTCATGAGGATTAACTGAGTAGCTATTTGTAAAGCACTCAGAACGGTGCCTGGCAACAGCCAGTAGGAACGTGTGGGGATTAAGACCATAATCCCCACAGAATCTCATGGATTTAAATGTAAATGCTCTTAAAAAGCAGATAAATCAAAACTGTCGCAGTTTCTAGACACTCCCTAATTAGTTGCTCCAGGCTTTCAAAGTATTTATAACTCGGCAGATAGCAAGGAAGGTAAACTCAACAGAAGAGACAGAGGGAAAAAAGGAATACAGGTTGTTTGCTAATCCCATTAGAAAATTATCCGTTCAAAAATTTCGTATGAATGCCCTCCTTGATCATTCTGTGCGATTATACATGTTCTTCAAAACAAGATTTTGTTTTTAAGAGAAACTAACCTGCACACAATCTAAGGCGGAGGTCGGGGGGTGGGGGTGGTGAACAGCATTTCCCTGAGCCACACGGAGACCTGGGTGAACAGTGGACGCTTAAACGTCAGCGTTTCTAGAGAGTCGGTAACTAAGACCTCGCAGAGATGGTCAATCATTCCAATTATCAGAACAACAGCAAGCGCTACGAGGCCTCAGACCCAGACTGAACTTGCCCACAGGCAACCCCAAGCATCCAGGGATAAAGCCGAGCCTCCGAGCCGACCCGGGCGTGTTGCTGAGCCCAGACCGCGCGCCCCCCGTCTCCCCGTGGAGAACCAGAGGCTTCCTCCGCATGCTTTCCCGGTGCTTTCGAAATCCAGGAGAAAGAGGAAGCGAGGTAGGTACACCTCCAAGCGAAACAGAGCTGACGGGCGAAGCCCCGCACCCGACCGTACGCCCGACGGCCGTGAGACGCGCGGGCGCAGCAGCGACGGCGACGGCGGAAGCGGGAGGGGCGGGGCCTGGGCGGCCCTCCGCGTGAGGCGGGCGTTTCCGGCGTGCGCGACGGAGCGCTCGGGCGGGGGCGCCGCCGGCTCCCAATCGCGCACAATGAGACAGCGCTGAGCGCCGGAAGTGGGGCTGAAGGAAAACACGGAGAGGGAGCCCGGCCGGGACAGGAAGAGGCGGGGGGCCGCGGCGGAGGTGGTGAGTGTTCCTGGGCGCCTCTTCCCCTGTGTCCCTTTCAGACTCGCGTCCGGGGTGCCTCTCCGGTGGGTTCTCCGGTCTCCACAGTTGAGGGCGGGCCTGGCCCGAGAGGTACGTTGACTCCGTCCTCTGCCGGCCTCCTCGCCTCGGCTGCGAGGATCAGGGATCCCCCAGGCCGGCGAAGACTGAGCTCTCGGGCTTGAGTCCGCACCTTCATTTCATGTCACACCCTGCGGGGACTGGAGAAAAAGGGATCGGGGCGGAGGCACTCGCCCCCAGCCCTCTGTCCGGCCGGGGGGGACCCCGGAACCCCATCGAGGAGGCAGGTCACTTCCTGCTTCCTGGTCTCCGCTGTGGCTTCGTGGCCAGGAGTGCGGAGACGCCTCCTGTTTCTCGGTCTCCGACTCAGGATGGAAACTGAGGCAGATCGGGGGTGGGGCGGTCACGTGGGGATCGAGGAGGGAGAACTGCTGTTTGATGACAAAACCAAAGTTGTTTGGGGTGGGAAAATGAGGACTAGGGTGGTTAGCTGGAGTTGACCCTTGGTCGTAAAGCCACCCCCTCTAACCGGAGCGGAGCCTTGGTCGGAAGCCCAGCCTCTACGTAGCCCAAGCGATCGGAGCCTGTCGTTCTGAATAGTGTCGAGCGGAGCCGAGGCCCCAGGATACCAAGAAGGGACTGATAAGTGGAGTCGAGAGATGTACTGCCTCCACAAAGTTTCGGTTACTTTCTAGTAACATTTAAAAGTAATTGCCAGCTTGTTTTTTAAAAGACTGCGGAGTTCTCTGAAGTACAGGCTCGGGGTGAGGTATTTGTTTTTTGGAGGGAGGGGGGAAGGTTATGAAGAAAAAAGCTTTCGTTATATAGGTAAACGCCAACCAGCTTCGTATGAGGGACATTTTTTAATATTACAGTTTTTAAGACAGTTACAGTTTTCATCTTCATATTAAATAGTACTAATTTCTATGAAGCTATTCTAAAACTAAGCCTCCCACTTCTAACATAATGCACTGATTATTGGAATGTGATGGAAATTAGGAAAAGGGTTTCTTTCAGGCTTTTATACATCTGTACAATAAATGTGTGATATGTTGCGAATTTGATATGATGCCTTGTTATATTGATAGTTTGATGTTTCTCCAAAACACCTTCTTTCAGGTGAAGAGGACGAAAACTGAACTCAAAGACCATGGGAGATGCCACAAAACCTTATTTTGTGAGGCGTCCTAAAGAGCGAGGGACTACAGATGATGAGGATTTCAGAAGGGGTCACCCCCAACAAGATTATTTAATAATGGATGATTATGCTAAAGGCCATAACAGTAAAATGGAAAAAGGCCTTCCCAAAAAAAAAGTAACACCAGGGAACTATGGGAATACCCCCAGAAAAGGACCATATGCTGTTTCTAGCAATCCATATGCATTTAAGAACCCAATTTACAGTCAACCCACTTGGATCAATGACAACCACAAAGATCAGAGTAAGAGATGGCTATCTGATGAACTTGCCAGTAATTCAGACAGTTGGAGAGAATACAAACCTGGACCTAGAATCCCTGTTATAAACCGACCAAGAAGAGACTCTTTTCAGGAAAGTGAAGATGGATATAGGTGGCAAGATGGAAGAGGCTGTAGAACTGTAAGACGACTGTTTCATAAAGAGCTGACAAACCTGGACACCATGTCAGAAATGGAAGCAGGAAGCCCTGGTAATGTTTCCAACTTGTCAAGTTACAACCCTGAAGTCAGCAATGTCTTATTTTTCATTCAGAGGAGCTTTATTATTTTCAGCAATGCAGTTCCAATTTTTCATAGTTTTGGCTTATTTAATGTGATTGTTTTAAGAATAATCATGTTATTTGGGAAGTTTCAACATACTGCATGTATTGATCCCTTTAAAAGTTTACTTTGCCACAAGGCTCATTTTACCTTAGTAGAAGTATGTTTCCCATTGGTGCTTTTTACAGAAGAGGGTGATCATATCCCTCTAGGCATATATCATAATTTCTGAGTGGTATGTATGTGTTTTCTAAATTATATATTGTAACTTTGTACTTGAATTATGTATGTATCCATAATATAAATGACAGAATGTAAAGCTTAAAAACAAAACTTATTCGATATAAAAACATAGTATAGACTGCATGTATCTCCTGGTACAGAGAGATACACATCTTTTGTGTGACGTATCAATGTCTAGAGGAGGAGAGTGGAAGATTTTTTTTTTCTCAAAAGTGAACATGGCAAACAGGTTGAAAAACATTGGTTAGAAAGTCGGAAATTCAGCTAAAAGCTTTGCCTTTTAGTTTCAGTAAAACTAAAACCCAATTCTAAGCACCCTATGTACTTTATAACTGCCCCAAAGTTGTTATTTATCCCTTCTAAAAGCAAATAGATTTTGTCCATGTAGCAGAGAAACAGAAGAATTAAACAGCCTTGTAAATCCTTAAGCTGAAAAGAACTTGAAGGAATTGCAGTGCTGTCGTGAAGTATCAAAGGTAGAATCACAGTTTTACAGAGCAGATAGCTGTGTCTCCGGAGAGGTTAAATTTGTCCCCACTTGTTTACACAAAGTGGTAGATGAGGAAGTGGAACTGAAATCATGTACTGTGCTGCTCTAGCCGTGAACTCTGCCTCACTGACCTGGAATCTGACAGAGAGAAATGAACACGTATTCATAATTTCTGGGCTTTCAAAGTTTGTGTATATTTAAGTAGTTCTTTATTACTGTGTCCAAGTGGGGCATGGACATTTTAATTTAGTTACCGATTGTTGGTCTTTCAGAAAAAGTTGATTTTGAGCAGCATTATAAAAAAGTTTGCAGGTCAAAAGTTTGCCACTAGATAAATATTACAAGAGACTGAAAACCTGTTTTTCTGTATTCCTGTCTAGTCTTAAAAGGAAACCTTAAGTGATAGTACCTGCATTTTTACTATCTCTTTGTTGAAGTCAATCCAAAACGCCGAAGTTTTCTCTATATGAAATTACAGGCTTTTGCTTTCAGTTTGGAAATGAAGGACTGTTCAGTTTTTATTCCTTTAAAAATCTTCACAAAGAAAATACTAAGCTTTGGCATAATATTGCTTACTGTAGCAAGAAGTTCAGTTTAAAGTATAAACTTTGCACTATACTCAGAGTATCCTTAAGAGGCTCTCATTAAAGGAACTGAAATTTTCTTAAATCAAACTTACACCTTAATAACGAAGGTTTTTATTAAATGATATGAAAAGATGTAATGAAAATTATCATAGCATTGCTTTGTTTTTTGATACTAAGTTTCTATTTTTCAGTTTACTTTACTGCCCCTGCTTGCTTCATTCCTCAAATATCCTAGATTGCCAACTTAATATACTTGGGACAGTGCCATTAATGATCTTAGCTGGAAACATCCATTCAAATACATGTGTCTTTTGTAAATGGAATAATGGACCATATTCAAATAAAATATGAGAAACTTGGAATACTATATGTAGAGAATTCATATTACTACCTGGCGCCTGGGAGGAGCCAAAGAGTCTTCCTCTAAGTAATTATGGAAATTTTTTTTAGCAATACACAGCTTTGCCTTCCTCGATTCCCTCCAGTGAGATTTTATTTGACTGTTTTTACCATGCAGGCCTATGAAATTCAGTTTAGGATTTTTTTATAGCCTTGTCAGTTCTGGTTAAAGTAAAAGGGAGTTCTAGTCTATTTTAGATGTGAATAGCTTTCCTATAAGAAAGGATTTTTCTTATATTGTTAGATAGATGAATTTCAGAATTCCATCCATGCTCTAATCTCTGTTTCAAATCCTTTTATTTGCTTTAGTCATGTGTGCCTGGACAAGGTACTTTCTTGGACCAGCATTTTCTGCATCTGTATCCTGTGGATAATATTAGCATCCATGATAGGATCACTTTAGGGATTAATCTGAAGCCACCTAAAGTGCTTACATTGCATCCATGGCATGAAAAAAATACTCAATATTGGTAGCTGCACTTGTCATCAGGCAAAATTTCTGTAGCCCTCCGCTTCTCTTTGTAAAATAAGAAGTTAACTGTACTTTTGGAGGGAAATTAAAGTCACTCTTTCTAGAAAAATTATATAGCAAATATAGCGAGAAGCCTTTGTAATCGAGAGAGAGAAATGAAAAAAGGAATTTGGTTTCATGTCAATTTTTGTTTTGGTGAACCAACAGTGGATTTTTCTGACTGTGTTGCTTGTGTCAGTGTAAATCTTTAAAGAGAGTTTTGCCTAAGAAACTCCTGCCTGGAACACTGAAGTTAGATTCAGTTATTCAGAGTTTGTAATGATAAACAAATTAGACACACCTCTGAGTTAAAAGACTTGCTTATCTTAAAGCTTTATGCAGACCCAGAGTACTGCCCTTAAAAGACTGTGCTGATTTAGTTGTGAATAGAGGGAGTGTTAAAAAGCAGTAGACTGATTTAAACTATTTGTCTTTTACTATTTTGTTTGGTCCATTTTGATTCCTATTTTTAAAAAAATTGTTTGTCCTAATACTTCTTTATTTTTTTAATTGTTGCTTTATCATAGTATTGAAGCTGCAGAATTTCATTGTACTAATCTCAGGGTAGTTTGAGTACATTGCATGCTGCTTTTCCTTCAGAGCTGTTGGTGATAGCTTTTTTTAAAATCAAAGGTCCTATAGCTCCTTTTCTTGACATAATTTCTTTTCAATCAACTGATTCATCGTACCTGCTCTACAAGTAATGAGTTCCACTGAAAAGCTGTCATGGCAGCTGCTTCATGCAGAGCATTTCAGTTGGTTTATATTTTCAGAGAATAATTTTTGGTAAGCCATTTAAAATCTATTCAGTCCACTTAATCATAATTTTAATTGAGGAAATAAATTTCATTTTACTTTTATATGGTACTGGCAACTTCATTTTCAGAACTTAATGGAAATTACCGAAGCTGTTTTTTTTTTTGTAGATGAATTGCACAAACATCTTCAATTTTACTGAAGTTGGAAAGTTCTAACTCTTAAAGGAACAGATTCATTTATTAGTTATAAGGACTGTAGAACTAACAGCAGAGTTTATAAGCAAATGAATTAGTCTGTACTTGCAGAAAGCTTTTATTTCAATTGCGTTTTTGTTTTTGTTTTTTCATTTGAAATGTGCTCTGTGCAGGCTCATCAAAGAAGCTAAAATGAAAGTAAAGATAAAATGGTTAATAGTTGTCTTCAGTAAATAAAATTTTGGCTTCAGTTTCTTGAGGTTAACGTGGGGGAGGGCCCAATTCTGTGAATGCCCAATTTACAATTTAGTGATAGATTTTCACTCCAGATAAGAATGAAGTTGATTTCTGAGTTCTTTGGAGATATACTGTCCTATTTTTACTCCATTGTGGTAAATTTACTCCATTTGTTCACTTACAAAAAATGAAAGCAAATGTGGACAGTTTTCTTTAGAATACCAAATATCCTTACAGGTATATTAGAGATTATTAAATATATGTACATTATGCATTATATTATGATATACTAATTACATTAGAATTACTGATGTACTTGCTTTCAAGTGATAATTTTTAACTATTGCTTGAGTAAGCTCAGCAGTATACCAGGAAGAAATGACAGAATCAGATTTTATGGTTGAAGTAGAAGTCTTTTGTTTTCCAAAAAGATGGCTTCTGTGGATTAGTGTATCCACATGTTGAGATGCATAATGAGCATTCAAGCATTTTATCCATGGGAGAGATGTACCTTCCCCTTTGCTCTGTGTTCAGGTTTCATTCGGCTATCACATGATTTCATGAATAAATATGTAAGTTCTGCTTTTGACTTGGGAGTGGTGTTATTCAGTATCGCCAATAATATTTTCCCCCTAACTTAAGAAAACAAGAAGCCGAGGTCCAGACCTCGGAAGCCACGGAGAACTAGAAATGATGAAAGTGAACAGGATGGAGACTTGGAAGGCCCTGTGATCGATGAGTCTGTGCTTTCAACGAAGGAGCTACTGGGTTTACAGCAGGCTGAGGAGCGGCTGAAAAGAGACTGCATTGACAGGCTGAAAAGGGTAACAGCTTTATTTGTTAGTTAAAATCCTTGTTTTGGTTTAAACTGTGTTAGTAATTGGAACATGTGCTTTAATGGATTATATATCCTACTTTGGTATTTAAGCACTATAGATCAAAAGTGATATTCAGTTTGATTTAATAAAGTTTCTTTTTTTTTTTTAGAATTTCTTTTAAAAAACAATTATTAGCATAATGATAGTGATAGTAATCTATTAACAATTTAACAATTGTAGAGGAAATCATCTGGCCAACTTTTGTTTACCTGTATTTTGTCTCTGTATATCTTTCTCTCTACATGTCTCTATAAATATATATTTACATACAAATATATACATGTCTCTATAAATCTCTTCAAATTGTAGCGACCAAGAAACTACCCTACAGCAAAGTACACCTGCAAACTTTGTGATGTTTTAATTGAATCCATTGCATTTGCTCATAAACATATCAAAGAGAAGAGACACAAGAAAAACATTAAGGTAAGTGTAATGTAGCCTAAACACATATGTTGGTCAATTATTACTTGTCATCTTTATGACTTTCCTTAAGACTGTGATACTAATAATTTGGTTATTTATATTACTGAATTTATGTTAACCAGAATACCTTATACTCGTCAGATATGTTTTGCTGGGTAGTCTTATGAATTTGCTTAGGACAGTATCAGGACAAATGAAGCCAATGCTAGGACCTAGATATGTGTCCTTATGCCAGTAATAACAAAGTAAATAATTTGCCATTGCTATTTCCCATGTTCTTTAATTAGACTTTTTCCTGATTCCTCCCTTCCCTCTATTATCATTTTATGTGCATAAAGAAGTGTATGTGTGTTTGATTAGATGAAGACTAACACAGCTAAAGTGAGAAGGAGGGCTGAGAAAAATATCCGAGAGTACTGTGTAAGGTGTTGTCTCAGTGACTGGAAGAAGGTAAAAATGGTGTGAGTCATTTTTAATCTCAACATTGATCTTAAAAGGAGAAGCAAGAGGAAGAGTTGCTCACCACGTTACCCCCGCCTACACCCTCCCAGATAAATGCAGTTGGCATTGCCATTGACAGAGTGGTACAGGAGTTTGGCTTACACAGTGAGAACTTGGAACAGAGACTAGAAATTAAACGTATCATGGAAAATGTGTTCCAACACAAGTTACCAGGTATTTTCTAGATTTGTTTTCCTTTTTAGCTACCTAAAATACCCCATTCATTTTTCTTACCATTAGTAATTTTTGCCTAATAGAAATCAATTTGCCATGTTCTGAAGCTCTCAATTTTTTGTTTTTTTATGCTTTTGTACTGAAGCTCTTTATGGTTTTGTTTTTCCTGGCTTACCCTCAGGTAGCAAAGACTTTTAGATATGTTGTTATTAACCTGTCCTCATCGTGAGTTTCATTGTGTCTGATTACATGTCCTGTATTATTAGAGCACTGTGGGACTCTTGTGTATATGTTTAGTTAACCTTTCTATTCATTTTCCATCTCCAAGTTCAGTTCCTTTTTTAGTTGAAGTGTAAGTGACTTACAGTGTATCAGTTTCAGGTGTACAGCATGGTGATAACAGTATTTTTTATACATTACAAAATGATCACCACACCTTTCTACCTATGTACATTGCCGGAATATTTTGAGTTAAAGTGTCCTGGAGTCATTTTCAAGTTATCTCTGTCCAGAAAAGGTTCTGTTTAACCGTGCTTAAAAGGATTGCACCATCTAAAATGAGCTTTGAAAACTAATTTATAATAAATTTTGTGCACTGTTGATTGATGTTTCCAAGTTATGGCTATGGAGCCATGAAAAACTATTTTTTTATAGAAAGCTCCACAAGTGATTCTAATCCACAGCCAGGGTTGAAATCACTATTTGAATTTATCATTATACTACCCATCAAACTATTCATTTTATGGAAATATTCATATAATATATGATTCATATTCATATATTTGTGTTCAGAAAAATAAAGAGCAAGAATCTGTTCATTTCCTTATATTAGGTATCTCATCTTTGATGTTGTAGACAGGTTCCTGAGATGTCATCTATAATTTTGATTTTTGTCATAGATTTCCATTGTAAAATTGAGTGTACTTTGTCTTGGAAAAATTGTTAAAACCCGAAGAAATTACTTGACTTAACGTGGAAAAAAAAAAAGATACAAAGTTCCCTGATCGTTTTTTGGCCCAACAGTAGTAAAACATTGGGGGGAGAATGCCATAAAATAAATATAGGTGGTACCCATACACACATCTTCCTTTAAAGAGTGACTCACTTGCAGCCTAACATTTTAAGTTATATCAGTGATATTATAATCACTTTCTAAAGTTTTCCTGAAAGGATTGTATTATGTTAAACTTTTTGTTCTTAATATAATGAGTATTCATATTGAGAGTAATGTAATGCTGATTTTTATGATTATTGTTTTACTGAATCATGATCTTTATAGTAAATTACACCTTTGTGTGCTTTCAAAAAGTGAATGAAGTATTTGCATTAACTCTTCAGTGTACTCTGAGGTTTATAAACATGTGACAAAATTAGACATCTCTTTTCAACTTCCATATTTTAAAAATCATTTCAGCTAGTATTTTCTCTGCAGCATGTGAAGTAATTAAGGAAGTATTAATGTATTTTACAACTGGTATGACAAGAGTAGCTATTAAAGCAAACTGCATTCAACGCAGTCTTCCCCTTTACATAAAATACAGTGAAACCAAGAGCAGAGAGTCACCCATTCATGTCCTTTCATTGTGCCAGACTTGAATACTGTTTTTCTTTTGTGTGTAGCTTTCATTGATGGTTCCATTTCTGAAATAGCAGTGTCTTGCATTAACTTTTGAGAAATTTTACTTTATAAATGACTACTATTTATTTAAAACATTTTTTTTTAGATTGTTCCCTGAGACTATATGGGTCATCCTGTAGCAGATTGGGTTTCAAAAATTCGGATATAAACATTGACATTCAATTTCCAGCCATTGTAAGTACAAAATAAATGTTAGAATTTTCACAGAATGGTATGGAGGTTCTTTTTTTTTTTTTCCTCTAAATGTGAGCTCTATGTGGATATATTTTAGATGTTTGAGGACAGTTTAAGTGTGATTTTTTTTTTCCCTAAAACTACTTTGTTTTTAAAAGTATAATTTTTCCCCCCAAATTTTTTTTAATGTTCTTCTGCATGCCTTCAATTTTAAAGAATGTTTCTTCTTATTCTACATATCTTTATGCTTTCTTCAAACACTGTTTTTTTAACCATGTAAATCTGATGGCATAACTTAGCTCTATTAACTTGAAAAGATTAAATTATCTTGACAATTCAGCTTTGCAGTCGCAGCAAAGGATTTCAGATTTCAAATGGGTGTGTGTGTGTATATATATACACACACACATACATACATATATACATACATATAAACATTTAAGACCTGCAAGCTCTATTTGTTCCTGAGTTTCCTCTTACATACACACACCCTATAAAAATAATTACACTTTTGAAGAACTGCACCTAGCCTAGATTTCTGATTTAAACATGGTTCAGAAAGATGTTGATGAGTCAGAACTTTTAAAACTGGAAGGCACTTTAGTAGGTTATTCATTTACTTACTGGTGGTTCCTGCAGACCAGGAAATGTTTTATGCCCATTTACTCGGGTTACTGCTTAAAAATAGAAATAAAGATTTCTGACCTCCTCCCATGAATGTTCTGTTTCACACTCTCTCATTCCTTGCCATCCCCAATTGCTATAGCTACCTGGTCAGTTAACCAAGATTTTACTTTTCTTAACCTTAAATTCTAATTAATAATTTACCATCATGGCAGTTATTTTGATTTCATGTCATTCATTCTTCAAGTCTGTGTGATATGCCAAGCACTATACTAGGTTCTAGAGGACAAAAAATATATGATTGCTTCTTCATGAAAGTCATACCTAGTGAAGGAGATGAGTAATTATGTATAGATAATTAATTACAGTAAGCAATTCAGAAAAACAAGGTTCTGTGACAGAAAACAAGCAATTCTGAAGCCCCTTTGAATGGATAACATTTAAGCTGAACTCTAAAAGATGAAAAGGGATGGGAGAGAGTAAAGGAGTGTTTTGGCTTGAGGGCACATCATTTGCAGGCATTGAGCGTGGCCTGTTCAAGGAGCTAAAAGAAAATTGTTAGGGCTGTGAAGGAACCTAGAGAAAGAGGAGCATAAGATTAAGATAGAGATGTAGCCTGGATCCCAAAATATAGGAAGCTGGAATTTCATTTTGACCTAAGGGCATTAAGTAGCCAGACTGAGAGTTTTAAGGAGGGTCAGGACAGGTTCTAATGCAAGGTTTTAAGTGATTTTGGTTCCCTGTAGCAAGGATTAGAGAAAGGCAAGACAGAAGTGGACACCAGTAAGCAATCTGTTGAAGAAGTCTCACAGAATGATAGTATAGTATTAACAGTTTGACAGCTTCTAGCCACAACTTGGAGATTTGCTGAGAGGCTAATTATCTCATGAACTAGTGAATCAGGAATTAACTGAGTAGTCAGTCTCTTTTTGCCCACAGTCATCATCTTTCAGTGCTCATCTCCCTGTGTTTGACTGTGCACATAGCACAATGATTAGTTCCTTTACTCAGGTAGTAAGACGCTTTCTAGTTTGGAAAGGCATTTGGGGAACTTCATATGGCTGTGTATTATCTCAGTGAAGCCAAAATACTTGTGAATTATTTGATGCATTCATTTATTTTCTAGATGTCTCAGCCAGATGTTCTCTTACTTGTCCAAGAATGTTTAAAGAACAATGGTAAGGCCAAATTCTTTCGTTGTTAAATGTTTCTTTTGTCTATACTTTGGATATATCATATTTCTCAAGCTTTGAAAATTGGAAGTCATGTTTTTTTATTTACTTATATGAGTAATAGCCAAGCAAAAAACTAAAGCAAATGCCCTTGTAAGTAAAGCTTTTCGCTTGGTGATAATGTCACAGTATTTACAGATTATACAAGCCCTAGCCTAAGACTGATTAGAGTCAAAATATATAAAATTTACTCTTGAGGTTAAAACTAAAGAATGTTCATCTGTATTCCACGGCTAAAATTAATACTTTATAAATAATAAATAGTGTGACCAAACCCAGATAAATGAATCAACAAATAATAGTTCCCAGGTATGTTATCATATGTCCAAAGTAATGTACAACTGGGACTTGATAGCTTGTGTGCTTTCCATCAGTTCAGTTCAGTTCAGTCGCTCAGTCGTGTCCGACTCTTTGCGACCCTAAGAATCGAAGCACACCAGGCCTCCCTGTTCATCACCAACTCCCATAGTTTGCCCAAATTCACATCCATCAAGTTGGTGATGCCATCCAGCCATCTCATCCTCTGTCATCCCCTTCTCCTCCTGCCCCCAATCCTTCCCAGAATCAGGATCTTTTCAAATGAGTCAACTCTTCGCATAAGGTGGCCAAAATATTGGAGTTTCAGCTTCAACATCAGTCCTTCCATTGAACACCCAGGACTGATCTCCTTTAGGACGGACTGGTTGGATTTCCTTACAGTCCAAGGAACTCTCAAGAGTCTTCTCCAACACCACAGTTCAAAAGCATTGATTTTTCGGTGCTCAGCTTTCTTCACAGTCCACCTCCCACATCCATACATGACTACTGGAAAAACCATAGCCTTGACTAGACAGACCTTTGTTGGCAGAGCAATGGCTCTGCTTTTAAATATGCTATCTAGGTTGGTCATAACTTTCCTTCCAAGGAGAAACGTCTTTTACTTTAATGGCTGCAGTCACCATCTCCGTAGGCCTGGTTAAATTGTTTCATCCCTGAATTAGTCTTTCCCATCCTTTTTGTTTTGACTGAATGAAATGTTTAAACTTTTCTTCTTTCTTCAGTCAGTATGTATTTTGACCGCACATGTTTTAGTAGCTTTTGCAGCAGTTTTGTTTTTTATTGTTCTATCTGCATTTATAATTATGTTACTGACCTAACATTTAAATATTGTAGTTCAATAATGTAGCCATTTCTAATCAGACATTAATTTTGTAAAATAAGGGTTTTTAATTAATGTGATTACTTGATTCTTGAATATAATATTTTTTCCTTTTCAAGTCATTTTTATTTCATAATCATTTCTTAAGAGCTTTATTTCATAATGGTCTTTTGAAAAGACCCAACAAATGATGTGCAGCTGGTACTTGTACTTTGTCTAATTGTGCTTTTAAACAAAGGCTTAATTAACTAATCTGTGTAATATTCTTTTCTTTTTCCAGACTCTTTTATTGATGTTGATGCAGATTTCCATGCTCGGGTGCCAGTGGTGGTGTGCAGAGAAAAGCAAAGGTCTCTGCTTTTTTAAGCTGTTTATTAAGTATCAGCTTGCCAAAAGCACTTGTACTTTACTACATA
Source organism: Antilocapra americana (assembly GCA_007570785.1). Classification (NCBI taxonomy): domain Eukaryota; kingdom Metazoa; phylum Chordata; class Mammalia; order Artiodactyla; family Antilocapridae; genus Antilocapra; species Antilocapra americana. Next base: position 20,443,274 of record ML661897.1, read on the forward strand.
TTAATATCCAGTTTCTAGAACTACAAGTTCCTATGTGGTTAATTTCATAAGCTTACTATTAGCTTTCTCCCTCTACTGTTGGTGTTTAACCCAAGAGGAAAAGGTGTTTTATTTTAAAAAGAAGAAAATTACTTAAAAAGAAAAAATACAGAAAGGAAGCATTTTGATCTGTTTCAGTAAAAAAAAAAATACTGTCAAATAGTCACTTGCTCTGATCACCTTTATTTGCCATTCTTTTTAGGAGCATTTTAAACAGTACTGAAAACAGTTGGTATGACTTCACCCAGCTCTCTCTCTCCATCTGGAAACACTCCCATTCCCGCTGGAGATGGGTGGTTTGTAGGCTGTAATGATTCACCATCAAGCAGATTCCTCCAGCTAGGGAAAGCACTTTTGCTCCTAAGATGAATTCATATTCCCATTTGAAACATTTTACACTTCTTCTTTGCATTTCCCCCTAAAAACTGTTTTAATATAAGAAAGCATGACAGCTTTAGTTCTTAAACAATTAAGTTTACCCAGAAAATAGCTGCCCTATCTTTTTTAAGCCAGTTATTTAAATGACTCATAAAGGTTTAATGAATTTTTTATTTTCATTTTTAAGGTATTATCAGTGTAAATTAGTTGGTGGTGGTGTAAAAGAAACCTGATAAAACCTATATTAACACTTTTATCTTTCTCTTTTTCCTTCCTATTGTCACCCTCTACCCCCCACCAGTGGTCTTCTTTGTAAAGTGAGTGCAGGAAATGAAAATGCCTGTCTGACAACAAATCATTTAACTGCCCTTGGAAAACTAGAATCAAAGCTGGTTCCTCTGGTTATTGCATTTAGGTACTGGGCAAAGGTAGGTTTGAGTTCTTTAAATGAATGAATGCACTGTACATATAGATAAGCAGTACACTTTGATTTTTTACTTGGTTCATTTCATCTTAAATGTTTGGATGCATATTTATAAACATCAAGAGAGTTGGCATCTGAGTATTAGAAATTTTAATGTATATAGAAAGAAGAACTCACTGTTTCCGTTTTACTATAGCATATTGTTCAAAAGGTCAATGATTTATGATACTTATCACAAATTAGATTTGTAGGTCAAATCTGAGTTATAGTCTGCGAGTTTACATTTTAACTAGTTTCCTGAAGTGAGTCTCAGATACAGGAAAGTCAAGATAAAGCCTCTCATACCGTCCAGTAATAAACCCGTGCTTAGTCATGTGGCTCTTTGCGACCCCATGGACTGCAACCCTCCAGGCTCCTCAGTCCATGAAATTTTGACAAGAATACTGGAGTGGGTTGCCGTTTCCCCGTCCAAAATATCTTCCCAACCCAGGGATCGAACCTGCATCTCCTGTATTGGCAAGTGGATTCTTTACCACTGAGCCTCCTGGGAAGCCCCAGTAATATACCCAAAGACTCCCCAAAAATGAAAGTCACTATCTGATCCTGCTTTACATTTCTACAGTATTTTAAACGTGGTATCCTAATGAAATGCTCAGATGAACACGAGAGCGTCTAACATTCCTCCAAAATGTAAGGGCCCATCACTTTTATAAACTTGAGGTTCTGTATAGAAAAAAACTAGAAGCTTCATGGGTTAGGACATGGCAGTGACAGTATGTAATTCCTGTTACTTGAGTCGAAGATGCAACAGGGACAGAGGATGCCCCACTCTTAATTGAGTGAATTAGTAATCACAATATGCTGTGCTTTGAAAGCAGCCTCCTACTTTATCACTAAGTTGTTATTTCTGCTAATGCTAATTGGTTTGTCTGCTTTCTTTCCTCTAAGTTTCTGACCAAAGCATGCATTTCCAAGGTAGCAGCTAAGTGTGAGGGGGCCATTAAACTGAGCAAAGCCAGTTGGCTTACGTTTGGGATTGAATCATTATTTTGACTTCATTAACAAGTTTTTGAATCAAGTGAATGGATTTACCATGGATATCAAAAAATAGATTTTTAGAGCCTTTCACAAGTGAGTTTAGTTAACAAAATGAAAACTTTGAAGTGGAGACTGTCACTGAAAACTACAATATGTGTTTACAACATAAGTATAAGGAAGTTGGGTGTTTTGTCATTGTGGAGTTTCATTTTGAAGAGTAAATCACGTGATAAATGGAAATGAATTAACAGATTTTAGACCAAATTGCATAAATGACAAGTTGGTACAAAAGAATGCTTATCCTCTTTTCTCTCATTTGTAGCTTTGCAGTATAGATCGCCCTGAAGAAGGAGGTCTGCCACCTTATGTGTTTGCTCTGATGGCCATTTTCTTTCTTCAACAGAGGAAAGAACCCCTTCTGCCTGTTTATCTAGGATCATGGGTATAAAACATTCTTTGCTTATATATCCGATATTGATCTTATTATGGGGCCACAACCCCTTGTGCATAATTTCAAAGTCTAAAAACCTAACCCGAACTGACATGAATTTACTTATCCTATTATTGTGAAAATTCATACCTCTCACTGCTGAAATATTAATGTATTTGGCTACAAGATGCTGCCATATACTCTGCTAGGGAGACTGTTACTTTTCTAAACTGAAGAAACTTATAATTTATGGAGCACATGATCTTGAGGTTTACAGACAAGAGAATGTGAACCTACATTATCATTTGCTATACACTTTCTTTAGGTACAGTTTTATAATTTGATACTTGAGTTTATGTATCACCTCCAGACAGACCATAGGAAGCATTCAGTTCACTATTACTTTCTTTTACTGGTCTTTTTGTTCTCTTTTACCCTGTTCCCTGTGAAACAAAAGAAAATATAAGTACTGAGATTGCTACTCATACCACAAGATGCAGAACTTAGAAGCCACCTCTTAAATAATATTTTGCTGTAATCTTCAAGATGAATAAGACTTCAGTAAGGTGACCACTCTTTCTTTCTGGATAAAATAGAGTTGGGCTGATTTATTCAAATAGTAAGATTTAAGAAGGAGCCGTCTCAAAGTCAAAATGAGGTTATTTTCATTCTCTTGAAATCCTCACTTTTAACCCTTAGGTAAAATTGCTTGATAAAAGTCTTAAGTGTATCCTTATTTTATAAGAAGCCTCACTTGGTAAAAGCTTATTCTGATACATCCAGTATTTTAACTACTTGTCTTCTTAGCATATGCAGGATTCTCATCATTTAAGGAGGAGAGGTTCCAGAGCCATAGTTCTTAATTATGGATATATATATATATATATATATATATATATATATAAAACAAGATGTTAAAGAATTTTTTTCTGTATACTAAATGTGTTGAGAATTAAGTAAGGACCTTTATCATGCAGGCCCTGAAAACAAAGGCTGAAGCAGAAACACTGTCCTGGCTTTAGGAATTACAGTCTGCTGTGCTGCGACCCAGGTGCCTAAAGGGAGTTCTCTTTGTGCTTGTGGTACTGAAATGAAAAAATTCAGGGTATCCTTGCTAGTCTATTCTGGTGAAAAAAAGGATGAGAGAACAAAGTCAACCCTTAGTTGACAAATAACCCTTTTCATCAGACCTAAGTCTGATGTGAAAGTCTTTGAAAATGTCTTTGAACTTTTCTTTTCACTTTGATCCAAGAGAGATAGGAGTTTAAGATAGAACCAAACCAGTTGGACTCCTGGGCCAAAAAAATGCCTGAGAAGAGGTTGGCTGTGTTGCCATATCACTGCTGTCTTAGTGAAATCTGCCTTTTCTTATGTCTTCATCATCTCTGAAGTGGGCATCTGTCACTGATGTGAAGATCCAGGAAAAAAAGCACCTCTCTTTTGGTGATGGGAGTTTCCTCAGGATTTGCTTAAGAGAAGCATGAATACCTTTGTCTATAGCTAAGTGTATTATTTCCTTGGCAGTGATATTAGAAATTCTCTAAGATGACAGAATTTGGTTTTGATTATGCCATTTATTGAAAATTTAATGACAAAAACAAGTATACAGTGGTCAAACACTGGATTGAACTGTATATATCAAATAAGGCAGACTACTGCCTGACCCAAAGTGATCTTAGTTTTCACTTTTTTAAACTAGTCAAGTATCGGTATGCTGGTTTCTGCTAGAGTATTAATCAAAAATATACAGCAAGTGACAAAAAAGAAATTCAGTGCCTTGTTCATGCCAGATATTTTATATCACCGTTTCTGTAGAAAATCTATTGAAAACCTCAAAATTATGTGTATGAAAGGATTAAAACTGTTAACTTCTTCAAAGTCTTTAAATCACTCTGTATGTTAGTCATTGTACTAAGCCCTGAAAGTAATACATGGATGAATAAGGTTAGATTCTTTGTCAAGAAGTTTGGAGTATCATATTTCTGTGCTCTGATCTGTGTTTTCGAAAATCTTTTGGCCATTCTCTCCCAACCTACTCAGATCTCTTTCACGTTGGAGACTGTCTCTCTGACCTTTTACTCCCAATTAAAATTTCCATTTTATTATCATTTGATACTAATATATGAGTTGTGAATGATGAATAGATGTAACCCTGTCTTCTTAGCCTCTTTTATCCCCTACAACAATATTTTACTAGTCTCCTAGTAAATATTTTTTTGAATCATTCTTATTTTAGACTATATAAACTTAACCCTTAGGAAACAATTATTTTCACTTTAAGAATGCCAGATAATACAATAGAAAGAAGAATATTGTCAAGTGTTAAAAGTTTGGCAGCCCTGAGAGTCACTAAAATCCTTGTAACCTTGAGCAAGTTGTTTAATCTCTGAGCCTTGGGGAAAGACTCATCTGAGAAATTATGGAATGAGATCGTGAACGTGGAACTCCTAGAACAAGGTAGGAGAACAGATGTAGTCCTTTCCCCCTTCAATAGAAAGTCAAGTTCCATTTATGGTATGGAGGCTTGAACTCCTACTAAACAAGTGATCCTTCTGTAAATAACAGCTGTAAATTCTCAACAAAACACATAAAATAACAACCTGAAAGCTTTGGAGACTGAACAAACTCCAACAGACATTAGAGAGAAGCCAAAAATTAAGCAAGTGACCAACACAGTGAGTTCCTGTTTTTCAGTGACTTTGCCCTAAAGGCTTTAGTAGTAGAAAAGCCACTCTTCTTTCTGGGCAGAGGAACTAGGGCCACCAAATAATAAGGGGGAAAAAAAACAAAGAGGGAAAATACAGAGAAGTGGAACCCTTAATTCTTTTCTGGCAACTCAGCACATCTCTGACTGATTGTTGACCAATCCAGTGCGCCATATAAGGATCTTGGAATTCATTGCTCCATCCTCACGAAAAGAAAAAAGCTGAGCATGGTGAAAATCAGCAACTCTTATTCGATCCTTCAGAGAAGTGGGATCATGGAGAAAACCACTGGCCCCCAAATTGGAGAGACAGGTAGTTATATAACTTCTCAGAGCAGAAACCCAGGAACAGAACCCTGCCACTGGAACCACCACGAGGCTAAGAAAACTGTGATTCTGGAAGTTCAATTTGGATAAGCATGAAAGTGAAAAACAGCAGAGGGCCCACTCATAGGGTGCTCATTTCATGAGTTTTATCTCCAGAAATGCCTACCAGGTTCTCAGGGAACCAGATCCAGGAAAAAGGTTGTCAATTTGAAATTGCCTAGAACACTCTGCTGTCTTAAGTAAAAGCCTGCCCTCAAGGGAAACAATTTTACCAGAGCCAAATTGGACTATAAAGAAAGCTGAGTGCCGGAGAATCGACACTTTTGAGCTGTGGTGTTGGAGGAGGAAGACTCTTGAGAGGCCCTTGGACTGCAAGAAGATCCATCCAGTCCATCCTAAAGATCAGTCCTGATTGTTCACTGGAAGGACTGATGTTGAAGCTGAAACTCCAATACTTTGGCCACGTCATGTGAAGAGCTGACTCATTTGAAAAGACCCTAATGCTGGGAAAGATTGAGGGCAAGAGGAGAAGGGGACGACAGAGGATGAGATGGCTGGATGGCATCACCTACTCAATGGACATGAGTTTGGGTAAACTCCGGGAGTTGGTGATGGACAGGGAGTCCTGGCATGCTCTGGTCCATGGGGTCACAAAGAGTCGAACACAACTGAGCAACGGAACTAAACTGAACCGAATTCCTTGTTAAAGTACTGAACTCAATATGCCAGCAAATTTGGAAAACTCAGCACTGGCCACAGGACTGGAAAAAGTCAGTTTTCATACCAGTCGCAAAGAAAGGCAATGCCAAAGAATATTCAAACAGTCCCACAATCTCACTCATGTCATACGCTAACAAAGTCATGTTCAAAATTCTCTGCTGCTGCTGCTAAGTCACGTCAGTCGTGTCCGACTCTGTGCGATCCCATAAATGGCAGCCCACCAGGCTCCCCTGTCCCTGGGATTCTCCAGTCAAGAACATTGGAGTGGGTTGCCATTTCCTTCTCCAATGCATGAAAGTAAAAAGTGAAAGTGAAAATGCTCAGTCGTTTCCAACTCTTAGCGACCCCGTGGACTACAGCCTACCAGGCTCCTCCATCCATGGGATTATCCATGCAAGAGTAGTGGAGTGGGTTGCCATTGCCTTCTCTGATAAAGCTGAGTGCTGTCAAATTAATGCTTTTGAACTGTGGTGTTGGAGAAGACTCTTGAGAGTTCCTTGGACTGCAAGGAGATACTAAATGAAATCAGTCCTGAATATTCATTGGAAGGACTGATGCTGAAGCTGAAACTCCAATACTTTGGCCACCTGATGTGAAGAACTGACTCATTAGAAAAGACCCTGATGCTGGGAAAGATTGAAGGCGGGAGGAGAAGGGGATGACAGAGGATGAGATGGTTGGATATCGTTACTGACTCAATGGACATGAGTTTGAGCAAGCTCTGGGAGTTGGTGATGGACAGGGAAGCCTGGTGTGCTGCAGTGCATGGGGTCGCAAAGAGTCGGACATGACTAAGCAACTTAACTGAACTACCTTGAGTTTTATCAGGGCCTGACTGATCTGGGGCAAGGAAAAATAGCCAACTCCAATGTTCTGTTGTTCGCTGTCTCACCTCAGATTGGCAGGACTAAGAAACATGAAATGAAGGTTACAGCCCAGGATCACAGTCTCACTGAAAGACAGACCTCGTAGGACTATAGGATGTCTCCCCTTTCTTACAGCTTACTACAGCATCATTCGGCCTCCTGTGTAATAATGGAGTTACAGTAGAAAGATTTCATTTAAGAAGTCCCAAAAACAGTAGAGACAAAAACAAGGATACCAACGGAAATCATAGCCCCTTGATATCTACAGCTACAACAAACAATACATTGCCTGACTCCAGCCAGACCTCACACCTCAGGGTTTTACCCAGCTTTCAACAAAAGAATTGCAAAGCATACTAAAAGACAAAGTCAAGTTTGAAGAAACAGAGCAAGTATTGGAGTTATCTCACCAGGAATTTTAACAATATGACTTAATATGCTTAGGGCTCTAAAGGAAACAAATCAGTAAGCTTTACTCAGTAGAAACTTCTTAAACTGAAAAGCAAGGAGGAAGAAAAGTATGAATAAGAAGTAGAACAAAATATCTAAGAATTGCAGAACAGTTACTAAGGGTTATGGGCTCCACTCTGTGGGATTTCCTAGGCAAGAATGCTGGAGTGGGTTTCCATTTCCTCCCCCAGCCCAGGGATTGAACCCACATCTGCATTTCAAATGAACTTTTTTTTTTTTTTTTAAACTACTCGGCCACCTGGGAAGCCCCACTTAGGCCCTAGAAAAGACCACATTTCATCCTGAGTTAGAAGGAAACTTTTATGAGCAGGGGAGCAACATGATGCCTAACAGTTTAGGATTGCTCTGTCAGGTAAACCACAGAAGTTGTCCATTTAATGTGAAAATACATTGGAGAATCAGGCTACCACAGTCATACCCTAGCCCACAATTCATTATGTATATTAGCATGTTTAAAGGCTATACCCCACTAAAATCCCACTATACCTACAGTAAAGAAATCTGTTCACATTTGTTCCACATTTCTTAGACCTTTTGAGCCTGTGCTTTAGCATCTTAACCATGTCCAAAGAAACACTTTGTTTATTGAGCACTTAGTATATGGCATACCCTATATCCGAATGCTTTATGTCCATTATTTTTTCCATAGCTGTCCGATTAAGGAGATGCTAACGTTACTCCTTTTTACAAGAACCTGAGATCTAAAGGAAACAAGGACCTTAACTACAGGCCTCACAGCTGGTACCTAAGAGAGTGAGGTTTGGGCCTACGTGGTTTTACACCAGAACCACGGCCTCATGCCTAGGCTATGGTCTTTTATACTATTAGACTATTTACTAAAAAATTATTTCCAAAAGGGCTTCCCTTGTGGCTCAGCTGGTAAAGAATCCGCCTGCAATGCCGGAAACCTGGATTGGGAAGATCCCCTGGAGAAGGGAAATGCTACCCACTCCTGTGTTCTGGCCTGGAAAATTCCATGGACTGTATAGTCCATGGGGTCGCAAAGAGTTGGACACAACTGAGCGACTTTCACTTCACTATTTCCAAAAATCACCATTTCTTTTGCAAATCAAAACCTTGGTTTTTTCCTCTTTAAATTTACAGATGTCTCAAAGATAATCTTTTGATAAAAGATGCCTTTCATATTTTCAGTGAACTGTGTTACTTTTCATTTCTTCCAGGATTAATATGCTCTGATTGTTTTAAAATTGTTTCTGCCTTATAATGTGTGTCTGATTTTTCCTAGATTGAAGGATTCTCACTAAACAAATTAGGAAACTTCAACCTTAAAGAAATTGAGAAAGACTCTGTGGTCTGGGAATACACTGATAGTGTTGCAGGAGATGTGGCCTCGACAAAAGAGGAGGCACCAAAGGAAATGGCCATTAAAAGGGGACAGGTCTGTTCACTCTCATGTCTGGTCTTGTCATTTATTTGTAATTCAGTTGTTAATTGTGGAGTTTATGAGTTAATCTTCCTCTCTTTCCTCAGCTATCTTTAACTATTTGATAACTGTTTAATTTCTAGTCTGTTCAGTTTTTTGAATAGACAAGGAATAAGAAAAGGTAAAATTCAAATCATTGAATCCACAGTTACGTGGTTTCTTCTCTGTGTAAGGTGCTGTGAAAGAGGCTGAGAATTCCAAATTAAGTTCCTATCTATCCTCTAAGAGCTTAGGTCTTAGGTGGTATTATGAGGTTTAAATATAAGAAAAGTTAATTAACCTCAAATTGCTAAAATAACAGTGAATAAGCCTATGGTAGTATACTTGTCCTTATTCATACCGTCAGTAATGAGAAGGAAAATTTATGCACAAGGAATGAGCTGCCATTAGAATTTCAAACAAAAATCTAAGCAATGTAACAGTAGGATTCTGACCCAAATTGGTAAACAGTCCTTGAATCCATGAGCTTTCCAATATCCCTTTGGGATAAAATGACGATAATATCCACAAAATAGCTCTGAGACTGGGATTCTAATCCCAGCTCTTCACAAACAGGTCATGTCATTCCTGTAGTCCTTTGTTACTCTGGCCTAAAATGGGGAGATATTGGTGAATCACATATTCTTGGTTTTGTTGAGGGGAAGAGAATGGTGGTGGCACCCTACCTGAGCTGCCACCAGAACACACTTTGTGTCATTTGTCTGTTTGGGGTTCCAGTGGTGGCTAAGAGCACAGACTGTGGAGCCAGAATATTTGAATTTGTATCCCAGCTCACCCACTTCTAGCTGTGTGTTTTGGGGCAGATGACTTAATCTTTCTGTGCCCCAGTTTCCTCACCTGTAAATGGGGATGATATTGATACCTTCTCATAGGGTCATCGATTTATAGAATGCTTAACTCAGTGCCGAGCATATGGTAAGCACTCAGTAAATGCTAGTCTAGTCTTACTAGTCTTGCTAGTCTTACTAGTAGTACTAATGCTGCTAGTCTTACTTTATTTGAAAAACACAGTGTTCTCTATGTTTTAAAAAAAATAACAATATTAAGTACCACTAGTCTAGGTATGTCAGAGGTCACTTAAGTTCCATGTTATATTGTGAAGTCATTTCAGTGAGATGTTGCATATATGGATAAAGAGGTGAGATCTAATGGAACTTTCCATTTCTGGGGTTTTCTTTGTGTCCTCAACTGTTGTTTGTGGGACCAAAATAACTACATTTTTAATCAGGTTTGGTTTGTGAATCCACCTGATGACTTTATCTTATTTCACAGAACCTTTGTGTTGAGATTTACTGAATAAATCTGTGACCACACCACTTGTTTTGAAGCTTCATATAATAAAGTGCAATTGGAAGCAAATTTCTATACCCTAGAAGGAAAGGGTACTGCTGAAAGACCACTTAAATACTTTTCTCTTTGCATTTGAATGCTAATTGGAAAGATTAATCAAGCTGCCACTTCTAAAATTAAGTGAGGTCTGGACAGTATTGACATTGCATAGTGTGGTGAAAGAGCACTGGCCTGGGATCAGGAGACATTGTTCTTCTGCCATTCAAACCACATAAACTCTTTGGGTTTCAGTTCCTTCTCTTGTAGCATATGGGAGTTAAACTAAATTACCTCTTAAGAGCATCTTACAATTGTGACATGGTTTCAATGATATATGGATTTCTTGTATTTAAAAAGACTATACCTAAATGAAAAAATACAGACAGCAACCAGTCTGCCAGATGCTTTCCCTTGTTTCTGATTTAATCCTCATAACTATCCTGTGTTATAGGTGGTATCATCCCTACTCTGCAGATAATGATAGCGACCATTTTTTGAACATGTGTGCCAGGCACTGTGCTAAGCTCTTAACAGACTCTCTCTCACTCAATCCTCCCAACAGCCCTATGAGGTGGGTACTATGATCCCCATTGTTCACATGAGGAAACCGAGGCTTAGACAGCTTATATACCTTCACCAGGATCAGACACAGCTAGTAAATGGAAGAGCTGGATTTGAAAGCTTAGCATGTCCCTTTTGAAAGCCAGTTCTCTTTGCTTCTGAGCTCTATTGCCAATCCAAGAATGAAGAAGCTAAGTCACAAAGCAGTCAAAATCTGTGAAGTGGCAAAGTCAGTATTTGGACCCTCTTTTTCTTTTCTAAGTCCTTTGAACTTTCCACTGTATTACATCACCGTGTGTCCCATCTTATGGTGAGTCTGTGAGTGGAAAACTTGTATTAATTTCTGATATCAAGAGTTATTTATTCGACTTTAAAATCAGTTGCTGCTGGAAGAACCAATGAACTTAATGTAGCTTCTCAGAGCAAGTTAGAGGAGCGTTTTTCCTTTTACGCTATGCAGATAACTGCAGTCCATTTCTTTGTCTAATGGTGTAAAGGCTCCCTCTGGTGGCAGGAACAGAGAGAACTCAGTGCTAAGAGTAGTAGCAGTGAAGCACAGTTCTCTTCACCTCCCCTTAAGACTTCAAAATTAGAAGTGATGCCTGGTTATGTGCTGCCTGTCTATTCCTATGATACTGACTAGGTTTTAACATAACTTTAATCCCCGAATTCAGTGAAGGAATGCTGTTTTCTCACAGTCAAAATAGAACCTAGAATGTGATTTATCAAGATAGACTGCCAATTCATATCTTTGCTAAGGTTTTTCAGATTTATTTAATTTGATGCTTGAAGATCTTTAATTTTTCAGATTGTACTGACATCTGAAATACCTGTATATTTTCTCTTTGCTGTTAATAGGTATCATTAATATTTGATTCAAAACAGCAGCCTTCAGTACCAGTTGGGCAGCTCTGGGTGGAATTGCTTCGATTCTATGCTTTAGAATTTAATTTGGCTGATTTAGTGATAAGTATCCGTGTCAAAGAATCGATATCTCGTGAATCAAAGGATTGGCCCAAAAAGCGCATTGCCATTGAAGGTATCTCAAAATATTTATCTTTAATTCCCAACCCCACCCTCCTTTTTTTTAAGGTATCAGTCTAACAGCATGCTTTTTATTTCAGTCTTTTTTCAGCTTCTACATGTAAGGTAGGCCTGACCCTAAAGGTGAAGTAGATAGTGAGAATCTTGCATGTGTTACAGTAGATCTTTCCAAAGGACCAGATTGTTCATCCTGAGTTTTTTAAGTGCTGTGATAAAAAATTTTAATTACTTATGCAACTGAAAGGAATAGCTGTCTGTGTCCTTATTTTCTTTGTAAATTGCTTAATAACTTTAAATGCTTAAAAGTCTTTTCCAAGTGACATATAAATCCCCCTTTCCTCTTTGTTGTTCTCATTTCTGGATCTTTAGATTCAGTCCTTTCGTGAATTGTTATTGATGTTCTTTAGTTTTACAGAGGTTGAGGAAAATACCTTTTCTTATGAAAAACAGCATTCTTCATTAAATTTCTCTCCATGGAGAGAGAATTTTTGGAATACCTGCAGTAATATTTAGAACTTATTCATAAAAATAGCTTTTCTCTTTAAAAACACTTAGCTCTTAAATGAGTTAAGTCGTATTTAGCTGAAACCATTATATGAAAGACATACTGGTGTGCCCTGTAGACTCCTCTAAACGGACGAGCTCCTATCAGCTTTACAAAGTCAGGAGATGGAAACCCCTCTAGAAATCTTAATTCTCCTCCTTCAAATAATTTAAAGAACCTCCTAAATGGAATTCTCTTATTTTTGCTTGATTTTTTTCAAGCTTTATATTGCATAAGAGGGTTTTTTGCATTTTGCATAAATTCTGTGTGCAGTCATGGGGATCTCACATTTTTAAACCCTCCCCTGCAGTTTCTCTGGCTCAGCTCTTCTGGCCAATTGCCTAACCTGCTGGAGTTCTAGGGGAGGAGAAAAGATTGAGAGAAGTGGTGTCTCCTCCTGGTGCCTCCCTCTCGCCCCTGAATTCAGTCCAGCCAGTTCAGTGATGGGGCTTCCCAGGGCAGAAGAGCGGAGGTAAGCTCTACAAACCGCAGGGCCTGGCTGAGTGGGGAGTCAGAGCACTCAGCAGAGCCCATAGGGAAGACCCTGCTTCCCAAGGGCATGAGAGCCACACTGATGACTTTTTTTTTTTTTTTTTAACCTCCACAGTCACAGGACAGAGTAGGGAAGGGGTATTGGTTCTGAATAGAATGGGTTCTCTTCATAGAGCAGATGTTTAAGAAAGCATTTCTTTTTGTTTTTAAAACTGTCTTACTCCCCATCCCCAGTTTTTAAAAAAAGCACATAAGATAAATGATAAGTTGTACCGTTGCTTATTTGTTGTCTTTATTTGTGTAGCAGGCTGGTTTTTAAAATGTAAAATAGAAATGTATGAAGTAGTGGATTTTTTTTTTTTCATTACAGATCCCTACTCTGTAAAAAGAAATGTGGCAAGGACCCTAAATAATCAACCTGTGTTTGAATATATACTTCATTGTTTAAGGACAACGTATAAATATTTTGCTCTTCCGCACAAAGTTATGAAATCCAGCCTTCCAAAGCCTCTGAGTACTGTCAGCTGTACTTCTGAACATTCTAAAGAAGTAGCAAAACATGATCCAGAGGTACAAGTGAAAAGTAATAAACTCAAAAACTCAGTTTTGGCTCGAGGTTCTGGTGCTGCCAGTTCAACTGCAAACACCTGCACGGCACAGCCACTTACTCTTAAAGAGACTGCTGAAAGCTTCAAAAGTCCATCAGCAGAGAAAATGGGAAACTCACACATCAGTGTCCACCTGGAAAACTCTGACTGTATTAAGGCAAAAGTCAGTTCTGGTGACTCTAAGGACATTGAAGTACATCATCAAGAAACAGGAAATAAAAATAAGAAGGAAAAAAGTGGAAAGGAAGGCAAGCATCCTTTGACTGCTGATGATCAAGCTTTAAGTAGTAGCAAGTGTGGAGCGCTTGTCACGTGTGGCAGTCCAGGAAATGAGACAGATACCACTTTGGATCTTGAAGGCTTCAGAAATCCTATAGCTAAAGAGTATGATGAATTTCCTACTTCGTATGCCAAGGCTGATGTTGATGAAGAAAGCATAGAATGTACCAGTGAAGTCGGAGATGCTGTAAGCCACTTTACCCCTTCAAGACAGAGCCAGATATCAGGAATCCTTCACTTTGATGAGGAAGAGGAGGATGAGGAGGAGGAAGAAGAACCCAGGCTCTCCATTTCCCGAAGGGAAGATGAGGATGACATTGCTAATGGAGATGAGTTAGACAACACCCTCACTGGATCAGGGGATGAGGATGCCCTGTCTGAAGAGGATGTGGAATTAGATGGATCTGCGAAGTATGAAGACTTGAAAGAATGTGGAAAACACCATGTAGATGGAAATCTACTAATGGAACTTAATAAAATCAGCCTTAAAGAAGAAAGTGTACATGAGGAAAATTCAACCGTGGACCAGTCTGATTTCTTCTATGAGTTTAGTAAACTCACCTTCACCAAAGGCAAGGTAATCAGTGGCACTCCAAGACATGGAACTAGGAGATTTGAAAGAGTTTTAATGCATGTACTTTGAATTTTCATGTAAAAACAGGGCTCTCCCTTGTCACTCCAGCGCAGCCACTAGGTCCACTGCCCTCATTACTCTCTTGGGAATTTGCAGCGGAGAAAAGAAATGCTGTTGGTAGTGAAAATAACTGCCTTTTTCTTCTGAGTGTGTTTGGAGTGAGTGGCCATGCCACTGTATTTTCATTCCTTTGGAATGTGAGGTGGAGAATGTGTACTTTGGAAAAAAGATTCAAGACCCCTTTATTTAAGTCTTGTTTTGCTTTGCCATCTTCCTGCAGTCTCCTACAGTAGTTTGCAGTTTATGCAAACGAGAGGGTCATCTAAAGAAGGACTGTCCTGAAGACTTCAAAAGAATCCAGCTGGAACCTTTGCCACCATTAACACCTAAATTTTCAAATATCTTAGATCAAGTTTGCATTCAGTGTTACAGTAAGTTACTAACATTTCTTTTTATTTGTCAAAGTATTAAATTGATGTTTTCTCAAGAGTTAATCTGATTCACTAACCCATTAGCTTCATTATCCAGGCTAAGTCTTTTGCATTGTCTGTTGTATCCATAGTACTGTGTGTATCATGTTCCACTTGGGACATGCAATAAATACTTGTTAAAGAATGACAGGGAAGGAGAATCTTTTAGGTCTTATGATTGGAGTACTATCATTTCCTAACTGCTCTTCCTTGAAATGCTTTTCTAGGTATCTGCCATTAATGGTATTTAGCAACAAGAAGTATTCCAAAGGTCAAGCGGGAATAACTGTATATCCTGCCCCGTCTCTTATTAGAGATTTTCAGGGCATATTAGCATAAGAAAGGCTCCTGGAAATGTCTAGGTAAAAAGCTGGTTTAATAACTCTTTTATCTAACATTTCCAAAATTTGAGCTTAGGATACTTTTAATTAATGCTAGTTAGTAACCTTTAAGGACCATCAGTCTGGGAAAGTGTTGGTGTGCAGAGGTTTAAGTTCTGCAAGGAAAACCATTTGATGGAGAGGCATGCAGCTGCTAAGAGTGGAAGATTATGACGCATCACATTGTTGCATGTTAAGATGTCTGTCTGTGCCTTAAGTCACTTGTTCTTAATTAGAGATTTGTTCTTTAAATCTCTTTGGAGAGTTTAAGTGATGAAAGAAAACCATTAGTTCTCCTTGGGAAAAATGTGAATATATATATACACACATATAAAATGTGTTTTATATATATTTATAAATACATACTCACAAACTGTTGTGTTCACCCTCTGCCTTTATCGGGCTCTGGGCCTCTGAAACCCAGGAACATCTCCTTGTGCAGACTGGTTTCCATCTCAGGAGCAGTTCTTGGTGATAGACTCTTTGAAAAAGGCATCTTTATTGTACATTGTGTAATACTATCTACTGAGAAGACACAAAATTTAGGGTTTGGTTGGTTTTGTTTTTTTTTAGCTAGTTAGGTTTTATTGAAAAATACTTTTCAGAGAATGTGAACAATCTTTGTTTCTGAAAATATTTGTTTTATTTTAAACAGAGGATTTTTCTCCAACTGTTCTAGAAGATCAAGCACGTGAACATATTCGGCAAAACCTAGAAAATTTCATAAGGCAGGAGTTTCCAGGTAAATAATTGTTTAGCTTTTAGAAAAGAAAGATAGTGTTCCTTTGCTTCAGAATGAGTGCATGTGTCACAAGAACATTAATTTTGAGCATAACAAAGCAGTCTTGCATTGATGGGGGGTACAGGGCTTCTTTGTTTTGTGATACTGCTAGGATGGTTTCAGGTCTGTCCAATCCTAGTTTGCCAACAGAGAAGACAGTTGCAGTGTAGTCATATTTCACTTAGCAGATACACATGAACCTTGAGAGTCAAGGTTCAGACCTCTAAAATGGGAATTTATTTAGAAAGTAGTAAGTTTACACTATGAAATATGCTGAGGTGATCCACATTTTCCTTGAAATGTCCTTGCATCCAAGAATAAAGTGACATTTGATAATCTTTCATGTCTTCTATAGCTTGTATTTATTTATAGTAAATTTTGAGAGAAAGTAATTCATAATAAAAGACTAGTTAATAAAAGAAAATAATTATTATGAGATTATTATAGAACATTTAATAACTGAGTATTTTTGATTCATAAGAGAGTTGCTTTGGTCAGAAAATTAAATGTACTCAGGTTAGTTGTTACTTTTCATATATCTCTAACAGGAACTAAATTGAGCTTGTTTGGCTCCTCCAAAAATGGATTTGGGTTCAAACAGAGTGACCTTGATGTCTGCATGACAATTAACGGACTTGAAACTGCTGAGGTACAGTTACCACATAAAACTTGCATTTGCTGTGACGTGTGTTTTGACAATGTTGATTCACAATTCAGCATGGTATTTTCCAAATTTGTCAGGATATATCATATGGACTATGCCATTTGGCCACAATCTGTCTGGCCAAATAAATACATTAGAAGTTTAGAGGTGAATGTGAGGAGTAGAAAGACTTGTGCTTCCAACCTGTAATACAAACTGGATATGAAAGCAACATCTGGGAATTCTAGAAAGCCAAACTAGCCTTTCCAGTGTCCCTTTGGCATAGCCACTAGGCGAACTCAGGTGCATAAATACAACCACATAAGGTTTTCTGTGAAGTTTTTTAGCAGGCAGCCAGTGTGATACATTGATGAAAGTGAAAGTCACTCAGTCGTGTCTGACTCTTTGCAACCCCATGGGCTATACACTCCACAGAATTCTCCAGGCCAGAATACTGGAGTGGGTAACCTTTACCTTCTCCAGGGTATCTTCCCAACCCAGGGATGGAACCCAAATATCCCACATTGCAGGCAAATTCTTTACCAGCTGAGCCACCAGGGAAGCCCATGGTACAGTGATAAAAAGAGTGCTAAACTGGATTCAAGACAGACTTGTCCTTATCTCTAATACAGAAATGAGATTTCCCTTGCCTCAGAAGATTGTTGTGCACCTCAGCTTGGATCATGTATGTCAGGAGTCCGTGAACTACGGCCTACTACCTGTTTGTTTTCTTTTAATGTCAGTTTTATTGGCATTCAGCTACACCCTTTCATTTATGTATGGTCTACATCTGCTTTCACTCTAACTCCAGGGTTGAGTCCTTGCAACAGACCATATGGCCCACAAGGCAGAAAAGATTTGCCAGCGTTGATGGCATTTGTCAAATATAAAATACTGTAAAAAAGTGTAAAGTTAAGAACTACTAAATCCATCCCCTTTTTTATTTACAACAGTAGTCCAAATGCTACACATCCAACTAAGTGGTGCTGCTGTTGCTCTAGATCTTCTTATGCCTTTTCTGAGTTTCAGGATTTTGTCCCTTGAGGATGCATCTGATTTGAGAAAATAGCCACAAGTTATCTGGCGTGACTTTGGTCAATAAGGTGGATAAGGACGATTGGGTCCAATATATGAATGACTCAATTATACATCATTGAGATTGAATTTTACATGATTAATAAACTAGTTGTGAGGGCATTTTTAAATTAAATTCCAAATTCTGGGAAGTATATAACCAACTAACCAACAAAAGGACTTAATGTTAAAAAGATCAGCCCAAATGTTTTTAAATATTTGAAATGTTATTCATATTCGCTGTATAACTTTTTTTGTGTGCGTTATATGTTCTACTACTCCTATGGAGAAATAATCTGAGCTTAACCATTCCCCACAGCAGTTCATGAGCTCTTAATTAAGCTATAATGAAGGTCTACGAAGAATGAATAATACAGGCCACAGAAGCTCTCTCTTATTAATTCTGTCACATAGAGGAAAAAGATTGGAGGTTCTTGGTGGTTCAGAGACTTTACTGGGTACACTGATTTCAGCCTTTCTTGCTCCTCTAAGAGCAGTTAGTAAGTAGGGTGCATGAGGGTTTCCATATCCTTAGGATATTCCTATGAGTAGGGAGTAATGCTTACCTAAAAAAGAAGAATGAATGTAGAAAATTTTGAATTTAATTTTGTTATTTATGAAGGAAATGAAACCAAAACAGGGTTAGGAGCCTGTCTTCTGTTTTTGATTTAGTCTGTGCCATTTTCGTTACAGGGGTTGGACTGTGTAAGAACTATTGAAGAATTGGCAAGAGTCCTCAAAAAACATTCAGGTACCTCTATAAGCTTTATTTAAAAATATTCTCATCTTTTTTATTAGTGTTTTACATACTTAAAATTTACAAATGACAATGGAACAGTGTAGTGGCTCATATAACATTTATAGCATTGGTGTCCTTGAAAAAAATCTGTGTGGTTAAGTATGAAAAACTGAGGAATTGGTTATAATTTGTATGTATATTGTTGCCTTGGTTTTATTTCATGACAAAATGTATACCATTTGGGGAATCATTTTGCCTTATCAACATAATGTAAATCAAAGTGTAGGTAGAGGTTGCTGGCTGTATAGTGGAAAGCACTAGGGGCTAGGGTGGTGGAGTGTACCTGCAGCTCTTCAGCAAGTTGTGCGTGACCCTGGACAAGTATTTACAGCTGCAAAATGTACAGGTTCTGCAAAATGTAATTGTGCACAGAGCTGAAATGCCATTAACATATTCTTCTGCCTCTCTTTGTCAAAGGTAGCTATGGATGCTGTTAATAGTGAGAGTCTTTTAAAATGTAGTACATCAAACGTCTGTGCTAAGAGTTGAAAATGAAAGTGAGCAAGATGTAGTCCTTGCCTTTGTGAAACTTAAAATCTACGGACCATCCATAAAACGCTTTCTTATATCTTAGTCAAGAGTAGACTTAAATCGACAGCATGGGCATGCACACATAAGTATGTACCTGGAGTACCCCTTTTATTGTATTTTTGATTTCCAGGAGTTTAAAGAAGATGATTTTAAATAACAGGAGGAAAAAGATCTTAATTTTGTTTTATTCCTAATGAAAAGTAACCTAGAGCATCAATATTTTTTAATGTGCTTTGATATAATTTTTATGGTCATTGAAATAAGCATTTTGGGACTTTTACCTCTCAAAACTATATGCTTTTTTTATTTTTGTTTTTTAAGATTATGCAAAGAAACTAGATTGTTACATTGCCATGACTATTAGGTATTTCATAGTGAGTTAGGTTTTGACTTTTGATTTTGAAATAATTTCAAATGTAAAGGAAATCAGCAAAAATTGTATAAAGAATTCTGTCTGCCCTTCATTCAGATCCACCAGATTTTACCCTATTTGACTTATCATTGTATCTCTTGCTTCCTCATAATTTTTTTCTGGACCATTTGAGATTAAGCTACAGACATCACTTCCCTTTCTCCTGAAAGACCTATACTTTCTAAGAATGAACAGTGTTAAAAATAGGTCATTTTTAGGCTAAAAATGACTTTTATATACAGATTATAATGTAATACAGATTGCATGGAGCAAAAATTGACTAATAGCTAGAAAGTGATGATTAAGAAAGCAGTTTTCCCACATATTTTATTGGGTGCTTGTTATGTGCCCAACACTATGTTGGGCATGTAGGTAGGATAGAAAAATAAGTCTACAGGTCTTTACTTTGACAACTTTCAGATCTCAAAAGTTGGATGCTCTCACAGGGTGGTATTCATTTATTAAAAATGGAACAATGTGTGGTGGTATTCATTTATTAAAATTACTTGTAGAGCCTACAGTAAGTATTAAACAATTTCTGAGGAGAGAGAGATTTGGGGAAAGAGTTGGGTAGGGGAGGTTCATGGAAGAGATGGGCTTGTTCTGATCTCATGAAATTGACGAACATGATTTGAAAAGGATAAGAAGAGAAGTCATTCCAAAGATGCATGGATGTGACTATGAGAATCATTGTAATCGATTTTGTAGGACAATGTCAAGATTGATACATTTTGAGAGGAGTTTCAAGTGGGAACTAGTAGGAAAATGTGAACTGTGTTCGAGAGAAGAAACCCAATAAAGGCAGAACTTTTTAGGCAGCTGGTATGTTCTTAGAGAAGATACAGTCTAAGTGACAGGGCAGAAGGATCTTAACCAGATGCCAGTGATCCTAAAAGGAAAAGAATATGAGAGACTTCAAAGGGAGATTTCCTAGATTTGGAACCTGCAAGCAGGAAATATGGGTTCAGGCTGATATCTGAACTAAGAAATGGGAATGTTTGCAGAGAACACCAGGGTGGAGTGATAGTTTGCCATAAAGCTGTAATCTCTAAGGGTTAACAGTCCAACAAGCAGTTAGAAATGTAGAGTCGCCAGTTAAGGTTGAAGAATGAAATGAAACAGTATTGTATTGAAAACCTGAAAGGAAGAAAGAGAGAGGCCAAGAATAAAACAATTCCATGGGATTATAAGAGAGGTTGAGGACCAAGCTTTAATTTATAAGTGTAGAAATTAAGGAAGATCACTGAAAAAGGAGCTATTGGAATGGTAAAATAGGAACCAGGATGATGTACTGTGAATAAATTCTAGAGGACAGGTTTATAAATACCATAATGGTTAATTAACAGTGTCAAATTCTAGAATTTTTCCATCTAGGAAGAAGATGGGGAAAAAAAGGATACTTAATTTAAAGCCACCATAGCAAAGTAATTAATGGTGGCTTCTAAAATGAGCCTCCCTAGTTTTAAATTTTGGGTCCCTGCTTGCTGGCTGTGTGATTCCAAAAAGTCACTCACCTTCGTTGTAAGCACTCAATTTCTCATCCGTAAAGCAGGAAAAACAATAATAGGATTTAAGATTAAGAAAAATAATACATTACAGTACAAGGCCTGACTTGCTGAGTGTTCAGTAAATAGCTTCCTTGCCCCTCCTCCCCATCAGTATAAGATAGACTTCTTCTGTCTCCCATGCAGACCTTTTCTGCTGAAATTCCTTTCATTTGCATACTTATTTTTTTCTGAATTCCAGATCACTACTCATCTGTCCTTCTAGATGTCAGTATTTAACTCTCTCAAAAGGAGCTCGGACCTCAGCACCCAGAATAAACGCATCTTTCTCTCTTCCACTTCCCTTCTGCTACAACCGCCACTAGCTCTTCTTCCTTCAACATCCTCTTTCTTGTTGTTGACATTGACATCCTTGGAGTCACCAAAATTAATGAAGTGATAGTTAGCCTGTCCTAGACTAGGTTCAGTAGAGTCAGATATTCCTAGATTTGAATTCCTACTCCACAATTCACCAACTGCATATTCCTAGGCATGTTCATTTCTCTGGGTCTGTGTCATCTTTTGGGTAAAGGTGAATGGTCTTAGGAGGTAATGTTTGTAAAGGAATCTGGGTGTTCAGGGAATGTTCTTTCTGTTACAGCCTTCCTTTCCCCTATTTCTTCTTCCCCAACCCATCCAGTTAGAGGTGCTTTCAACCATGGCTTGCTGCTTCTCTACATTCCCATGCCATTATTATAGTTCAGGCCCAAGTCAGTTTTTATAATGGACATCCTGTCTCTCTTCCAGGTGCCTCCAGTGCATCCATTGCCAGGGACCTTGTCTAAATATATGTGGTCAGTGATTCTTTCTGGATTTTGCCAGTTCATTGGCATCTCTTTGCCTCCAAGGATCTATTTGTTCCATATTTGAGCTCTTCTCAGTTTTTACCACTTCTCCCTGTTATTCATTATTTCTTTCCCTCAAGTCCACTCTGTAGCTTGCACAATTCCATGGAAGTTCCCTGAGCTTGTCATTCTGTTTCAGGCAGCTACCCTTTCACTGTGCAGTTTTCCTTGCCTGGTAAATTCCCTCAGCCTTCTCTCTTTTTACCTGTAGTTTTTCAAAACCTAGCTCCATGATGAGTAACTTTAGTTTTGGGCATTCAGATGATTACTTACATGATGTAGGGCTTTTCTTCATGTGATGTGTGTAGTCATACAGAGAGAATAGGTAGGGCCCACATAGTCCAGATTCTGTAGTTGTTTCCTCTGTTTTGGATTTCTGACAGCTCTATACACATACACAAGATCCAGTGTGTGCCTGAAGGGCAGTGGCTGCCTTGTTGAATCTTGTACTTCACATATTCATGTGTTTAACAAATGTAAACTTTGCCAGAAGAATCTTCCCAGGTGCTTGTTAATAACAGAATTTTTGACTAGTCTTAGTGACCCAGTGAGACAAGCCAAAGCCAGGTTTGCTTCAATCTGTGATGGAACATTAACATAAGAGCAACTTATACCCTCTGTTGCTGGATTTAATGACACTGTCTTGTTTCCCAACCTAGGACTGAGAAACATCTTGCCTATTACAACGGCAAAGGTGCCAATTGTAAAGTTCTTCCATTTGAGAAGTGGTCTCGAAGTGGACATCAGTTTATATAACACATTGGTAAGATTTTCCTTAGACTTGTTCTTTATGGAGATTAAGGGGAAGAAGTCACTCTTAATTTACTCAGTCTTTAAGTAAAATATAAGCCATTCATTTCATCCTGTTCATTTTTTTAGTAGTTATTAGTGCTTACTAAGTGTCTGGCAGTGTTCTGAGACTGGGGGTATAACACAGAATTGAGTTAATATTAGTATTCATTAAAAATGAGGTCAGAGTGTGTTTTTGTGGGGGTGTGGGCTTGAACTTTGTTTAATTTTAGTGTGTGTGTGTGTGTGTGTGTGTGTGTGTGTGTGTGTCTTTGGTCTCAGACCTGGTTTGTTTTCGAGGCTCTATGGAACCTCTCTGGCCCCTAAGGACATTTAATATAAATAATAGGCAGGGATGCAGATCTTATGTTGAATTAAAGGGAACTGATTATTTTTATAGCCCATATTTTCTAGGAATGTTTAGACTAAGGTAGCCTGAGATCAGATGTCACTTGTAATTCTTATCTAGTAAGTTAATAAAGCTTCTCTGCAGGGGAAAAATATTCATTTCAGTCTAAATGTCTTCATCTTAAAAATGAATTACACAGTAAACCTATTCAGAATATTTTGCCTTAAAACTTTTTTTTAAGGTGGTATAATTTCCCCTTTAACAGGCCCTTCATAACACAAGACTCTTATCTGCTTATTCAGCCATTGATCCTAGAGTTAAATATTTGTGCTATACTATGAAAGTATTTACAAAGGTAAGTATGCTTCCTCCTGAGATTTCCTCAGGAAATTTCTTTACATCTTTAAACCTTGCTGAAAACATAAGAAACAGACTCAATCATGTAGAAAACAAACTAGTGGTTACCAGTCGGGGAGACAGGGATATTATGGGATTAAGAGACCCAAACCACTATATGTAAAGTAAATCATCAACAAGGATATGTTGTACAGCACAGGGAATGTAGCCATTGTTTTGTAATAACTTTTTTTTTTGGCCACGCCTCAGAGCTTCTGGGATTTCAGCTTATTGACCAAGGATAGAACCTGGGCCCTCCACAGTGAGAGCACAAAGTCCTAAACACTGGACCACCAGACAGTTCCTGTTTTGTAATAACTTTAAATTGGGGTATAATCTCTAAAAATATTGAATTACTGTGTTATACACTTGAAACTAATATAATATTGTAAACCAACTATATTTCAATTTAAAAAAAGAAAGAAAACATAGGCCTATATTTTTAAAGAACCATAGCCAACTATTTGAGAAGCCCTACTGAACAAACAAAAATGTTACCTTCATTTTACATGATAACCTAATATTGCTTGTTGCTGATACTTGTACAGCTTAGTGGGGATTTGTTTTACTTTTTGATTTTTTTTTTTTGGTTGGTCTTATTTGGTTTTGTTGACATATTTTAGCATTTGAAAAGTGTGATTTTTATATTAGTGCCCTCTAGAAGCACCCTACTTTTAGTGACAATGGAACAGCTGCAAGTGTAGCAGAAGACATTGGTGATCTTTCCTTTGTTCCTCCTTTTCCTCACCCCCAGATGTGCGATATTGGCGATGCGTCTAGAGGCAGCTTATCGTCATACGCATATACGCTCATGGTGCTATATTTTCTCCAGCAGAGGAATCCACCAGTTATTCCTGTCCTTCAAGAGGTATTAGTAAAGGAAATTGTATTTGTCATCTGTAGAGCTGGATGATTTTTGAGCCCTCTTCCTTCTCTAAAATTCTGTGGTTCTGTAGTTAAAATTTTTACTATTTTCCTACAAGTTTTTGTATCAATGCACTAAGTTTGTAATCCATACTAATAGTTTAAAAATTAATTTCAGATATACAAAGGTGAAAAGAAACCTGAAATATTTGTTGATGGCTGGAATATTTATTTTTTTGATCAAATAGATGAACTGGTACGTATTTTAATAGTAAAGATTTTTTACATCCTTGACTGAAAGTTAGCTATACTATGCTGTAGTGTAGACGGTCAACAATTATATTATCATTTGTTATATTTATTTATATTGTGATAGTTAAAAAAAAAAACTAGCATATACAGATGATTCCTTTGAAATTGAAAATATTTTTAAGCCAGGTGAGTTTCTAGGGACTGTATCCAGGATTTCTTTACTGCCTAATAATTCAAAATGGTTAAGTAGCTTTATTCCAAATGAACAAATAATTTGCTCTGTGATTTCCTACAGAATTTAGAAAAACTCTTGAGCTACAGAGGTATAATAACCAGATGTCACCAAGGCTCTAAAGTGTATTTCTAGATTCTTCCACAAACATGCATTCTGAGGTTTGACATTTAAAACCCAGAGCACTATCTGTCTCTGGGTCATAGAGTAGAGATTAATAAACTCACGTAAATGATACTTTAAAATAGAAAAGTTTTATAATTGTTTTTATATATTTAAACTCTAGTTAATTAAAATAAATCCAGATTTATTCCCTAAGATACAAATTACTATTGATATTAACACTTTACTATAGAGCATGATATCTCTTGTTCCTTCTGTTTCTAGCCCAACTATTGGCCAGAATATGGAAAAAATACAGAATCTGTTGGGCAGTTATGGTTGGGACTTCTTCGTTTCTACACAGAGGAATTTGATTTTAAAGAACATGTAATTAGCATCAGGAGAAAAAGTCTGCTTACAACTTTTAAGAAACAGTGGACATCAAAATACATTGTTATTGAAGGTACTAATAAAATCGAACTTAAAACTGAATAGAATATAGAGATTGAACTGTTAAGGGTGTTCTTGGTCCTTGCAGAGCTCTTCCCAGGCCGCCATGAGCCACTGTTCAGGATGTGCCTAGCAGTTGCCCCATTAACTGTCCATGTCAGGCAGACTTACCTGTTTCCTTTCTTTTTTTCTTAAATGACTGTTGCCCTTGTGTGGGGTTTCTTACAAATCCCAAAATCTTTGTTCACCATAATAAGTCCTTGATCTTTGTTTAACAACTTCTGGAGAATGAGGTTGCTATAAAGATACCCAGCTTCAAAAATTTGTCATTTAGTTAGCCCATGCTGAATGCTGGGATTCATGGGCCATTTTATGTTTGTATTTGATTGTTTATTTCCAAGTTGGGGGATTTCTGTTTTTCTCTTTGTAGATTTTTTGTATTAACTTTATATATATTTGTATGTACCCAGATAAATTTATATATACATACACTTTTTTCTTTTAGATATTTGTGGTCATTATTCTAAGACTTGCTTTTTACACTGTATGGTTTTACTTTGATCCTCTGTCTGTACACCAAATTATTTTCAATGGTTGCTCCGTATTGGTTTGTATAGTTGATTTACAATGTTATATTAGTTTCCTGTGTACAAAATAGTGTTTCAGTGTTTTTATAGATTATACTCCATTTAAAGTTATTATAAAATATTGTCTATATCCCTTATGCTGTACAGTATATTCTTGTTGCTATTTATTTTATACATAGTAGCTTGTGTCTCCTAATCCCATAGCTCATCTCTCCCCTCCACACTTCCCTTTCCCTACTGGCAACCACTGGTTTGTTCTCTATACCTGTAAGTCTGTTTCTGTTTTGTTATATTCGTTTGTTTATTTTATTTTTTAGATTCCACCTATAAGTGATCAATTTGTGGGATTTTAATTTTAAAGACATAATGGAGTTTAAATGCTTAAAAATGGAATTGAAAATGCTTAAGAAATATTTTGTTGATTCTAGTCTTCTATAATTTTTTTAACTATAATACCTGAATAATGTGTTAGTTTTTAGGTTGTGCTATTGTCATTACTTCTGCTTATTGACATTATTAAAATACGATGACCATTAAATTAAATTCAGATGACCATGGATTATGGATATGGCTATAACTTTTTAGTATCCCATAGCTAAAAACAAAACTTTGTCTTAAACTTTTCCATTATCACAGTGGATTCTTATGGTCTGCCAATTATTAATTTTTTTTTTAATTTTTGAAGCCTCATTACCTTTTACTTTTAACTTTACATTATTTATAAATGAGCCATTAGTAATAGGCTGTCTTAGAAGGAAGACTTCTGACTAGTTATTCTAGAATTGAGAAATTTCAGTGGTGGTAGTTTGTAGTGTTTGTACAGTAGCTAATATCGTAGTATCTCTGCTACACTAAGCAAACACCAAAAATACTTCCACATAGCACACACATGAAAGTCACCAGAGGAAGGCAAGACCAAACCTACTAGAAAGATAACCTTCTTACAGCAATTAATAGTATAGTTAAACTGAGTGAAGGGTGCTTTTCTCCAGTAAATTCATCGTGGGTCTAAATCCCAAATGGAATACCCCAGTTACTGTACGTTAGAAGTATAGCAAGACAACCAGAAGGATGCCTCTTTTTACTTCTTTACTCCTCTTATATGTACTGTATACAGTCTCCATTTTCTTAAGTAATGAAATGATCCTCAAAAAAGGTTTGGTTTTGTTTTCCCTTTGCTTGTTTTTGGGTTGTGTATGTTTGTTTTGTTTTTAAGATTTATTTATTTATTTATTTATTTATGGCTTCATGGGTCTTATTGCTGTGCACAGGCTTTGTCTAATTCTGGAGACTGCAGGGCACTTTCCAGTTGCAGAGAGTGCAAGGGCTTCTCATTGTCATGGTTCTCTTGTTGGTGGAGCATGGGCTCTAGGGCTTCAGTAATTGCAGTTTGTGGGCTCAGTAGTTGTGGCACACAGGCTTAAGTTGCCCTCCAATATGTAGAATCTTACTTCCCCAACCAGGGATCTAATCTTAGTCCCCTGCATTGAAAGGCAGATTCTTAACCACTGGACAAACAGGGAAGTCCCAATAAATTTATTTTCCAAAATGATTTTTTGTAAGGCTGTTAATTAGCAGGAACATTCAGTGGTAAAATGTTTTAAATATATTTGTGGCCTCTAGATGCCTCTAAAACTAGTATGATTTGGTGAAACCAGACTAATACGTCTTTTGCAAACAGTATTTTGTTGTCCAAAATGAAGCACCTTCTCATACTATGAAGGACTCTGTAAGAATTCAGATATAAAGCAATATCCTCATTTTTGATGGATACTTTGAGGGAAAAACTTTCCATATATTTAGAAATATATAGTTCTTAGCTGTGTTATAGACTTGAAGCTCATTAAAAAGGCACTCATTTTACTTTTAAGTATGTATCACTTACTTTTTGTTATATAGACTTTACTTAATGTATAAATAGTGGTATTTCCTATTTAATTATCTTTTTTTGGTTTTATTAATTTTCTTTACTTAGATCCATTTGATTTGAATCATAATCTTGGAGCCGGATTATCAAGGAAAAGTAAGTTTTGCTTTGTTTATAAGTAATAATGCCTTCTCTTTTCCTGTTAATCCATTTAATTGAGACTTTACTCTTTTCTTCTAAGTGACAAATTTTATAATGAAAGCGTTTATTAATGGGAGAAGAGTATTTGGGATTCCAGTCAAAGGATTTCCAAAGGACTACCCCTCAAAAATGGTAAGTGTCTGGAAATACCAAAAACCCAGTTCCAAAAGCCTTTTAAGCACCTAATTTGTATACATTGCTTCAGTAATAACCTAAATACACGAAAGTTTGGTGAGTCTGGCCACAATTAAAGCCTTTTCATAAACATCGCTATTTTGAAGCCATTTGTCGCACAGGGAGTGATAGCCAGAAGTGAAGTTTGGGTGGATTTTCCTAGATTTAGGAAAATCTAGATTTTCCAGTCTGTTTGCAACAAGTAGTAAATACCTTAGTGAGGCTAGGAGAGACACAGTGCTCCCTGTGCTAAAAATCTGTCCTCATATAACCTGATACTCAGGTTTTCATGGAACCACACTCAATAAAAGCAAAACAAAATTACATTATAAAAATTCATTTCAGTGAGAGAAAAGGGGAAGGGGCTAGGAATTAGAGTGTTTCATGTTAAAAATAAAGGGGTTTTTCTCTTGCATTAATTTTCCTAATAAACACTTTTTAAATGAATCTGAAGTTGTCAGGTGTATAAGCACATTCAGCATTTGACTACATCTCTGCATCTGGTTTTTGCTAGATATTGCTGTGGCAGTCTTCCTCACCCTGCTTCTGAAACTTGTTCTAACAGATCACCTGGGGATTTTGTTAAAATGCAGATTCTAATTCAGGAGGTCTGGGGTGGGGCCCAATACTGCATGTCATGGAAACCCCCAGCTGATGCCACCTCTGCTGGTACCCAGCTTCATTTCAGTGGTAAGGAGGCTAGAATCCAGGCCATTGTCCTTCCTTTCCTCTGATACTTTCCTTCAGAAGCCAGGGCAAAGCAACAACACATAGCTTCTTTCTCTTTAGGTTTTAGCCTTTTCTTTTTATGAGAAAATGAAGTTTTTGTACCTGGCCTTAGTTTCCACAAGTCCTAGGAAGCTGACTCACAGGCATATGTAATGCTCTTGTTTAGAGTTGTGCTGGGGAAAAAGGTAGGATTAAAGTGTTTTGCACAGTGAAAAGGAATGAACCAAAATGAATTCAGGTAAACCTATTCTGAGTTACACCTCTAACTGATTTTAGAATTTTTGGATTTAAACAGTATAATAATAATTATTAAAAATAATGATTTGTCAATGTTGAGATATAAGATCCCTGATTGATACTGGTTAGTTTTTGTGTTTGGATCTGATATTAGTAGTTGAGGTTTTTATGTATTTATATTCTGCTAGGAGTACTTTTTTGATCCAGATGTGCTAACTGAAGGAGAGCTGGCCCCAAATGATAGATGTTGCCGCATTTGTGGGAAAATTGGACACTTCATGAAGGACTGTCCTATGAGGAGAAAGTAAGTGAACATTCAAAACGGTGGTTTTGTTTTATTTTCTTACTGCACCAGTTTTCAAATGAGATTCTCTTGTACCAGGAAATAAACTTATATTAAACCCAGAAGTTCTCGGATAAGTGAGATTTTTTACAAGGAAAATTAAGTGATTTAAAACCTGGCTTTAAGTCAGATGGCTAGGATTAACTTGAGTATACAGGAGACAGTCTTCCAGGCCTCG
Source organism: Antilocapra americana (assembly GCA_007570785.1). Classification (NCBI taxonomy): domain Eukaryota; kingdom Metazoa; phylum Chordata; class Mammalia; order Artiodactyla; family Antilocapridae; genus Antilocapra; species Antilocapra americana. The sequence continues at coordinate 20,472,835 of ML661897.1, forward strand.
TCCCTTTTCCTAATTTTGGGCACGTCCCTAATCACCCCTTGATCATTTGGTTAGTACACTTTGCAACAAGGATGGAAGAGCAGAAGAGGGAACTGAAATTCTTCCGTTTTACAACAGTGAGAGGTTCAGAAACATTTCAGTCATTGAAAAATAAAATGGGGTTTTTTTTTTAGGATCTCAGTTATACTTCTAATTTACAATAACTGGGGTGTACTGTGTGGGAGTTTGGAGTCAGTAATACTGTACTGCACTATAGGACCCTTCACTTGTATGCATTTTAATTCTTAATAATTGTTGTGACCTGCTCAATTTGGTCATCATGCTTTCTTCTGATAATGTTTTCAGGAGGGCAGAGGGAAATGTTTTTGGTTGCTTGCTTTGGACATATTCTTTGTGGTGGTGATATTTTTAAGTGGACAATAATATTCTCATTTAAAAACATGGTATTTAAATCACCATCTGGAATTCGAGGCTCTTATTTAATACTTTATTTTTTATTCATATAATAGCCACTAATCCTGTAGGGTAAGGAAGAAATAATTTTGACAGTTTAAGAGCACAAAGCTCCTTGTAACCATTGTTCCATGGTGAACCTAAAGTTTTATGTCTCAAGTTTCCAGTGCTAGTAAAGAATGCTAGTGGGCCAGAAAGTTTTAAGAAATCATTCCAAAGATAATCTGAGTTTTATTACATCAGTATCAGAATAGGTATTAAATTAAGGAGTTCTGCTAATTGCAAAAACTGGTTCATAGCATTAGAGTAATTGTGGAAATGAACAACTAAACCCTTAAGCTCTGAGGGTGCTTCTTAACACATTATTGACCAGAGATGTATTAATACCACAGGTGATAGTTTCTGCAGAAATTCCCCAGTCAAAAATATGTTAACAGAGAAGATGGACTTAAATTCTTATCCCCCCCCATGCCTTCTTTATCTAGTTGTCTCCTAAACCTGGAGGGGTCTTAACACTTCATTAGGTTTCTGTTCAGACTTTTCCTACTAGTATTATATCTTCTACAGAGTGAGGCGACGGAGAGATCAGGAAGATACCCTGAACCAAAGATACCCCGAGAACAAAGATAAAAGAAGCAAAGAAGATAAAGAAATTCAAAACAAGTACACAGAGAGAGAGGTGTCAATAAAAGAAGATAAACCCATGCAGTGCACAGCTCAGAAAACCAAGCCAGTGAGGGCAGCCGCTGAGCCAGGGAGAGAGAAAATCCTCAGGCCACCAGTGGAAAAGTGGAAGAGACAGGAGGACAAAGACTTAAGAGAAAAACGTTGTTTTATTTGTGGAAGAGAAGGGCACATTAAAAAGGAATGCCCTCAGTTTAAAGGCTCTTCAGGTATGGATACCCATCATGCCTTGATGTTTGCACTCACATCTCAAGGGAAATCTCTGTTTTAGAGTTCTTAACTATTGTAGTTATATGTACAGGTCTATTTACTGGATAAGATTCTGTTTTTCAGAAGGTAAACCCACTTCCCCCACCTTTACTAATTCTCTATGTGTTTTTAAACACTTATTCCTGGTTTTTTAAGAGGCTTATCATTCTGGTTGGTTGACTCTGATAAGTTTGGTTGACTTCTCAGATAAGATTATCAATGAATTGAAGACCTAGTAATCCCAAGTACTTAAAAAATGTAACTTAAGACAGGGGTCCCCAACATCCCCCAGGCCATGGACCAGTACTGGTCTGGGACCTGTTAGGAACTGGGCTGCACAGTGGGAAGTGAGCAATGGGGGAGCAAGTGAAGCTTCATGTGCTGCTCTCCATCACTCCCCATTGCTTACATTACCTCCTGAACTACCACCGCCCTGCCCTCCCTCCCACCTGGCCCCCAGTCCATGGAAAAGTGTCTTCCATGAAACTGGTCCCTGGATCCAGAAAGGTTAGGGATTGCTGACCTGACTGACCAGAAAACAAGCTATCACTTACTTGAGCTTTCCCAGCTCAGTATGTGCACTTTTGAAATGGAAGAGCTATGGATAGGCATAGCTGAAGTGATCTCAGGACACCACACTTTGTGTGCAGGAGCCACTTATATTGTTGTTTAAACACATGTGCTCACAGGCCTAAAAGGGGGAGTAGAAGAAGGGTGACAATTATTGGTCCCTCTGCCTGCAGAGAATTACCTTTGCATCTCATCATTTTCTTCAGTGAGCGTGGTTACTCTTACAATGAGGAAAATGTATTTTCAGTCCATAGTTGAATATCGTCCATAGATAGATCTTGCCCCTGTGATTTGTCGGATCTTAATTTGCTTTTTGTATGAAATGGGTGAAGCATCCATTTGGAGCATATTTTTAACACACTATTAAAAGTAAGGGTACCTTAGAGTGGGGAGGGTAAGTTACAATTTACAAGGCACTTTATACACTCTCCCTTTGTTTTCTCAGAACAAACCTGTGAAAGTGGATGAAATTTATTTAGCATAAAAATGAAACCTTGAGAAATAATGTTTTTGATTAAAGTAGTGACTGTTAAGTGTTTATGGACAGCATAAAAAATGTCAGCACTGAAAGTTTCCTTAAAATACTCACTCTAGTACTTGTCTTTCCTGGAACACTGATACCTCTCTTCCACTTTATGATACCACATCAGCAATATAGTATCTCTTATTTTAAGATAGGAAAGTTTTAGATCAGCCATCCTTATTTTTTTAAATGAGCTTTATATGAAAAGTAAGTTCTTAAATTGTTTTATTATTAATTTTAAAATAGAATATGAATGTTTATGAAATGTTTATACAGCTTCATCTTGTCCTACTTCTAAGGGATTCAAACTTTTATTGCCCTTGCAAGGGACATGATGTTTATAAAACATGTTTATAAAACATAAATGATGTTTTATAATTATAAGGGTAAAATGTTTAAAAGAAATTAAAAGCAATAGCTAACATTGATTGAGCACTTTCGGTGGGTCAAGCACTATTTAAATACTTTACATGGGTAAACTCATCTAATTTTCACCAGAGCCCCATTAACTGTGGTATTATTTTGATATCCTCAGTTACAGATGAGGAAACTGTAAATAGTATATATAGATAAGATGTAATACAGTCTCATCAAAATTCCTTTTGTAGGCTACCCTTCAGAATTGCTCTCTGTCTGCTTTTACTCAGAGCAGGAAGTACATGGGCATTGCCTTCCTCTTTGGTACAGCAAAGCGGTACAGGGATGCCCTTGCACTCCCCCAGCTTAGATGGAGCTCTTGTTTCTAGCTAGTAGCAAGTTTTAAGTTGCTGGTAGTAAGTGGAGTAAATAAAATAAGTGAAGCTCTCAAAATAGTAAAAGTAGGGAATTCCCTGGCGGTCAAGTGGTTTGAACTTGGCACTTCTACTCCCATGGGCCTGGTTCAATCCCTGGTCAGGGAACTAAAATCCTACCCAAATTTTTAAAACATAGAGCAATGATCCTGGCCATTTAGAGGGTAGCAGCCAATCGAGAGGGAAGGGGTGTCCTGGGACAGGGATGAAGCATTATCAAACGTACAGGAAACACTAGAATCTTGGTTCCTTCACACTGCTGTTTTCATATTAAATCAAGTAGTCATAATGTAAAACAAAGAGGAGGGGCTTCCCTGGTGTCTCAGACAGTAAAGAATCTGCCTGCAGTGCAGGAGACCTGGATTCAATTCCTGGGTCAAGAAGTTCCCCTGGAGAAGGGAATGGCCACCCACTCCAGTATTCTTGCCAGGAGAATTCCAGAACAGCCTGGCAGGCTGCAGTCCATAGGGTCGCAAAGAGTCAGACACGACTGAGCGAGTAACACACACACACGCACAGTAAAAAGAATTAAAAGAGGAGTGGGGCTAAAGTATGTGAATTTCCTCCCATAGCAATTAAAAATAATCAGCTTCTGTCTAAAAATTATGATCTTTCGTCTCATTTCTTCTAATACATTAGAATTTTGTCCACACAATATTTTGAATAGAGCTTCTGTCATCTCAACAGAAAATCTCTCTGTGAAAGTTTGAAACAGGGCCACTGCTTTCAATTTAAAGTAGGAACAAAAAGTACTCATTTCTTTCTCAGGTCTGTCTAAATCAGATTGTGTATTTGGATCCCCTTCTTCACCTAACCCTTTGAGACCAGCTGGCACATTTGTTCAGGTAAACCTAGCTCAGACCTGAGCAGGAAACCCTCCCGTCTCTGCCTCTCCCGCCAACACTCAGTGAGTGCGAGCAGCTCTGGACCAGGTGCTCGGGAGGGGCTGGGCAGTTCAGCTGGCTCCTCTGCTCTGCGAGCTGCCGTGTGCAGTGAGCTTGCTGTGCACCGGTTGTCGGGTGTGCCTTTTGGGGTCCTGCAGATGTATGTGTCTTGCTTGTCAATTAACTTGCAAAGTTCTGCCCCCCACATGCCTAATTTCAGCTCTCCTTGGATTTGGTTACAGTTTTCAGACTGTTTCGGATGCTGTTCCTTTCGACTTTGTAAACCAGTCTATTTCGTTTTTTAGGCAGTGCTTTTACATGAAGACCAAAAGAAACAAAAAACATCTATATTTTTGAGTCCCCAGTCAGGTATGTGGGTTTTAAAAAAAAAAAAAAATGTGTGTTATTTTATTTACTACATAGCGTACCACATGCCTTTTGAGGCACTTCCTCTGAATAAGTGGTTTTAACAGGGATTGAACATCAGAATAACTTGGGGAGCTTTTAAAAATACACTTGCCCTGCCCGCACCTTCATTTCCTAAATCAGATTTTTCAAAGGTTAGGCTTAGGCCTGTATTTTTTTTTTTTTAATATTCTAGGTGATTCTTAGACCATCCTTGAATAGGAACCATAGTCTCTATTTGTTCCTCTTCTACACTTTTTGTTTCTGCTTTGAAATTGCCACTGTCTTGTCAGCAGTCTATTCTCCTCATGGAGATTATTTGCCACCAAAGAAAGAAAGTAATCATGGGCCTGAACACTCTGTCTCAACTATGTCATTTACTGGTTCCTTCAACAAATATTAAGCCACACCTCCCATCCACCCACCCACCCCCTCCAAGTGCAGTGTGTGGGCCTAAATACTGAAGATAAAAGCCCCTTCTCTCATTTATTGTGCCTTCTTGTCAGAAAAGAGACAGACATATTTCATGCGGTGACAGATGGTAAGAAATATAAAGAAGGAAAAGGAAGAGAGAATGTTGGGAAGGAGGCAGCCTCTGATACAGTAACATTTCAGCAAAGAATCAAAGTGAAAGGAAGAAGCCAGTCATGAAGAACTTGGATTTAGACTCATACAACAGAGCTGAAAACAGTTTTGTCCCAAGTGGTGACACTGAGCCGGATGAGGGAGAGGAGGGTAACTGGAGGTGAGATCAGGGTACATGACTGTGGGTCACACAGCTCCTTCAGCAGTGATAGGGATGGGTTTTTTCTCTACATGAGATGGGCAGCTGTTGGAGACAAAGGAGTGGTATCACCTAAATTGTCTTAAAAGGTTCACTGTGGCTGCTGAGGAGGCAAGGGTGAAAAACCAACAGGGAAGCTCCTTCTGTGTGTAGTTCAGGGGAGAGATGAGGACAGCTTGGACATGGGTGGAAGGCATGAAGGCAGTGAGGCCTGCTCATGTTCTGGAGACTTTGAAGGTAGCGTTGACATGATCGTTGATGAGTTGGGTGATAAGACATGACAGAAAATCATGAGATTTTGAGACTCCGAGGTTACACTGTGATTTTTTGTTCTGAGCAGCTAGAAGAGTGAAGTTTGAATTTCCTGGGGAACCATGAGGAAGAACAGATTATGGGGAGAAATAGAGTTCAGCTTTAAACGTGTAAGTTTTAAGAGACCTGCTAGATATTGTGGTAGAGTTGTTGAATAGCCAAGTAGATATAGGAAGGAGCCTGGCATTTATAGCAAAAGTCCAGTCTGCAGATACAAATTTGAGGATAATCAGTATATAATTGATAGTAGTTAAGCCCTGGCTATGACTGCAATCACTTAGGAAATACATGCAGATAGAAAAGAGAAAAGCATGTAGAGGCTTAGGCAAAATAAACCAAGGAGACAGACACACCCACCCAGAAAAAAATGTTTAAGAGTGGGAATGGAGAAGCAATGAGTGATCTTTTAATGGAGTTTTAATGGAGAAAGTCCCTTAAAGAGGGGGCAGTTGGCTTTGTGCAAATTGCTTCTGATAGGTCTGTTCAACAAGGACATTTTATTTGGCAACACAGAAGTCCCTCACTATGACTTTGAAAAGAGCCATTTCTTTGAAATAGAGGGCAGAAAAACCTGATTGTAGGGAGTTGTGCTGAGAAGTGCTGGAAGAATTGTAGGGTACCTGACCTCAGCTATGGCTCCATAGTACCAGGGCCGCCATCCCTACCCAGTCCCCTCAGACCCAAGGAAAGATGCTAAAAGGGAGGGGAAAATAGGATGCTATGAAAGCCTTTCTTGGTGTTTCAGAAGTAGTTTTAGTCCTGAAATAGAAGGGAGAAATTTGAGGGGTAAAAGAAAAATCAAAGTAACTTTAACATATAATGAATCGCTTTTTCAGCTTTTTATTTTTTAAGGGGATGAAACTATAAAACATGATGCAGACAGCTGGCCTTTAGACACTTAACTAGTTTTGTTTAATATCTTTTTCTCTTCCCCTCTGTAATTTTCAATAAAGTACGATTAAAGAAGGGAAATTGTTTAAAAAATAGAGCATGTGTACTCTTTTCAACTTGATTGTGTAGTTGATGAGAAAAGTTAAGTTTTTGAAATTTTAAAGCTTCATTCCTAAAACATGACAGTTTTATGTATAATGTAAAGCAAGCCATCTATTTTGTGGTCAGCTTTTACATGTTGTATGTCATTGCTAAGGTGCAGACAGTGTTTGCATGCAGATTGGAGAGACGCCTGTGTTCGTTACAGAGAATGAAGAGGCTAAGCCGTCTCTCCCATCAGGTGTCAGTTCTGAGAGAGAGTGCTCCCAGAGCCTTGGCAGCCTCCCCAGCCCCGCAGCAGACAGAGCTCGTCCCTGCTGTTGCCAGCCCAGGCTGCAATAAACCAAGGCGCAGTGGTCTCATCCTGGGAAAGCTAAGGGAGCTCTAGGTGAAGGGCATTTGGTTGTCTCTACTTCAAATGTTACCAAGGAAAATAAACTGAATTATTAAATTATTTAAGTACTTCTGTTTCTATTAGTACCAAGATGAATTATCTCAATTATATAAAATGATCTACTTAGAAATAGGCATTTATTTTTATAATATGTGAATATTTTACAGTTGTGTTTTTGTAATGATTGGGAAAAACGTTCAAAGTGGCATCAAGTTTCTCTACAAGCAGACTGAGGTAGAATGTCCCAAAGAGAAACAGAAATCTTCAAAGAATTGCCACCCTTCCCAGAGGGGGGACATGGTATCCATGAAAGGTGAAGACATAAGAGATGCTGTAAGAACAGGCAAGAGCAGCTCTTTCCTGGGAAGGTTTTGTAATTGTTCTCAGTGGAAGCCATGGACTTAAAAATAAGAAAAGTTCTACTGGGAAAACCCTCAAAATGAAATGGAGTGAAATGAGAGTGGGGTCTGTTCTGAGAGGATTTGATTGACAGTGGGAGTAGCCATGAAACCTGGATGAGGAGATTGGCAAGCTGCTCTGGAAGCAACTTCAGCAAATGAAAGTGTATGGGAGACAGACTCCACTGCAGTTGGTGGGGTTGTTTCCCACGGGTCCTCTGAGAGTTTGAAGGTCACGTAGTTACCAGATGTAAAGAAGCCAAAAGACTATTGTTTTTACAGGCTTCACCCTTGAATAGGCATTTCCAGAAGCCCTCACTTAAGAAAATACTGGTCCTTGCATAGTTGAGATTTGTTTTGTCAAAGATTAGATGTTTATGAATATCAGCTTTGCCATCAGATTGCATGGTGTGATTTCTGGCTTTGTGATCTTGCCCTCCATTGCTTCAGTTTCCTCATCTGTTAAAGGGGATAATAATACTTATCTTGTAGGACTGTTGCAAAATCTGTGTAAAAGCACTTAGAACAGTATGTGCATGCCATGAGAGCAGAGGTTGATGGATGCCGATGGCGTTTGGTGTTCTGCAGGACATCTGTCAGCATTGCTTCTGCTAAAGATTTTATGCATCTTGACAGTAAAATTTTAATATAATTTCTTAAAGTGGGGGAAAAGTACAGATGTTGGACATATACCTAGAAATGGCAGTACCAGTTGACAGTAGGTTAGGATTTCAATAAATTATCTTCTGAGTGAAAGATTTACATATTTATAAATCTTTTGAGTAACCATAAAACTTAAGCTTACTACAGAAAAAAAAAGTTATTGCAATAATTAAGGTTTGCTTTCTACCATAAAAAAAAAAATTTATAGGTGGTTAAAACTTACCTTTTCTAATAAAACTCTTCACGTTAATGACAACTGTTAACACGTTAATGACAACTGTTAATACTGTCAAATTAATCCAAGAAAAATTTATACAAGTTATGTATGTTGTTATGTGAAATGTCTCAACATTAAGTGGATTAAGTTTCCAGAAAGCTCTTCCTTTTCACAGACTTTATTTATCTGTGATGTACTGGTGGTTTCCTAAGGAGAACCTGCTAGTGTGTACAGCCCCTGCTCTTCCACAGTAGCTGAACTGACCTTAGAAGAGGTGAGCTCCTCTGAGCTCCAGATGTCCCTTTTATAAAATTGGCAATAGCAACATCGGTCTCCTGCTGCTGAGGTTAAAGCAGCCACCCACATCCAATAATCAACCAAGTTCTCTTTCCTCTCCTGATACCTTCCTCCATCCCACTATATATATAGTTGCTGACTCTCAAATGAGACAGCAGTAGATAGAAAGTCCCAGGAGTTTCCATGCTCTTGTTTCCTCCCTCCCTCACATACACACAGCTAACAGTGCCTTAGATGTTCAGTAAGTTTTAGTGATTAGAGGTGGACTCATTTTGTCGGAGTAAAGAAGAGTGGGAGAGTGATCAAGAACATGAGCTTTAAAGTCAGACTTACTCTAGTTTGACATCCAACCCCATCATTTACTAGCTCCATTACCTCTGTCAAGTTAGTGAATCTCTCTGCCTCAGTTTCCATGTCCATAAAATGGGGCTAATATCTCACAGGGCAACTGTAAGGATTAGTTTCGTATTATGTAAAGCCCTTAATATTGTATCTAGCACACATCACTTGATAAAGTATTACTACTCTTATTGCTGTAGTTAACAGACAGTCTCCAACTATACTCTGACTGTCTTAACTTCTAGGACAAATATATAATGGAAATTTTTAACAAAAGATTATGTGGAGATTGAAGAACCACAGTCATGAACTGTTCAGTATGAGAATCTCAAGAAACTAACATTTTTCAACTTCTTAATCCTCTACTGTTTTTTGGAAAGAAAATTACTTTTCAAAAGAAACTTCCTCTGTGTCTTTGTTTATTCCATTTTAATCCAAGGGTTTGAAATCTTAAATATTGGAGATGCTGTAAGAAATTGGTGAATATCTTTTCTCCTTTATGATAATGTATACTTTTTTTCCTTGACCAGAATGTTAAAGCTTACTTATTAAAAACAAAAGCACAGTGGTCTTTATGATAGTAAATTTAAAATAATAGAAGCACTTTTTGAAAACCATATGAGAAGATATTATTGTCAGTGAATATATGGATCATTGTTTTTCATACCCATCTTGATATTCCAGTATATGAACACACATTATGTCTTTAACCATTCTTTATTCATGGAACTAGTTCTTTTCAAATATTTGTTATATAAGTGTCTTCAAATTTTTTGCTTGCATACTCACTCCCAAAATATTGAGCCACTCATATTTCCTTGTATGTGTTTAAATTGACATCTCAGTTTTTCATCATAGCTGCAAAACATGTAATTTCTGGAGGCTTTTTTGAAAATATTGGCATTTTAAAAACAACTTTTAAATCAGTCTTTTTAAATGTATCAAATGAGATATAAATATTATTGCAGAAATTTTACATCTTTTTTTTCTCCTTGAATTCTTTTGTTTTACTTCCATGGAATTTTATCTTAAGATGATATATTTTTATCATTATATTTCAAGCATTTTATTGACTGGCTACAAAAGTGTTCATGTAAATTGAATTTTTTAGCTTTTTGTTAAATCTCAAAGTGTAAAAATGTCTTCTAACTTGTTTTTATAGTTATTAGAAGAATATAATTGACCAAAGCCAGTGTTACAAATTTTGATTAAAAATTGCTTTCTATGTTTACTTACTGTAAATGACTGTCATTTAATTAGATGAGATATTTATGCATGCATGCATTTATCTTCACAGTAGTACTACTTACTGCATGAATGAAACTGAATCATTTCTATTCCTAATCTTTTTGTTTTATCCTTCATAAACATTGCAAAACCTCATTAGTCTTTATAATAGCAAATTAAAAGGAATAGAAATAAGTGTTAGAGTCTGGGAAGGGAAGATATACAACAGTGTCACTCAGTTGTTTTCATTCCTTTTTAATCGAATCACCAAAAAATCACATAAATTGTATCATCAGAAATTATTCTAATGGTCATCAGCTATCAGTGTAATTTTATGAAAGCTAAAAATTTGGGCTTTTATTAGATGTATTCACATCTTGCTACAGATCCCAGCATTTTGTGTGCTTCTCTGCCTCCCAAGGCTATTTTTTTTCACCCTAGGGTAATGGGCCACATGAAGAGGTGAATGGTTAGAACACACATGTCTCTCTCTCTCTCTCTCTCTGTCTTGTGAAAGGGTGAAGAGAAAGTGGTATGATTCCTGAGAACCACCCCAAAGCCTGGGCCACAAAGATGTTCTCAGAAAGAACTCAGATAAAAATTGAAGCACTGTGGTCAACTCTCTTAAAACTCTACCCACTTGTCTTCTTAAGCTATTCAGGAATAGCTTAACCATGTACCCAAGGTTGAAGACCACTGTCTATATAAAACATTGCAGTGTCATTTTGCATATTTGTCTAGTTATTTCCTCAGGATAAATTCCCACTTAGGAGAATAATAGGTTTAAAAGTAACCATATTTTGACAGTGATACCAATAATGCCATATTGTGATTGTGGACAGTTTCAGAGAGTCAGTCGGAGTCAATTTTTCAATACCCTCACTTCATTTAGGATAGTCTTTTTTGCCAGTCTGTTTGAAGTTCTGTTACTACCACTGAATGCTCACAATTCTCCACATTTTTGTTTGTATTTCTTCATGTTACATCTTGGTATTTTTGAGTATTCATTTTTGTCTTTAGTTCTTTCACCCTAGAAATTTATTCATGCTTTGTCAGATACGGTATACTATCCTTCACCATCACCAGTTTTTTCTTCTTTGAACCTCATGATTTATTTTGCCATGCATACATTTGTTTGTTTTAGTAGTTGGATCTTGCCGAATTTATGGTAGTTTCAAGTCATGCTTACATATTTTTAAGAACTTCATGTTCTTCCCCCAGATTACATAAAAATTCTTATTTTATTTATAGTAGTTTTAACTTTTTTTCTTGACCGAACTGTGTGGCATGCAAGTTCTTAGTTCCCAACCAGGGGATCAAACCCTGCAGTGGAAACAGTCTCAATCACTGAACCACTAGGGAAGTCCTATAGTTTTAACTTTTTAATGTGGGCATTTTTTTACATGACGCTTCTTCAGGTATGTTGAGATTTTTATATACATACACACTTGTGTGTGTATACAAGGGATTACATGTTTTAAGTGATAAGTAATAAAACTGTAAGTACTGCTCTTAGAACGGTTTCTTAACATTTGGGCAAAAAATTTTTTAAAGATCTAAATAATACAACTACTACTCATCGACTAGAGAATTGGCTTTATTTTTTCATATTTTCTTTTCAATCCTATTATTAATAAGAATTCAGGTACTCATTCTTTTTTAAACTCTTACATATGTATCTTTTAATATATATTCTTTAACATACATATCCTTGGTGAATTTTTCAATTTAAATGACTTACACTGTATAATATGAATGTTTTACAACTTGCTTTTTATATCTAACAAAATGATCTTGAAATTTATATATGTTGTATATGGATTTAGTCTCTCTTTACAGTATTGCATTGTATGAATACAGAATATTTTATGTAAACATCACCTAGTACATGAGCATTTAGATTATGTCTGGTGTTTTGCTGTTATAAGCAGTGTCATAGTGAATACTCTTGTGTGAGTCTTCTTGAACATACTCGAGAGATTCTGTAGGATTTGAGTATCTAGAAATCAATTTGTTGTGTCATAGAATATTTTCATATGTGCCTTTTCAACTTAGTTAGATAACTGTCGGATACCCCCTAAGTGACTGAAACAGTTGTCACTTACATCAACAGTGTTTATTCATACAATATGATGAGTGAAAAAATACTGTGGTGTTCTAATGGATATATTTTTTTGGACTCTGGTGATGCTAAGCACCTTTTTATATGCTTACTGGCCGTGAATACCATGTATTTATTATTACATACATTCTAAATATTTTCCTCCAGTATATCTTGTCTTTCACCTTGCAACTATCACCACTCCAGTTTTTTATTTTGAGATAATTAGATAATTGGTTTTCCCTGATTAGTTTTAATGAACATGTGATTCATGATTTTAGGGTTGTCTTTCAGAAATTGTTCCCTCACCTGAAGTTAAGATATCCATCTACATTTTTTTTCTAATAGCTTTAAAACTTCATTTTTCTTATTTAGATCTTTATTCTAATCTGGTGGTATGTAGAGTATAAGGTACTGATATAAATTTTTGTCCCTTAAGTGAAAAGCCTTTCCTCAGTACTTCATGCAGTTTGGAATGACAAAGATGGGTACTTTTGACCAGTAGACACTCTGTGGTATGAATATGGTATTTATTCTCCATAGAGTGCTTTGATTCTTCCTGCCATATCACTGATTTTTCACTGTGAGTTGACTCTTAGGATATCTTGCTTTGGAAAGTTTGCTTTTGAGGGGCCATAAGTTTGTTTGCATACTTAATAAGTTGACTTTGGACATTATAGAAAGTATAGTTGAGGCAAATTGAAAGTAAAAGCCATTTATACTTGTCCCATTTTAGAGCATTAACTATTATTTCAGTTTTGGAGATAAAATCTTCCCATCTTTTTACATCAATGTAATTATAATAGTTAGCATTGATTGAGCACTTTCTATGTGCCAGGTACTGTTCAGTTGTTTTACCTTTATTAATTTATTTAATCTTCACAGTAACTCCAAGGAGATAGGTATTGCCTTCATTTTACAGATAAGCAAAATGAGGCGATACATATCTGATTGGTGTTATTCAAATGTGTTTTTTAATTAATTTTTAGTTTTAATGAAAATACTATTCATGAGGATTTATAACCTTCATTTTTCATGTCATTAATTATCCTTCTCTGCATACCTAATATGTTATTGTATTTACAATTAGGCATATCATAAGTTCTGGATATTTGAATTATTTGCATACATTATAAGGTTTCCATGGTTTACATGAATATTCCTTTAGCAAAATTTCTGCACACCTCCCTGTCCTGATTGATTTTCCTTCAGCAGTTGGTAGTTAGGAATTGATACCTTGTTTTACTTTGCATTTCTTTGATTACCCACTGATACTGATTAATTTTTATCTACTTGCATGCTTTTTATTCTCTTTCATATGTTGCTTTTTCTTTCACCAGCTGTCTAGTAGTGTTTGTCTTTTTTCTATGGATTTGTAATTTCTTTAGTGCTATGAATAGAAAGCCCTTTCAATAAGAAAAGCATAATGTGGTATACTTAGGAAACTCTTCCCCACTCCAAAATATTCATTACTTCTTATACTTTGACTCTCTCATATTTAATTCTATAATTCATTTTAAATTAGGTGAGGAGAAAAGGTATGATGTGAGGAAGGAAACTAACCTAACCTTTTTCTTCCAAAATTACTTGCTTGACACAATACCAATTATTGAACAATCCATACTTTCCACCATTGGTTTGAAATGTGTATAATCAATGTGTGTATATCCTTTGTTAGATACTACTTTCTTGTAAGTAATCACTTAAGAATTTGTCAGTATTTTTGTTTCATTGAACTATTTGTTTTCACTCCAGAACAAAATTTATTAACTATTCTGTGGTGTGCATGTAATTAGCAGTCCTCATTTCTGTTGTTCAGCTGTAAATACAATAAATTTCCTTTTTTTTCTTTTAAATCAATAAGTTATGGCTACCGTGTCACCATTCACAGCTTCATGTCAGCAGAGTAATGACATGAGATATTTATTTCTGACCAAAGAATTCTTTGGAGTTTATTCTGTTTGGTTGCAGATGCAAAGCAGAACTTTGATGTCACTCTAGCAGTTCATCTGCATTTAGAAAGGGTATGACAAGGCTTTTGTTTCATAGATAAAGTTCTACGTATACCTTTTATATCTAGCCAGATGACTTGATTCAAAACAAGTGACGAGTGTGAAGTTTCTGTAAATAATTAACCATAAGAAGTAATTGTATAGCGTTAATGATAAAGTGAGGCCTGTTTCATTTATGTTGGGTTTTGTTTTTTCCCCTCCTCTAGGTAGCCTTTCCAGTAAATATATGACTCAGGGAAAAGCCTCAGCGAAGAGGACCCAGCAGGAATCATGAGGGAAGGAAAATGCCGCATTCTAAATGGCCACTCAGGCGTTCCTATTCACTTTGAAAATTAGGTTCATTTCACAGGACCCAGCAGCATAGATCAGGCTTCAACTTAACATTTAAGGGAAATGTCAGATTTTTTTTAACTTAATGAAACTGTTAATGAGGAAAAAATGTTTAATATAGTCTTACCTACTACAGATCCCTATAGATTTAAGGATTTCAATAGAAAGCCATGATGTATGTATTTAAGACAGGTTTTAAAAAAAAAAAATGTAACTATGGGCCAGTATTCATTGAATACAATTTCAAGCTTTTTAATTATTTCAAAGCACACTAAAAATAGTGGGCTGATAAACTCCAAGTAAATTAATCCTTTTTTTCCTTTATAAATCCTTTTTGTTTGTTTTGAAGAGGGGAAATTATATTTATTGTTGTCAACTGAATCCTTGTGTGAAAGCGTGTCAAACGTGTGAACTGCTACTGCTGTATTTACGATTTACAAACCTTATTTTATTGATATTTGTAGAATTGATAACGTGAACATGAGTATCCATTATGTGAGCCTCCTATGGATAAGCAGCGCCACTGAAGGGCTTTTGGTTTTTTTCCCTAATTTTAAATTGACATATTACTACTATGGTCATAAAAATGAAGTAAAGAAAACAAGAGTCCTGTTTGCTGCTAAAAACATTTGCAAAGGAAAAATGACAAAAGTAAATTTTACTTTTTATGATACTCTGAAATCAGGGTGGATGACTTTTAAAATCCCTGATGATTAAAGAGGCTATTTCTGCCAATCACAAGTTTGATTGGTATCATTTTGATCTGACTGGAGCCTTCATGGAACTGTTTCTCTAATTCACAAGCCCTTCAGAAGTAGTCAGAACCATGCCTCGGATTATCATTTTGAAATAAAATCAAGATTTCAACCTGTAATTTTATCCAATGAGAGTCCTAAATTTCATGAGGAGACTAGGTAAAGGATTAAGGGTGGTACAGCTCTGCTCCCCTTTATTCCACGCTCCATCTCCATGTGCTCGTGCTGTCTGACGTTCGCTGACGGCCAGCGCCCGCCAAGTCCTGGGAGTGTGCAGAGGAGTCACACAGACTTAAGGGCATGAATGCACAGGGAGGGCTGCTGGGGGTGCTTGCTGGGCAAGTGTTCCCAGATAGAAGAGGGATCAAAAGTAGCACACCTGTATGCTTTTCTTTTAAACAAATTCCTTGAAGACATTTTCCAGCTAAAGAAGAATCATATCAAAATTAACTTTATTTATTTGGGGAGGGGGGGTGCTTCCCAGAGGACTCAGTGGGTAAAGAATCAGATCCCTGGGTCAGGAGGATCCCCTGGAGGACGGCATAGTAACCCACTCCAGTAATCTTGCCTGGAGAATCCCATGGACAGAGGAGCCTGGTTACAATCCATAGGGTCACAGAGTCTGACACAATTGAAGCCACTGAGGCTGCACGCACACACATTTGTTTTTTGGCTGCGTGGCTCTGCAAAGTCGACTGGACATAAAATTCTCATCACTTTCTTTGAAAAGATTTGATACCATTCTGTTGTCTTCTGGCATAGTCACAGAAGACTACAGCCAACCTTATTTTTGTTTCCTTAATAGGTTTTATTTTTCTGTTTGGATGCTTCTGTGTTTATTTCTCCTTACACCTTTTGTATCAAACAAGGGTTTGACATTAACTTTTGTGTGAAACAAAAGTGAATCCAGTGTCTCTCCTACCTAAGTTTTGTTTGTTTCAGAATATATCTTTTTCATAATTTTATATCTCAAAAATATTTTTTTTCTCAAATGCCTCTCCCTATCATCTCTTACTGTTGGGAAAACTTGTCAAGCTTGATCTCCACATGACTGGCTTGATTTTTAGTGTCATTCTGCCATTTCTCACATCAGTTTTTTGTTACTGTACTTTTAATTTTCTTGAACTTGCCTTACCTACCACCCATCACCTTCCTGTTCCTGTCTTTCAGTTTTTTCTTATTATCTTCCTTCTCAGGATGCCATATTTTCATATATCCTTTCAAGAATGTTAAAAAGTTCCCTACATTTTATTCTGATTCCTAGAGTAGGTTCTGTCCAATGAATTTGATAGCTTCAGGTTCAATTTTTCAGCTCCTCACACTGAATCAGTGGGACAGTGACGAGCGCTTGCCAGCAGACCTGGATAGTGTGTTGCCCTTGGTTCTTCACTCCCTTTACTTGGGTGCTGGTCCCAGCCCCTTCTCAGCACCCCAGCTAGGGGACAGGTACATCTGTTCCATGCTGAGTCCAGTTTCCAGGGCGTGGCTATCTTGCAAATGCAGCTGGCCTGTCTTCTTATAAGCTCTAGAAATGCCCCACTACCAGGGTTCTCCCTTCCTCTTCCTCTCCAAAACAAAGATATTGAAATCCATTTTCATACCCCCAATCTACACTTTTTTAATCTCTTACTGAGTGTGTACAGTAGCAGCAGTATGCACAGTCAGAGGAACTATTAAGGTATTCTGAGATACTTCAATTTATTTAAAATAAAAATAAATTAGTGGAAAAAACCCTGTGTAGGTAAGTCAATAGGGTTCATGTTACAGGCAGAAAATTGTTGAAAAGCTAACAATTTAACAAGACTCTCTAAAACTGCAAAGATGTGCTCAGTACTTATTTTTTCTTCGAAAGCCAGCTTATTTGGATAGCAGCAGTCAAGAATTTAGGATACTTTTCACTGACTGGAATTCTTGGCTCAATTAGGTTCTGGCTCTGCCATTTTTCCAGCTGAGAGTGTAGCAAATCCCCCTGACCTCTAAGCAGTTCATTTTCCTTGCCTGCAAAACGAAAATCATACCTGCCTTTCCACAGTAGTGAGGATCCAGTGTGGTCTTATCCAGAGGACACTTTATAGAACCCTGAAATTAAATCCTGAAGTGCAGTGGTGAACATTTCCCCATTGTAAGTTTTTAACCTATTAGTGGAAATCAAGGCGTGGTTACACCTTGCAACCACTTCCAACAGTTGCCACACATGCCTCATTTCGACCCCACAGAACAGCTGCTGCTCTGAGATAAGCACACCGTTTTTACATAGTCATGAAGACACTCTTCTAACATGTTCTTTCAGGGATCTGCACCAGTTTCAAATAACATGAGGTATACCTCATCCACTGACAAGTAGATTATGTGATTGAACATGTACATGCAAAACAGCCAACAAGTTAAAAACTGAGTTGTCTAGTCCAGTCGCTAAGTCATGTCTCACTTTGTGACCCCATGAACTGCAGCACACCAGGCTCCCCTGTCCTTCACTGCCTCCTAGAGTTGGTGATAAAAACTGAGTAGTGTGTATGAAATATTAGGTGGGTGAAAAAGTAATTGTGATTTTGGACCTTGAATTTTAAATTATTATAACTAGGCTCAAACAAATAGGAACCATTACATTCAACACAGTTTTGCCAACAAGAAATAAGTTTGTTTAATCCTGTAGCAGAAAAATCCATCCTTCAGGATTCGATGAACTCTTGCAAAGCATTTTCTGCATCCTGTAGATTGTGTGTTTTCCCTGCAAAAAGTTGTCAAGATGCTTGAAGAAGTGGTTGAGAGGTTAAGTGAGTATGATGGATGAGGCAAAATTTCATAGCCCAATTTGTTCAACTTTTGAAGTATTGGTTGTGTGACATGCATTGTCCTGGGGAAGAACTGGGCCCTTTCTGTTGACCAATGTGGAGCAGTTTTCAGTGCCTCTCGTCAGTTTGCTGAGTATACCTCTCAGATGTAATGGTTTCACCAGGATTCAGAAAGCTATAGTGGAGTAGACCGACAGTAGACCACCAAACGGACCATGACTTTTTTGGTGCAAGTTTGCTTTGGAGCTTCTAGGTCCAACCACTGAGCTAGTCACCGCTGGTTGTATGAAATCCACTTTTCATCACACGTCACAATCTGATCCAGAAGTGGTTCGGTACTGTTGCACAGAATAAAAGACGACACTTCAGAAAGACGATTTTTTTTTTATTTGCAGTCAGCTCCTGTGGCACCCACTTACCGAGCTTTTTCACCTTTCCAATTTGTTTCTATGCAAAATGACCATAGAATGATTGATGCTGAGCTCTTGGGCAACTTCTCGTGTAATTGTAAGAGGATCAGCTTCAATAATGCTCTCAATTGGTCGTTGTCAGCTTCTGATTGCTGGCCACTGCATTCCTCATCTTCAAGGCTCCCGTCTCCTTTGCAAAACTTCTTGATCCACCACTGCCCTGTATGTTCGTTAGCAGTTCCTCAGCCAAACGTGGTGTTGATGTTGCGAGTTGTCTCTGCTGCTTTACGACCCACTTTGAACTCGAATAAGAAAGTCGCTCTAATTTGCTTTTTGCCTAACATTTCCATAGTCTAAAATCAAGTAGTTAAGTCATTAGCAAAAAACATAAAGCGAGAAATGCACATTAAAATGGTATATAAAATAACCACATTTATTTAAGAATGTATCCCAATATCAAATGGCAGATTTCAATAATACAAAACAGCAAACACTTGCACCAACCTAAAAGAAAGCTTCCCAGTTGACCCTAGTGGTAACTGCTTGCAAATACAGAAGACCTAAGAAGTGGGGTTTTGATCCCTGGATTAGGAAGATCCCCTGGAGGAGGGCATGGCAAAGCTTTTTTTTTTTTTTTTTTTAACTTTTAACCAACTTTACTTTTTAGAGCAGGTTTAGGTTCACAGTAAAAACTGAGCAGAAAGCAGAGTTCTTAAGTGTGGTGCAGTGCCCCAACCTCCACCACTGTCCACATGCTGTACCAGAGTGGAACATTTGTTACAATCCACAAACCCACACGGGCACATCATTATCACCCAGAGTCCGTTGTTTACACTAAGATTCATTCTTGGCATAGCACATTCTGTGGGTTTGCACAAATGTATAATGTATTGTGCCATATAAAGTATTTTCACAATTTATGGCATCTTCCAGCATCCACTACCCGTTAGCACAGTTTATGGAATGCTGCTGTATGCCCTGTACTCTTCCAAGAGCTTTTCATTTAATTTTCACCATATCTGTAGGAGAAAAGGGATGAGAAGGAACATGCCTTGACCTAGATCACCCACCTAATCAACTGCTGCTGCTAAGTCGCTTCAGTCGTGTCCCACTCTGCGACCCCAGAGACAGCAGCCCACCAGGCTCCCCTGTCCCTAGGATTCTCCAGGCAAGAACACTGGAGTGGGTTGCCATTTCCTTCTCCAATCACCTAGTCAAAGATGACGCCAAAATTCCACGCTACCATCGTTTAAGCCCAGTTTGTTAGCGGGGTTTGGAAAAATAACCATCCTCTTACTGTCGGTGCGATTGCATCTCAACAGCAGAGAGACAATCACTTAATGAATTATTAACTAGCCAATTCCGTAGGATCTGAGGGATGAAATATAACTAACTGGGCTCTAATAAACACTTCACCCTCCACTCGCGGTGGTGCACACAGCGAGGGACGAGTGGGAGCCCTCTCCCAGTCCAAACTCATCACTCCAGCCCTGGCCGGGCATTTTAAAATTTAACAAAAAAAAAAAAAAACCTTCACTGAATAGTTCTTTCCACATCAAAACACTGCCCAAGAATCCATATTCCGCAGCACCACTCCACAGAACCCCTCCTCTTCCCCTTTACCTCTAGCACTTACACGAGAAATGCCTTCTCTCCTGGTGTTTTCCTCCCATCTGCAACTGCTGCTGCACTTCCTACCACGATCTCTCTCCTTCCGTTTACCGGGCTTCCTGTTAATAATGCCCGGGTATAGTGCCTGGGGCTCGGGAAATATTTGTGGATTAAAAGATAGCCACAAAATCTGACAAGCAACAGGTATTCAATAAAGTTATCGACTGGTACTCGCTATAGAAGTGAGTGTTCCCCGAGCTGCCCAGTCACATCTTACACATTGGATTCCAACCTAAAGCGAACTTTGCACTAGAACCATCTTTCAACCTCCCGAGCAGCTTGAGAAAGGCGGAAGGGAGAAAGTTGTTTATTGATCTGCGGTAATCCTACGATCCTAAAAACTGCCTCGCTGAACCAAAAAGAAAGATGGGAATGCGTGGCGCTGCCCGGGCCTCGGATCCATTCTGTCCTTGAAAGCCGCAGCTCCCGGGCCTGGGGACTCCTCTGAGCTCTCAATCGGCGGCGCCGCACCTTGCCCAAGGGGCAAGGCGAGGTACCGCGCGCCTCCGGAGTCCACGGGGCGGAGCTCATTCTACGTGCCCCAGTGCAGCCAGAGCCTGCGAGCTGAGACGGTCGGCAAAGTGACGACCTTTCTTTCGACCCCTGCGCCCCCCGTCACGTGACCGAGGCCCTATTGCCCCCGCCCCGCCCCCCGCCCGTCACTCACACGGCCCGCCCAATGGAGATCGCGAGGGCGGGCCCTCGAGGGGCGGAGCCTAGGGCTCCGTGCGCCGCAGCTGGTGGCGTCAGAGCGCCCGTGGTGTCCATGGAGAGAGGTTGAGATGGCCGAGCTCCAGCCCTAGGCACCGGGGTGCCAGGACGGCGAGGATGTCGGCTTCGTTGGTCCGGGCCACTGTCCGGGCTGTGAGCAAGAGGAAGCTGCAGCCCACCCGGGCCGCCCTCACCCTGGTGAGTGGCTGGGGCGCGTGGCCGGGCCGGTGACATTGGTTCACCTCTGCCCCCCGCAGGCTGGGGGCGGGGGCAGCGGGGCTGGACGCTGCACGGCCCGACTGCTGCGGCCTCACCGCCTACTCGCCCCTGCTGCGGAGATAAACAAGCGCGGGCGGGCGCGGCTCCGGGAACCCGGGCCTGGGAACTACATTTCCCAGCAGGCCGCGCCGCCGCGTGCGGAGGGGAGGGGGCCGTGTGAGCGCGGCTTTCCGGGACCCTGGGGCCCTGCAGGGTCTCGCAGGGGCTGCAGTGCTGGGGATCGCGGGCGGTTCAGAGGTTGATGTGCCGGGTTCCCGGCGCAACGGGTGAATGACCCAGCTTGAGGCCCTTCTGGAGGAGCCGAGCCCACCCGGAGGACCTGAGTGGTGTGCGTGAGCGCCCTTGAGAGCGCAGACAATAAAGCCCACCCCCCTTGCGGAGATCAAGGCTGCAGTGCACAAAGGGTTGCTTCCTGATGTCTAGGGTGGAAGAGGCTTTGAGACACTCTGTGCCTCCAGCAGTCCTAGGCCGTGGCGACTCTAACAAAGAACAAAGAAGGGTACATTTCTACTCTGAGTGAGTTTACTACGTACTCAGGGTGAAAGGTCAAACACACTCAAAGGGGACCAGAGTACGTGCTGTAGCTCTTGAACAGAATTAACTGTGCATGCTGGTTCCTCGACGTACTGCCCACTTTTATTTTTAACTGAGGGAAAATTCACAGAAAATTAACCATTCTTAAGCGTTCGATTCTGTGACATTTAATACATTCACAGTATTATGGAACCGTAGTTCCTACACACACCTGGCCCCAAAGGAAAACCCCCTGCCAATTAAGAAATCGCTATTTGCCATTTTAAAAGATTAATTTCATAAGAAAACTTATAGTCAGCATTCTTCTCACACACACATACTACTCTTGATTAAGAAACCTTTGCGCAAGCACTTCCTAAAGACTGGGAAAAAAGATGAGAATAAATCATGGATTTTGTTCAGTCTAATGCCATAATAAGGCTTGCTGCCGTAAAATTAGGATTTAGCAAAACAGTAAAGTCACGATCAGGTGGGAGAGTTTGTTTTCATAATGAGTCACTGTTTTAGGTCCATAAGGAGGTGATCCTGTATTCTACATTTCTTTTTTCTGTGCCACCAAGCCCATTTTCATTTCTGAAGGATACACCATTAAGTCTAAGACCTACATTTCCCACCCTTCTGGGACAGTCGTGGGCCAGGCCTTTGGCACCGCTAGAAATGACTGGGAATGATAACCTAGCTCACTTTCTCAGACCTGAGTGCTCAATCCACGCTTGCTCCTGTATACCTGATTACTTGTTCTAGCTTACCAGGCCAATTCTGTCACCAGCACTGCTTTATCCTATCAGTGCTTGGTTCACAAGGACTCTGTGTTGCCTTATGTCAGCATTTCCAGTTAGCATGCAGGAGTCCGTTGTGTGAATTTATCCGACTTAACTCTCTAGCAGACTTCAGCCCCTTTCCCTGTGATCTTAGCTGCTGCCAAAGCACACCCCTGTTGCTTTCCACCAGAGGTCTGTGGTAGCAGGCTTGCGGTCATTTTAATCCTGACATGTGTTGCCTAGTTTTAACACACTGGCCTTAATACATGTATTGATGTCTGCCTAATTTTCAAGTGTTTGCAAACACTTAACACTGCCATGTTCATTTACGTGCAGAAGAGGTGAAATCATCAAAGGACTAATGAGTGAAGAGAAATGAGAGCAAATTTAATGAGATAATTCAAAAAAACTGGTAAGGAGAGAAATGTTAGCTAGATATATGTTTTGACATCAAGAATTAGATGTATTGCCACCTTGGAGAAGTGCTATACCTGTCAGAAAGAAGTATGATTCCATGTTTTCAGCACCGAATTACCAGCAGTAACTGATGTTAATCCAGGAGAAGTTGGCCGTTTGCTGGAAAGAAAGACTTAAGAGACTAGTCCCAGGCATTTTTATGCAGCCCGGGGTAGGTCCTTGATAGAATACCATGAGATGTCAACCCACCACATCAAAGGCAGTACCCTTGACACCTGCAGAGAACATCCAGGGAGGATGATGTCCCCTTCCCCTACTTCTCAGCAGACCCAAGAATCAATGAATGAAATTGAACATACAGGAGCCAGAGTAATTATACTCTGGCCAACCAAAGAATTTGAAGATTTAGCATTCCACTGTTGGCATGCGTGCATGCTCAGTCATTTCAGTCGTGACTGACTCTTTGCACCCCTATGAATGGTAGCCCACCAGGCTCCTCTGTCCATGGGATTCTCCAGGCAAGAATACTAGAGCAGGTTGCCATGCCCTCCTCCAGGGGATCTTCCCAACCCGGGGATTGAACCCATATCTCTTACATCTCTGTTGGCAGGCAGGTTCTTCACCACTAGTGCCACCTGGGAAACCCCCATTGTTGGCAGAGCCCTTTATTTCCATTGTTATACAAATTAGAATCATTGCAGCCCTAATTTACTGTTAAGAGATATACTCACAGCTGGCCTAAAGCTCAGCCAAATCTGTAAAGATTAATGGCACATAGCCAGCATCATTCCTGATGCACCGGAGAGAAGTTAATTCATTATATACAGTGAGTGACTTAAGGCTTAATTTTTAGCTGCACCTGGTTGAGAAGAGTATGGAAACAATATAATGTTAAATACACTGGGGCTCAAGGAACTGTTCATTCACTGAAGGACTAGCTCAGAAGTTCTTAGGAACAGTGACCAAGCTGTGGGATTTGTATATGGAGATAGCTTAAGGGGCATTACACAGGAAACAATTGGAAGTAGCCTGAATATCTAACAATGAAAGGTCAGTTTCATTGGAGTAAATCGTGTTGGTGAGATTTGTAAATCATGATTTCTTTTTTAATAAAGTTTTGGGAGTCATAATTCTTCATTCTTTGACTTGGTAGTCCTGTGCAACTTTTTGAATATTTAATCTTTTTAATACCTAAATCACAGAATCAAAAGAATAAAATGATGATGCAGATGAACCATTAAGCATCTGGAAAGTACTCAGCGGACAGTGAATATATGTATGTTATTATACTATGTGTCAAATAAGAAGCGTGTTAAACTTTAAAAAGTAGGCTACAAATTGTGAAGATAAAATGATTACCTGCAGACACAGGAATAGTGAAAGGCAAAAGGGAAACAGCACCATAATGCCATTGCTGTTAAAAGAATAAACAGTATACTGTAATATATTCATTGGCTACTCCTTATCTGCCATCTTTTAAACTGTAAAATGTCAGATTTACTATGAAACTAAAATAGTTTGTAGTTGTTGGCTCATATTTAGTATACATAATTATAGAGTTAACTTTGGGTTTTAATCTTGTTTCCTTAAACAGCAAAAAAATGAAAATTGCCTGGGACCCAAGAATTGATGAATGAAATTGAACATACAGGAGCCAGAGTAATTATACTCTGGCCAACCAAAGAATTTGAAGATTTAGCATTCCACTGTTGGCATGCGTGCATGCTCAGTCATTTCAGTCGTGACTGACTCTTTGCACCCCTATGAATGGTAGCCCACCAGGCTCCATGACTGGGAAATAACAGTATTGAGGATGGAAGGTTTCTGCTACAAGAATAGAAACCCTATGGCATTGGATAAAGTAAAAGTATGTTGCTATGAAGTAGTTAAAAAGTTTTTTCATCTACAGTGCTTTTTCCTGTAATTTCAGCAACAAAAACAGACTGGAACGCTTTTATTTTTTTAAGGCCAAAATATCTCACTCAAAGATACTGTCACTTGAAAGAATGTTTTGTTCTGTGATACACATATGAAGGACATCAATATATTTCATTGAGTTTCAGGGGCTGCTTAACTTTTAATTCACTGACCAAATCTCAGGTAAATTAGACTCATTAATTATACATAAATTTCTTGGACAGATGTGGGTTTCTTAGTTGTTTGGGGGAGTATGTTGAAATTGGAGAGCCATGAAGTATGCAGCATGTTGTTTGAAGTTTTTATACTGTTTCCCATATGGATCTTAGGTCCCAAATGTTTCCTGTTTAGTCGTTCTGACTTGTTCTGAAAATCTGTCACTTGGAAGATTCTTTCCCCTGAAATGAGTACTTAGCCAGCTTGTCCATCCTCATTGGTAACACTCCTCCCAGTGGGGTACGTTTGGTTTCTGCCTGACACTAGACAATTAGGACACATTTTGGTCCCTGCAACGACAGTTCCCCGACATACAGGTTATTTTTCCCTCAAGCTCCTTTCAGTGTGAAATGGTGAACATCAACCACTTTGTGGTAAGTGAACCACTCTCTCTGAATTGTTTTTGTTTGCTGCTTAAGTGTTTTCTACCAGGAGTTGAGAAAAAAAGGAAACCTGTTACTTTTGTAAAGCCAAATGAGACAAGTCAGAAAGTTAGGCATAGGGCTCAGGAGTTCCCTGGTTGTCCGGTGGTCAGCGTTTGGTGCTTTCACTGCCAAAGATTGGCCCAGGTTCAGCCTCTGGTTGGGATGAAAAGAAACACCAGGGGTGTAGGGGCAGCGTAGCTTGCATGCCCTGATCTTACATCACACAGGGGCACACCTCCAAGCCACCAGCTCTAAACCAAGGGTGCACATCAGGTTGCACTTGCAGCGAATATTTTCCCGTGGCTGTGCCTTTTTTTTTTTAATTTACTAAAAATCTGTTGATTATAATTTGAACTATCAGATTACTAAATTAACCTAATTACTAAATTAGGTTAATTTCTCTCACATGGGAAATTTGACCAGGAAATTTTGGAAAGCTAGTGTTTACCGGCAGTCATTTAGAAGGGTAAATAAACACTTAAAATTTTTTTCACTAATATTTCTGTAACTATTTGAAGCCGACATACTGTAATCTCAAAAAAAAAAAAAAAATCCATAATTCTTCAGCATTTCCGCCTTTCCCCCCAGCCCCATCCCATTGCAAGCTGTTGCTCTGTTGGCTCGTGTTCTGATAGACCCGTGGGAAATGGCCTTTTTAAACCTTAACCCACTGTGATTTATTTAACTTTCCTTTTTCAACGACACACAGTAAGAAATACGTACACAGTATATATTAAAAACTGAAATCAGTTTCACAAGCTGTCTATCAAATGCAGTGTTTTGGTTTATCTTCTATTTGGGGGCGGGGGGAGGGGGTTGCTTTTTTAATGCTAGTCTCAACCTTCTAAATTTGTCTCATGAGTTTTCTTGGGTCCAGACTCTACTTCAGCATCTTCCTCTGGCTTAGCCCTCACAAGATGGAGTGAAAGAGCACCCCTGCACCCTCCATCGAGTCTTCTCCCCCAGCACAGGCTTGAGTTCTGACCACAGTGAGGGTCATACTGTCCGCTCAATTTCATAAACCAGGAAAATGCCTGTATAGAAAACTAAGAGAACCAGTACAGCATAGAGGAGCAAGTAAAACAAAAAGTAGGAAAGACGTGTCTCTTCATGATGACATACTCACATCGTTGTAGTAACAGCTGGCTTATGTTGAGCTCCTTGTTCCTGGCACTATTGCTAGATGCTCTTCATTAATTTGCTCATTTACTCTTCACAAGAATCCTGAGGAAGAGGGACTTTTATCCCTGTTTAAGCCAAGTAATGGGCTAAGACACAGCTAAGTATTAGGCCAAGAATGCCCTGGGACAGGCTTTCTCCCTGGAAAGGCTTTTTCCTCAAGGAAGTTTATCTATACACATGTAGTACATTGAGACATTTTCTTATTTTGAGAACAACTAGGCTCAGTTAAACAGCATTTCCCTTGAAAACTCTTGTGTGGGTCCTTCTTTGCATCATTGACTAGCTTGGTTCTGGTCATTTGGACACCCGAGATGCTGATTTAAAAATCTCTGTAAACATTTGGTGGGACTGGCATGAGAGGCACACTCTTATGTTATTTGATGTGTTACTACTCTGTCTTACTTTTTCCTCTAGGTATGCATTTGTTGGCTCTGAATAGGTTTAGGGTAAGCAGAATGAGCAACAGCGTTAATAATGATCAACAGGAAAAATGCCTGAAAGTTGTCTCTTCCAGTGCGGTACCTGATGTCATTCATTGAGTGTTGAGTGCCTTCCATGGGTCAGGCAGTGTGCCTGTTGCTGAGCATAAAGTAGGAATACAGAGTGGATGCTGACCAGAAAAGTTTGTGATATAAGTAGATAGTACCATAGACATAACAGGGAGCCCTCCTTGACTGGTGAAGAGGAAGGAGAGAGGAAGAGGATGTTGCTAGATCTTTTTTTAAAATTTTAAAATGCTTTTAATTGAGTAGAGTTCATATGCCTATATAAAATGCAAAAGGTACTTTGGCAAGAGTGGAACATAAATTCATCACATGAATTTGTTAAAGATTAGTCCTGAATTCGTAAAGCCTAGGAAATGCAAGGCTTTGAAGAACATAAAATTTTAACTAACAACTTAATAACCTTTTCTTTTTTCAGACACCTTCAGCAGTAAACAAGATAAAACAACTTCTTAAAGATAAGCCTGAACATGTAAGTAAAACCAATCAGACAAATATTTACTAACAAATTGAAGTTGTATATTCACAATAAGTTTATCTGTGGTAAACAGTATACTTTCATTAATTAGGGGTTTTTATTTTAAAAGTAAAATATGCTCATGATTGTTAAAGGCAAATAACACAGATCTTTAAGAAAAGGAAGTCACTCTCTCACCCCACATTCTTTGTTCACTCTCCCTTCTAAGAGGCAGCCTCCTCGTGTCCTTGCAGAGACATCTGTATTTTATTTATACCTCGACCAGGGTTTCTCAGTCTCAGCACCGATGATGTTTTTGACTGGGTAGTTCTTTGTTGAGAGTGAATTGCAGGATGTTCAGCAGCATCTCTGGCCTCTGCCAGAGGATGAACCTGAGGAGAACCATCAGCCTAGGCTTTGCTTGTTAAATTTGCCTGTGGGTCTCTTTTCCTACCTAGGTGAAAACATACCATACCTGGGTAACACTTTGCTTTGCCCCAGATAATATAGCTTGAAGATCCTTCCCTGTCCTTATGTAAAGGTCCTCATTCTTTTTCATGGCTGCATGTACTAGTATATTCCATTGAAGAAGTCTATTTAGCCAGGCTCTCATATTAAAGGTCTTTTGGGTTGTTCTCTTTCGATGTTGCCACAAATATTATTCAGCAGATATTTACTGTCTATAGTGTGCCCATTGCTCTAGACTGTAGGCATAGCTTAGTTCGTCTATGTAGACTATATTCTTAGATGTAGAATTGTTCAACAAGGGGTTTGCAGATCATCTTAGTGCATCATTAATTATCTAAGGATATGTAAATGACTCCAAAACAATTAATATTTGATGATTAGACAACAGAGTAGTTTCTGAATTCTTTTGCACAATCTGTGTTACAGTGTACTGGGAGTTCTAGCATGTCCCTCCTAAGAATTATTAAATCTAAAGTGTATCAGTGTTCCAACTCAATTTGGGTAGACTAAAGACCAGAGCATAAATTGACCGGTTGACACAGTTTTGCTTTGTAGTGTTGAGGAATATTTGTTGTGGCTTAAGCAGTTCCTTTTCCAAACTCCAGTTACCTAAAGTGCCTGAATCTACTCCTGAGAGTTGAACTTCCTGCTACTTTGAGTCTTCCTGTTCTAAACATAAAAGCTGAGTTAAATATTTATGACATGTGCTCCAGAATTTCAGTCAGGCAGTTTATTATGAATCATGTTGAGTATGTGAAACTTCCTCGCAGATTCTCACAGCTGTCACTCTGAAGGTGTGAATAAGACTATGTCTCCTTGTTTGAAGACAGAAGAGAGTGCTCTGAATGTTTTGGTTCATCAGAGCCCCCAGGTGGCTTCACATCTAACTCACGCTCTCACCAGATGTCTTCCCACTTTATAGTTACTTTACTGGAGCAAGCACGTGTCCCTGCTTTTCAGGGAAACAGGATCAGCTTACTGAAATGATACTTCTTATAGTAATGCTATAAAAAGAAGATGGGACCCCAGAACAGAAATGGGGGAAATGTTAGAAAATTACAGAGGCAGACATTAGTATTTTAAAAGTGCTCTTTGATCACTTTTTAAATTTCTAGTGTCTGCATTGACTGCAGTCTTTTGCTTTCTGGTAGTCGAGAATGTTCACGGAATTACGGCCACATGTCACGTAGAGGCAAAATGAGATCGCCAGGTGACAGCCTGTGAACCTTGGTGAACCTAACTACAGGGAAACTTCTGGGAGTAGCTCACATGATGAGGGGGAGCAAAAACATTTTTGAGAAAGTCCAGTTTTCTTAGATAGTCATCTCTGTCATTGGGTATTTAATTCCTTTAAAAAAACAAAGGTGATTATTCCTTTTTGGAATTAAAATTCTTCCCTTAAAAATGGTTATTCCCAGACTAAATGGCTAATAGTAATCATTAAGTAGTAAACTTGGGTTTAGGTATAGTGGAACATTATAAAGGTGTTAATTGCAAATGATAATTGTACAAGGTAATTACATGGGGAAATGTTTTAAGTGGAAAAAAAAAACAATAAACTTTATTTCTACTCCTAATAAAAGCTATGCTTAGGGAATTCCCTGGAAGTCCATTGATTAGGACCCTGGGCTTTCACTGCCAAGGGTGCAGTTTCAATTTCTGGTCAAGGAAGTAAGATCCGGCAAGCTGTGTGATGTAGCCAAAAAAAAAAAAAGTTTAGATTTTATATGACATAGGCTGAACGAAGACAGGAAGAAACACAGAGTTCATTTTTATGGTAATGATGACTGTAGTCTTGGGGGGCAGTTTTCCCTTTGTATGTTTTCTTTGTATATAATTGGTTTTTATTCTTTTTTCAGATCCCTGCCAGCATTGTAGTGATATGTGTAAACAGTTAAGATTTTTAAATGCTAGTTTCTCATTCTGCTTATTCTTCCTAAAGGGACATTTTATAGCAGAAATCTCATATTTATCTTTCACTTTTGAAGAAGTGAATGTCAGATGGGGTTTTATTCATATAATTGTTGAATCTCTGCTACTTCAAAACCAAGTTTACTTTCACAATGCCTTTTCAGGTTGGTGTGAAAGTTGGTGTCCGAACCAGGGGTTGTAATGGCCTTTCCTACACTTTAGAATATACAAAGACAAAAGGAGACTCTGATGAAGAAGTTATTCAAGATGGTGAGTTTTAAACAAACTTTTTCTGGGCACTTTGTTCGACCTAAAATGTTTAGCCTTCTGAAGGCTGAAGAGTAATGATGACAATATTAAGAATGGTGTCTAATGCTCACTATGAGGGAGACATGGTTTGACAAGCTTTCATATGTTAACTGTTTTATACACAGCAACTAAATGAGAATAGTTCTGTATTGCCCCCATTTGGCAGATGAAGAAACTGAGGCATTAAGAGGTTAAATATGTTTGTATAAGGTCACACAGCTAGGAAATGGCCTTGTGAACATTTGAACCCAATCAAGTTTACCCCAGAGCTGTGCTCTTAATAACCAGTTGATAGATTATTGGATAAACTTACTTGTTTCACTTATGAAAGGTTATAATTGTGTGCTTAAAGATGATAAAACTTCAGCCGCTTGAATGAACCAACCACATTGGTGTGAAGCATCTATGTCAAATAAGTAAATATTATTTTTAAAATCAATGCATAAAAATATCTTAATCCTGTAATCTTTTATCTGACTCAGTTTCTTGTAACGAAGAAAGCTTTCTTAAGCCATTTGTATTTATGAGGATACCCCCTCCACCTACATAGTAAGTAGGAAGTTACGTTATTATCAGTTTTCCAATCCATAAGTAGAAAAACAGAATTACTTGTCCTAATGACTCTGATTTGGTCTTATTAAATCAGTCCATTGTATCATAGTCCTTTGTGTTTCTCAAGGCTTGGCAGTTTTTTGTATGCACAGATATCATTTCAGGATTTTCATTTATTTTACTGACTGCATCTTTATGGAACTCTTACTGAGAATATACAGATTTTCATCCTGTGGTAAATTCCAGTTTTACATAGAATTGTCATGGAATTTGCTTATGTACAGCTGTCTAGCCTAATGCAATTGTTTTTGACATAAATTATTGTGTAGGAAAGGGGACAGACAGGAAACTGAGCACTGCATTCCTTAAAGGAAATGAGACAGAATCAAAAGCGTCTTGTTTGACTTAGCGGTTACTATTTAAAGTTCAGTTGTGCTTTGAATCATCAGGTTCCAGGCTGGGCATGACTCATGTTCTATGACTCACGTTTTCTTCTCCCTCAGGAGTCAGAGTGTTCATCGAGAAGAAAGCACAGCTAACACTGTTAGGAACAGAAATGGACTATGTTGAAGACAAATTATCCAGTGAGTTTGTGTTCAATAACCCAAACATCAAAGGAACATGTGGCTGCGGAGAAAGCTTTAACATTTGACTCCTCAGGACTGCTTGGGCTGTAGGCCCCAGGAGAGCTTGGAAGCTCTAGGGCTTATTGAAGAAACCATGTGACTGTCACATGCTTAAGCTGTGTAATGTATGGCTGCCTCCCAAGGAAAATAAAGTGATGCATTTGAAAATGAAGCCAGTGTGTTAGATTCCAGAAGAATTGATACGTTTGTTCTTTATACAGGACAGAAATGAGAATCCATTGCTCCCTTTGAGTCATCTTTCTGATCTGTAAAGAAAAAGTTAAATTCTCCTAACTGCATCCTTTCTGTTAGAACTGGTTCCATGGAAGTGGCCTTCTTGGGAGGACTTCAGAAAACATATTCTTAACAGCTGTGCTTTGGTAGATCTTTGACTTCCCAACAAGATTGATGACTTGAAATTCAGAGGCAAGAAGTCTAGACTGCTGGTGTCGTGTGGTGGTGCACTGTTTTCCTACCCAGACTTGGTATAGTGTTCCTACATTTTTTATCCAGAATTTCAGTGTCAGATTCCTCATTTGCTTATCACCTTGTAGCATCCCCAGCCATTAGACTAAAATACTAGACAAAGCTTTCCTTGAACTATAGTGCCGAACAGTTCCCAGTGATGAGATTTACCAGAAGGTAAATACTTCACCCACCTGTTTTTAAGTCCATTTCTTTTGCCCCTCTTAAGTGTCTGCCCAGAGGTGAGACCTCAAACTGACTTAGATCCTTTCTCTTGAAGTCTCTTTAAGGGACTTCCCTGGTGGTCCAGTGGTTAAGGTTCGATGCTTCCACTGCAAGGGGCATGAGTTCCATCCCTGATCAGGGAAATAAGATCCCAGAATGCTGCAAGGCAAGGCCAAAAGAAAATAGCAGAAAGTTCTCTTAAAAGCCATCTAACCCACTCGCTCAATTCTTTGCCTGGGGAATAAAACCCCAGGGATCCTGATGGGCTTTTGTCCCCCCACACTGCAGGCTGGACTGGGGCAGAGCGAGGACCACCCATATCTCCTCTCTTGGAGGTGCCACATCAGCTCTGTGCTCTGAGGCAGTCAGTGGAGGTAAATGGGTGATCTGGCTTCTTTATCTGGTCAGCATTTTGATTAGATTTCCTTGTAATTTGGAGAGCATATTTAGCTTTATTTTATTTGGGGTGAGAAGAGTCTCATTTTGAAACCCACTTATGTGAATTACCATCTTGTTTCACTAGGACTTGAAATAGTAGTTCATACTAGCAGGGAAGAGGACGCCATAGCAACCCAGAATTGTTCTTTTGGAATGTGGTAGTGATTGTGAAGCAGAACACGGGGATCTTTTCTTGTAATTCCCAGCATGTGTACACTTTCTGGATCCTAAGTCCAGTTGCTAAAAGTTTAAGCCTAATATTTTAACCTAACAGTTTTATCGCCACCCTTTCTTAAACAGTGTTCCTTTTGTCCTTTAGTTATCGATTTTCCTGGATTTGACTTATTAAGTGTTCCATGAGATGACATGTTTGCTGCTTTCAAAAGCCTGTTCTTATGAATTGAAGTAGCTGAGTTCCTTTATGTTTGTCACATTTACTAAGGTACCTTGCACAAAATGCACCAAAACCTAGAGCAGCAGCTTTATGTAAATGCTTATGAATTTGTATTGTCACTATAACTGTCAACCCACTTATATAATTTATGCAATACTGTATATATGTAGAGACTGAATTGGCAATAAAAAAAAAAGAAAAGTAGCTGCTTTGTGATCATAAAGTTGCCTTTTCTTTTAAGACAGCAGGATTTGGGAGTAGAGCCATTGTTGCTGCTAGTAAGTAATGCCGTATTTTTCTAACCAGTCTCCCTGCCACTAGGATTTTCCCCACCCAGTTCTGTTGCATCCACTCTTTCAGTAGCTGGGTTCCCTGTGCAGCCTGTTGACAGACCATTTCAGATTGCTCCGGGCTCCAGAGCTCTCATCTTCATCTTCTCTCTTCTTCATTGTCTTTGTTCTCTTTCCATTATAAGGGTCATTATAAAGGTCATTCCAAACTGCTGCCTACAACCTCCCACGCAGATCTGTTCTTTACTTTCTCATGTGGTATTACTCCTGATAGGGAATGCTTTCTCCAGCTCTGTCATTTGAGCTTTATGTTCATCTCCTACATAAAGCTGGTTAGCAGTTACCTTCAGGCATATTTGTAAGCACCTGGTCTCTCCCATCTCTGAAAACTTCACAGATAACCAGACACAGGCTCTGACCTCAAAGATCTCAGCACTGACAAATAGACAGACACCAATGAATAGGGTAAGTAAAATAGTAGGTAAAGGCTGACAGTATTTATTCCATACTCACTTCATGCCAGGAACTGTTCTGATTAGCATACTCTTCACAACAGCCCAGTAAAGTAAGTCTGATGACTGTCTTTTTTCATAAATGAGAAACAAGTGTAGCATGGATAAAATATTGATGGTTGACCTAAGGTCACATGGTAAGTAGTCGAGTCAGGACAACAAGCCACAGCATCTGACTCCAGCCCTGTGACCCGCCCACAGTTAGGTCACGCTACACATGGTAACAGATTGCAGATGCACTAATGCACTTCTAAGAAGGTATCTAAGGATGGCTCAGACAGTAAAGAATCTGTCTGCAATGGAGGTGACCTGGGTTCAAGGTCAGCAAGACCCCTAGAGAAGGAAAAGCTACCCACTCCAGTATTTTTTTTTTTTTCACTCCAGTATTATTGCCTGTAGGATTCCATGGACAGAGGAGCCTGGCAGGCTGTAGTCCATGGTGTCGCAAAGAGACATGACTGAGCAGCTAACACTTTGACTTTTTCACACATGATAAGAACCAAGATTGCAGGTACACTTCTAAAAAGGTATCTAAGGTTATGACACCTGAGCTGAGTCTTAGAGGGGACAGAAGGAAGAGAATGAACCAAAGTGAAGAAGGTTAAAAGCATGCCAGGTAACAAAGCACTTAGAAGGCTGAGGCACAAGTGTAGGAGACAGGCAGGTGGGCCCAGGACCTGGGACTGACTGGGTTCTCTGGGTGCTGAGAGCTGCTAAGGCTTTCCCAAGGAGGTCATGAGAACGACTACAGGTTGAGGTGTCGCCCTGGCTGCCCTGTGGAGCTAGAGAAGGCTATATGAGGAGGGCAGACAGGAGGAAGCTACTGCAAAACCCCAAATGGGATCTGAGGGTGGGGCCAGCATGAGGAAGGCTTCAGGTGAAGTGGGAGGGACTCCACTAACACACCAACCCCAACAGCTATCATTTTGTGACTTTTGGCTAATCACATTAGCAATGTTGGTGCTGGTGTCTGGGTTTTGGTTTGTTGCTTGCACTATAGTAAAAGGTTCTTGAAGACAGGAGCCCTGTCATTTTCTTTGATATTCACTTAGCCCCAAGCACATGGTTATTATCTTTGGCAGAATAACTCCTACAGCCATATCATGTCCTATCTGTTCTGCATCCTAGTCATCCCAGCTCTGCTTCAGCCCCGGGTGTCCTGTGGTCACTTGGTAGCACCCAGTCTGACACGTAGGCTGTCAGCTGCTATGGAGGGAGCTTCATGGGGAGGCAGAGCCAGTGGTTGATCGTGGTTAGATCAGGTTTAGAAAGCCAGTCAGTCTTCCATAACAGGATGTTAACTGTGGGGCTCAGGCCACTGTGACTAAAATACCCCTTGAGGAATTTCATTCAAGAGATGATGGGGTGGGTCCTGCCTTCTGTCTCTGGACCCACAAGAATGGCTTTTTTTAATTCCCTCAGAGGAAAGGGTAGAATAGGGTTGGAAAAATCTCTGCAAGATCAGATGTCCCTTAGGTTTCCAGAACTTCCTAGATTTCACTCAGCAAGACATACTTTGAAAAACCAGCCTTTCTTGTTTTGGAGGTTGAGATCAAGAAATGCAAAAGCCTGTGATGTTAAGGCCCTGGTAATTCCCCTGCCATCTAACAGCTAAGGACACTCACCGCCTGCATTATTTGATTTGCATTACTCTAATAAAGCTCTTTAACTACCAGCATCACATTTGTGCCTCAGACATGCCTCAGGCCAAAGAGATGGCTTCAGGGTGGAATAAACACAAACGCAATACTGACTCTTAGTTTGTGCTATCTGTGGGAGGCTGGCGTGCACATAGGTCTGTAGTGAGATACACCTGGATTGAATCATGGGTTCTGTCATTTTGTAGTCTTGAGACCTACAGGTTAAGTCCTTTTCTCAGCCTGTTTCCCTTCTTTAGAACAAGCTCAGAATTCAGGTGAGTTGCTGAGCTAACTGCAGGCAAGCAGCATCAGCTTAGAGTGCATGCTCAGTACATCACAGTCCTAGCCCCTCTCACCCATGGAAAAGTGAAAAAGTGAAATTGGCTCAGTCGTGTCCAACTCTTTGCAACCCCATGTACTATACAGTCCATGGAATTCTCCAGGCCAGAATACTGGAGTGAGTAGACGTTTCCTTTTTCAGGGGATCTTCCCAACCCAGGGATCAGATCCAGGTCTTCTGCATTGCAGGCAGATTCTTTTTTTTTTTTATTGGAAGCTAATTATTTTACAATATTGTGGGTTTTGCCATGCATTGACATCAATCAGCCATGGGTATACAAGTGTCCCCCATCCCAAATGCCCCTCCCACCTCCTTTCCCATCCCATCCCTCTGGGTTGTCCCAGTGTACCGGCTTTGAGTGCCCTATTTCATGCATTGAACATGCATCAAACCATCTATTTCACATATGGTAATATACATGTTTCAATGCTATTCTCTCAAATCATCCTACCCTCACCTTCTCCCACAGAGTCCAAAACTTTGTTCTTTTTATCTGTGTCTCTACCATCACGTGTAGGGTCGTCATTACCATCTTTCTAAATTCCATATATATGCATTAAAATACTGTATTGGTGTCTTTCTTTCTGACTTCATTCTGTATAATGGGCTCCAGTTTCATCCACCTCATTAGAACTGATTCAAATGTGTTCTTTTTAATGGCTGAGTAATAATCCATTGTGTATACATACCACAACTTGCTTATCCATTTGTCTTCCAATGGATGTCTAGGTTGCTTCCATGTCCTAGCTATTGTAAACAGTGCTGCGATGAACACTGGGGTACACAAGTCTCTTTCAATTCTGGTTTCCTTGGTGTGTATCCCCAGCAGTGGGATTGCTGGATCATATAGCAGTTCTATTTCCAGTTTTTTAAGGAATCTCCACACTGTTCTCCATTGTAGTACTAGTTTGCATTCCTACCAACAGTGTAAGAGGGTTGCCTTTTCTCCACACCCTTTCCAGCATTTATTGTTTGTAGACTTTTGGATAGCAGCCACTCTGACCAGCATGAGATGGTAGCTCACTGTGGTTTTGATTTGCATTACTCTAATAATGAGTGATGTTGAGCATCTTTTCATTTGCTCGTTAGCCATCTGTATTTCTTCTTTGGAGAAATGTCTGTTTAGTCCTTTGGCCCATTTTTTAATTGGGTCCTTTATTTTTCTGATATTGAGCTGTATGAGCTGCTTGTATGTTTTTGAGATTAATTCTTTGTCAGTTGCTTCATTTGCTATTATTTTCTCCCATTCTGAAGGCTACCTTTCCACCTTGCTTATAGTTTCCATCATTGTGCAAAATCTTTTAAGTTTAATTAAGTCCCATTTGTTTATTTTTGCTTTTAGTTCCTTTACTATGGGAGGTGGGTCATAGAGGATCTTGCTGTGATTTATGTCAGAGTGTTTTCCCTATGTTTTCCTATAGGAGTTTATAGTTTCTGGTCTTAATTTAGATCTTTAATCCATTTTGAGTTTATTTTTGTGTATAGTGCTAGAAAAGTTTTCTAGTTTCATTCTTTTACAAGTAGTTGACCAGTTTTCTCAGCACCACTTGTTAAAGAAATTGTCTTTTTTCCATTGTATATTTTTGTGCAGGCAGATTCTTTACCAACAGAGCCACAAGGTAAGCCCATGGATTATCAGTCAAAGAAAGAAGTTTATGAAACTATAACCCCCAATTAGGGGGTTATCAGTTCAATTCAGCCACTCAGTCATGTCAAACTCTTTGTGACCCGATGGACTGCAGCACGCCAGTTCTCCCTGTCCATCACCAACTCCCGGAGCTTACTCAACTCATGTCCATTGAGTCGGTAATGCCTTCCAACCATCCCTCATCCCCTTCTCCTCTGCCTTCCATCTTTCCCAGCATCAGGGTCTTTTCCAGTGAGTCAGTTCTTTGCATCAGGTGGCCAAAGTATTGGAGTCTCAGCTTCAGCATCAGTCCTTCCAATGATCACCCAGGACTGATCTCCTTTAGGATGGACTGGTTGGATCTCCTTGCAGTCCAAATGACTCTCAAGAGTCTTCTCCAACACCATAGTTCAAAAGCATCAATTCTCTGGCGCTCAGCTTTCTTTATAGTCCAACACTTGCATCCATACATGACTACCGGAAAAACCATAGCCTTGACTAGACAGATATTTGTTGGCAAACTAATGTCTCTGCTTTTTAATATGCTGTCTAGGTTAGTCATAACTTTTCTTCTAAGGAGTAAGTATCTTTTAATTTCATGACTGCAGTCACCATCTGCAATGATTTTGGAGCCCAAACAAAGTTTGTCACTGTTTCCACTATTTGCCCATCTGTTTGCCATGAAGTGATGGGACCAGATGCCATGATCTTAGTTTTCTGAATGTTGAGCTTTAAGCCAACGTTTTCACTCTCCTCTTTCACTTTCATCAAGAAGCTCTTTAGTTCTTCACTTTCTGCCATAAGTGTGGTATCATCTGAATATCTGAGGTTATTGATATTTCTCCCAGCAATCTTTATTCTAACTTGTGCTTCATCCAGTCTACCACTTCTCATGATATACTCTGCATATAAGTTAAATAAGCAGGGTGACAATAGACAGGGTAGACATACTCCTTTTGCAATTTGGAACCAGTCTGTTGTTCCATGTCCAGTTCTAATTGTTGCTTCTTGACCTGCATACAGATTTCTCAGGAAACAGGTGAGATGGTCTGGTATTCCCATCTCTTTCAAAATTTTACAGTTTATTGTGATCTACACAGTTAAAGGCTTTGGCATAGTCAATAAAGCAGAAGTAGATGTATTTCTGGAACTCTCTCGCTTTTTGGATGATCCAGCAGATGTTAGCAATTTGATCTCTGGTTCCTCTGCCTTTTCTAAATCCAGCTTGAACATCTGGAAGTTCACGGTTTATGTATTCCTGAAGCCTGGCTTAGAGAATTTTGAGCATTACTTTGTTAGTGTGTGAGATGAGTACAATTGTGCAGCAGTTTGAGCATTCTTTGGTATTGCCTTTCTTTGGGATTGGAATGAACACTGACCTTTTCCAGTCTTGTGGCCACTTCTGAGTTTTCCAAATTTGCTGGCATACTGAGTGCAGCACTTTCACAGCATCATCTTTTAGGATTTGAAATAGCTCAACTGGAGTTCCATCACCTCCACTAGCTTTGTTGGTAGTGATGCTTCCTAAGGCCCACTTGACTTCACATTCCAGGATGTCCAGCTCTAGGTGAGTGATCACACCATCGTGATTTTCTGGGTCATGAAGATCTTTTTTTGTGTAGTTCTGTGTATTCTTGCCACCTCTTCTTAATATCTTCTGCTTCTGCTAGGTCCATACCATTTCTGTCCTTTATTGTGCCTATCTTTGCATGAAATGTTCCCTTGGTATCTCTGATTTTGTTGAAAAGATAACCAGTCTTTCCCATTCTACTGTTTTCCTCTATTTCTTTGCATTGTTCACTTAAGAAGGCTTTCTTATCTCTCCTTGCTATTCTTTGGAACTCTGCACTCAAATGGGTATATCTTTCCTTTTCTCCTTTGCTTTTCGCTTCTCTCCTTCTCATAGCTATTTGTAAGGCCTCCTCAGACAACCATTTTGCCTTTTTGCATTTCTTTTTCTTGGGGATGGTCTTGATCACTGCCTCCTGTACAATGTCACGAACCTTCATTCATAGTTCTATCAGATCTAGTCCCTTAAATCTATTTCTCACTTCCACTGTATAATCATAAGGGATTTGATTTAGGTCATACCTGAATGGTCTAGTGGTTTTCCCTAATTTCTTCTATTTAAGTCTGAACTTGGCAATAAGGAGTTGATGATCCAAGCCACAGTCAGCTCCTGGTCTTGTTTTTGCTGACTATATAGAGCTTCTCCATCTTTGGCTGCAAAGAATATAATCAGTCTGATTTCAGTGTTGACCATCTGGTGATGTCCATGTGTAGAGTCTTCTCTTGTGTTGTTGGAAAAGGGTGTTTGCTATGACCAGTGCATTCTCTTGGCAGAACTCTATTAGCCTTTGCCCTGCTTCATTTTGTACTCCAAGGCCAAATTTCCCTGTTACCCCAGGTGTTTCTTAACTTCCCACTTTTGCATTCCAGTCCCCTACAATGAAAAGGACATCTTTTTTGGGTGTTATTTCTAAAAGGTCATGTAGGTCTTCATAGAACTGTTCAACTTCAGCTTCTCCAGAACTGGAGGGGCATAGACTTGGATTACCATGAGAGCGGCAAGGGGCAGCTACACCACCGAGAGGAGATACCCCACATCCAAGCATTTATTTAAAACAAAGCAAGTTGGCATTCCCCTTCGTGGATCAGTGCCTTTTCATGGTGAAGGGGCTTGTGTAACTCACAGAAGCTATGAGCCATGCCATGTGGGGCTACCCAAGACAGACAGGTCACAGCGGAGAGTTCTGACAAAACGTGATCCACTGGCGGAAGGAATGGCAAGCCACTCCAATATACTAGCCATGAGAACCCCATGAAATGTATTAAAAGGCAAAAAGATATGACACTGAAAAATGAGCCCCCCAGGCCGGAAGGTGCCCAACATGCTACCGGGGAAGGGTGGAGGACAACTCACCGACTCCATGGACATGCACTTGGGCAAACTCCAGGAAATGGTGAGGGCCAGGGTAGTCTAGTGTGCTGCAGCCCATGGGGTCATAAAGAGTCAGACTCGACTTGGCATTAAGCCAATTTATAGGAGCTAAAACCTAGATTATTTTAGGGAGTTATGTTTTATTCTCAATATAGCAAACTTCTCCGTATCTTAAAAATACTACAAAAATTCAGGTATTTTTCCTCTTAGAGGAAGACAGCCAACACAATATCAAATCTGATTAGAAAAAGTCAATAAGCTTAGGCACATGAAATCCACTGGGGTCACTGTAGAGGCCACGCCTGTCTCACTGTACCTTGTCTGCTGTCATTCATGGTCACCGTTAACACCACCACCAATGCTACCTCTGCATCCCCACAGAGAAAAGTGAGCCTGAAGCCTGATTCGCCCTGACTGGTACCTAGAATCAGCCAACCCGAACTCAGTAACAAGGGAGTATTATTCAGCCTTAAAAAGTAAGGAAATTCTGACTCACACTACAACACAGATGAACCTTGAAAACCCCATGCTAAGCGGAATAAACCTGTCACAAAAGGACAGATATTGTCTGGTTTACTTATATGAGGTTCCTAGAGGAATCAAACTCATAGGAGCAGAAAGTACAGGCTAGGGGAGAGAAGAACAGGGAATTACTGTTTAATGGGGTCCGTTTCAGTTTGGGAAGATGAAAAAGTTCTGGAGGTGGATAGTCGTGATGGCTGCACAGTATGAATGCACTTAATGCCACTAGACTTTAAAAATGGTTAAAATAGTACATTTTATGTTATATTTATTTCACCACAATTTTTCAAAGCTGGTGGCTCCCGATTAGCCAGACTACTTGATTACCCAATGGTGATGGACAGTTCTTTGTGTCAAATTGACTGGCCAGGAGGTGCCGAGATTAAACATCTTTTCTGGGCATGTCTGGGAGGGTGTCTCAGGATCAGTAGATCTGCCTCCGCTGTGTGGGTGAGCATCGTCCAATCCATTGAGGTCCCAAATAAAATATGTGAGAAGGAACATTTTGTCTGCCTTTTTTCCTGCCTCACTGTTAAGCTGGGATATCTCACTTCATCTCCTGTTCTGGGATGGGCATTTACACCATCACCTCCTCTGGTTCTCAGGCCCTTGGCCTAAGACTGAATCACACCATTGGGTTTCCTGAATCTCTAACTTACAGATCAAAGATTCTTGGCCTCCATGACTATGAGAGCCAATTCTGCATAAGAAACCATATTTTCTCTACACCTCTGTCTGTATGTGCGGGGCGTTGATTCCAGGACCCTCCACATATACAAAAATCCTCAGATGTTCAAGTTCTGTATAGAAAACCTATTTGCCCCCTCCCACGTATTTTAAATCATCCGGAGATTACTTGCAATACCTAACACAGTATAAATGTTATGTGAATAGTTGTAAATACAATATAGAGACTATGTAAATAGATGTCCTCACCCATCATACTCAGGTTTTGCGTTTTGAAACTTTCTAGAATTTTTTTCTAATATTTTTGATCCACTGTTGGTTGAACCTGTGCATGCAAAGCCCAAGCATAATAAGAGCCAACTCTGCATGTGTGTGTATCCTACTGGTTCTTTTTTTCTCTTTTGGCTGTGTTAGGTCTTAGTTGCAGCACACAGGATCTTTCATTGTAGCACACGAGCATTTTGTTGCAGTACACCACCTTCTCTTTAATTGTGGCACACAGGCTTAGTTACCCTGTGACATGTGGGTTATTAGTTCCCAGACCAGGAATTGAACCCGAGTCCCCTGCCTTGTGAGGCAGATGCTTAACCAATGGACCACAAGGGAAGTCCTTATTCTACTGATTCTGTGTGTCTAGAAAACACTGATTATACTCCATTAGGTTCCTTTCTGGGGAAATGGTCTTTGGGGAGTTTTCAGTGATGACTGTAACCATCTCCTGAGCAAAGAGCCATGTCAGGGTGAGAACAGAATCCAGAGCACAGCATCTTGGCTCACATCTTAAGTTAGTACAACCAACCCAACCGTCTAGGTAGATGCAGGGAGCAAGGGTCTGTCTCCTACTATTTAACTGCTTTGACACCTCCTTTGCACTTTGCCTATGTCTA
The DNA here is from genome assembly GCA_007570785.1 of Antilocapra americana. Classification (NCBI taxonomy): domain Eukaryota; kingdom Metazoa; phylum Chordata; class Mammalia; order Artiodactyla; family Antilocapridae; genus Antilocapra; species Antilocapra americana. The sequence goes on from ML661897.1 coordinate 20,515,322, forward strand.
CAGAAGGAAACATCGACTGACTAGAAATTATATTCACAATTGTTATTTAAAGCTCACTTTAAAAAAAATCCTCCACCCATGACTCTCAAGCAAGAAGATAATCCCCTGACAGTGTCACACAGCCACTGCTGTGATCTTCAGGTTGTCCATATGTCACAATGGGCAGCACACTCATTTACTCAGCACTTCTTTGGCTCTGGCATGTGCCAGGTACAGGGCTGGGCATGGGGCTACAGGATGAATGAGGCCGAGCCTTTGGCGTCAGGCACACAGATTCATGATAGAGTTGGCCACCTAAATAGAGAACGGTAAACAAGTGGTAAGTGAGAACACAGAGGAAGGAAAATGAAGCCAGTCTGGGCTTGGCAAGGAGAGGGTGGGTCAAGTGGGATGTGGAGAGAGGGATGGAAAAGAGCAGGACTGGGGACAGATGGCAGCTGTGTCCATGGCTACGAGTCGGGTCAGGACTTTCAGGCCTCCAGGAGGTCGTGGGAAGCTGGCCCCAGGGGTGAGGCCTGAGCCCGCACAGTCTCTCTCTTCCCTTGAAGCCCTCTTTCCATCTATGCACACCCTGCGTTCCCCACCCATTCCCTCGGACTGCTCTGCCCTCAACACGCTTGGCATCCCTTCTCCTCCCTCTCCCCAAATGCAGCCTTGAGCGTTGCAGCCTCAGTAGAGGCTGAACAAGGAAGAGATTAAAAAAAAACAAACATGGCAGGGAACTTTCTCTCCCCTTTTTTTCCAGAACCAGCTCACAGGGACAAGCTGTCTCTTGGGCCCATACTGAATGATGGGAATAAATTAACCAGTCATGTGGGCTCCCATCCGAAGCTACCAGATGTCACCTTCCCCCCCTGTCCCAGCAGGCCTGTCAGTTCTCAAGGCCACTGTTCATCCAGCCAGTGAAAGTTCTGAGCAGGCCCAGTTCCCTGGGGACTGTTCGCAGCGCTCGAAAGAGTCAGCTCTCCGTAGCCATTCCCTAGGATGGAATTGTTCTGCCTATGATCCAACCCACTCTCTCCTACCCCTGCTGCTCGCCTAACCCAGCATCCTTCCTTCCTTCGTATATGCTGCTTTAATGTTTCAGGTGTCGGAGCACCCGCAAGAGCGCCGTGCTATTGTGAATAGCACACAGGTTAAGGGTACTGACCCCAGGGCAGTCTTTCCAGACTGGCTCCAAATCCCATTTAATCTCTTTGCCAGTTCCCTGGAGAAGAGGCAGGGCAGAAAGCCCCACTATTGCTGTCTGGCTTTTCTTTGGTATCAGAGGAAGCAGAATAGAACCGTTTGTAGGCGCAGAGATGGGTGGGCCCGGTTGGAATTACAAGATACACCAAGGAAGCGGTCCCTCCTCCTTTCAGTTGCTGAGTAGAACGGTGTCTCTCTTCTTTGCATTTCCATCTTTGGGAGTCTGGCTCCTGCCTTTGGGATTCCAGCAAGTGCTGCCACCTCCACCAAGGGGACCAGAAGCAGGCAGAGGTTTCCCATGGAGCCTACACCAGGTACTGATTCTTTCCCATTTCTGAAAACACTAACATCCTCCATCGCCCTTTCCTGAAGCACTGAAGCTGCCTCCCGCCCCATCCCCTGAGACCCAGGACCACAACAAACTCAATTGCGAGCATCAGAGCAAAGATGTTCATGGCCATGCTCTCTAATGGGCTCAGGCAGGGCAGGGCTGGTTCATCAGGAGATTGCTCTAAGGATCAGAGATCTCTCTTGTCAGTTTGTTTTTGTACACTTGCTTTTGGTGTGGGACTGCAGGGCTCCAACTGTGTAGCCGTTAAGCATCTATTGAGCCCTTGCTCTCCAGGCTTTATTGAGTCTTGATGTGTAGAGGACACAAGAGATGAATGTGACAGGCCCTGGACTCCTCGGGAGCTTGCCCTCCAGGAGGAGGGTGGTGGGAGAAAGACCAGAGGAGTAGCGAACAGCTAATTATCTGAGAGCTCTTCCTGGGGGCCAGGCTGTCTTGTCAACACCACATGGATTAACTCATTTTATTCTCACATAACTCCAGATGGTTCACACCATGCAAACCGTCCCCACATTATGTATGCGTACATCCAACACTGAGGTCAGAGGCCAGCAAGAAAGGCCTTGGTTCCAGAGCACATTCTCTTACCCACCATGCTGCACTGGGGAAAATAAGACAAGTATAACTAAACGAGATGGAAAATGATACAGGCAGACCTCAGAGATGTGGTGGGTTGGGTTCCAGATTTCACCAAGAAACCGAATATTGCATTAGAGACATGAATTCTTTGGTTTCCCAGTGCCTATGAAAGTTATGCTTATAATATACTGTAGCCTATTAAGTGTGCAATAGCATTATATGTAAACAAATGTACATACCTTGATTAAAAACTAACTTATTGCTAAAATATTACTACTAACCATCATCTGACAAGGCAAGGTTGCCACAAACCTTCAATTTGTGAAAAATAGTATCTGGCAAGTGCAATAATGTGAGGTCAACCTGTAAATGCCATTGAGGAGACAGAGGGACAGCATCAGGGAGGCTCTGAGAAGCAGGAGATGACTCTCACAAGGGAACACAGTACATCACAGGAGGGCTCCTGCGATGGGCTTTGAGAGAAGACAGTTCTGTGGGAAAGGCCTGGGCCTTTATGTGGAGAGAAGAGCAACATAAACAGGCAGGGAGTGGGGAGGTGAGGGGCGTGTGCAGGGAATGTCAAAGAGCAGCGGCAGGAATAGAAGCCCCTGAAAGAGGAGCAGCGGCGGATACAAGTGAGGCTAGATGATGAGAAGTCTAAGTGCTACAAGCTTGTACTCTGTGGGTCACAGGGAGGACACCGACAGCTTTAATTTCAGCAAGAGCAAGTCTGCATCACAATTCTCTTCCAGGAAGGCTAACCCAGGGAGGCTTTTAGGTTAAAAAGTTGGAACATGGGGTTTTCAGGGCAGAGAAACTGCTCTGTATGATACACAATAGTGGGTACATGTTTTCATACATTTGTCAACACCCGTAGGATACAGTCAGCACAGCATGAACCCTGATGGAAATTATGGATTTAAGTAATAATAATGTGTACTATTGGTTCATCAATTTTCACGAATGCATCCCTTTAATGCAAGGTGTCAATGATAGGAGAAACTGTGAATGATGGAGAGAGGCATGTGGGAATACTCCCAATCAACTGTAAACTAAAACTGCTCATAAAACACCAGGCTTATTGATTATAGAAAAGATAAAGACGCCTTGGGACTTCCGTGGTATTCCAGTGGTTGAGATTTCGCTTTTCAATGCAGGGAGTGTGGGTTCGATCCCTCGTCGGGAAGCTAAGATCCCACATCTCACAGCCAGAAACCAAAACAGTAAAAAGAAGTAATATTGTAAAAATTCAATAAAGACTTTAAAATGATCCACATAAAAAATCTTAAAGAAAAGAAGAAGCTTTGTATTAAGTTAGCAATATAATTGCATTCCTAAGAAAAATTCAAGTTTTTAAAAAGCAATTGTTTCACTAAAAACATACAACAAACCAGTCAGACTGGTGATACAGTGGTTAAGATTCTGTGCTTTTTTCACTACAGCAGGCACGGGTTCAACCCCTGGTCTGGAAACTAAGATCTCGCATGCCAAGTGGCAAAAAAAATAAAAGAACAGTGAATAAAACAAGAAAGGGACTCAGAGATTCAGAGAATGAACTAGTAGTTACCAATGGGGAGAGGCAAGAGGGGTCAGGCAAGGTAGGCATAAGAAGAAAAATAAAAGGGTTATTATGGAATTACATGAAATCATTCGTGTGAAACTTCTGAAAATTGTAAAGCATTATAGAATTTAAATAATCTTTAATTTTTTTAATTAATTATTATTCCAACAAGGGACTTAAGTTTCATTTTCTACTATAATGTTGCTTTTTTGCCTACAAGAATTTCAATGGTGATGGTGGTTGAGTTGCTAAATCGTGTCCGACTCTTGTGACCCCCATGGACTGTAGCCACCAGGCTCCTCCGTCTGTTGGATTTTCCAGGCAAGAATACTAGAGTGGGTTGCCATTTCTTTCTCCAGGGAATCTTCCTGACCCAGGAATCGAACCCAGGTCTCCTGCATTGCAGACAGATTCTTTGCTGACTGAGCTATGAGGGAAGCCCAAGAATTTCAATAATAAAGTCATTTTATAGTCATAAAATCTACCCATCAGAAAGCATCCAATATCTTCTCAAGACTGAAGTGCTGTCTCTGAGCATCAGCTCCAGCTGGGGCTGTAAGATGCCTTCCATGAGGTCACCATCCGCCCCATGCTCTGCTCTTGGCTGATGCCACAGACTCATTTCCTTCTCAGAGGGGCTGAATCTGATTGCTCCACACTCCCTATTCTGATTGTGTTACATAACCTACAGTAGCAAAGTGTGTTCCCTCATCAAGCAAGTGTGTGATTACCTCATCAATCAAGTCTCCAGATAACCTGAGCAGAAGACCTATAACTGCTGAGCATTGATCCTGGGCCAGTCACTATGCCAGGAAAGTCGTTTCTAGGAAGACAGACAGATTCCAGAGCTGAGGAATCCAAGGAAAGCACACAGAAAGGTCCATTAGGCATTTTGGTGAGAGATCAAGTAGGAGCCAATATGTCTATAGAATCCCCTGGTCCCTGTAGGCTCTTGCCTGCCTCCAGGAAGGCTCCCTTGCTTGAAGTGTCCCCACAGCAGGGAACACAGAGATCTCTCTGCAGACCACAGGGCCTTTGGGGGCTTCAGAGGAAAAAGCAGTGAAACAGTCATCATCACATCTCATGTACTGGAGAAGTAAGATTGTCATGATTTCACAGAAATCTATTTTGTTGCCAGTAATCATTGCTTCTTTCAATGAGAAGCATTTCTCACAAGGACTCCATTAACCAGCTTGTCACATAACATTCAATTAACAAGATTCATCCTGGTTAATATATTTTTCACACCATTGGCTTGTTTATCTAGCAAATTTGCAACTTTTATTATTGCTATTGGATTATATTCTACTCCAATTCACTCTTTTAAAAGGAGCAGTGCCTCAAAAGTGTTCGCTGAAGCATAAAATAGTGATGGTTGAAACAGTAGCATCTGTCCTACAGATCAGAATAATCTTATAAACACACAGGTTATGTAGAGTGTCAGTCAGGATTTACTGAGTCAAGCAAATCTGCAGATGTGATGATTTTACCAAAGTGGTTGAAACTGAAGCTGAGTAAGAGGTGCCACAATAAATACCTGAAAACTGACTGTACAAGCCCTCCATGCAGTTATAATTCCCACTTGGAGGATTCCACTGAAGTTGGTGAGTTGTTCAACAAGCAAACACAATGACATTCTAATCAACCAATGGAGTTTTTCCAGAACAAGTACAAAAAATGCTTTCAGGACAAAATTAATTAATTTCATTGGTAAACACAGAGTATATTCTTACATTTCTGTTAAGAATCTATAAGCTTACAAGTTAATCCCACGTTATGCTCAGAGAAAACCAAAATGAACTATCAACAAAAGTTTTATCCAAGATCTTATTATACAAATATTAACACTATACCATGTGACAAAGCATTTCCAGTTGCAGCTGTGAACTGTTGATATATATGTTGTATGTATACACCAAGAATAAGGCTACAGCAATTCTTTGTTCTCTCTGTCACTGAAAACTCAGTGAAAAGCCATTCACAGTGATGGGAAGTCTCGAAGGACAGCAATCTGGAGTCCCACTTGGGAAAGGGTCCCAGGCAGTGTGTCAACCCCATGGGTAAGACTTCAAATTGCAGCTTCGGGGGCTTCCATTTATAATCCCGGACTGCAAACTGATATCATCAGTTTGTGTGTGAAAATGCCACTCTGGCTTTTCTTTAAATTTACAATGCTGTTTATTTCACCTTGTGAATCATAAGATTCCTTAGACCCTAGGGAACTGGCCAGGTACCCAGTGGCCTAAGAAATTCCAAGACCCACTCCCTTTCTTATCTTATATGCCACTTGACTTGCTGGTAACAATTGGTGTGCCTGCAGTCAGGCAGGGTCTTGGCAAGGTCAGAAGTCAGTCAGAGGCCAGCTTTCCTATCTGAAGTCTGAACAAGACTACCTCCATTTTAGTTTCTCTAACAGCACCTGCCTGTGCTCATTGCCAAATAAGCATCATGTTTTAGATCAGTGCTAATAGAATAAGGATGACAGTCACTTTTGTGAGTTTAAATTTTCTGGTAGCCACATTAGAAAAAGTAAAAGAAGCAGCCAAAATTGGAAATACCTGGTGACCCAGTGGTTAAGACTTCAGGCTTCCAATGCAGGGTGTATAGATTCAATTCCTGGTTGGGAAACTAACAGCCCACATGCTGTGTGGTGTGGCCAGGGAAATTTTTTTTAAAAGATACAACCAAAATTAATCTTAGTATATTTTATTTAACACAATACATCTAAAATAGTGTACTTTCAGCATGTGACCAACATACAACTCATGAGTGAGATTTTTTTGTTCTTTTGTTCATACAAGAGAACATCTCAGTTTGGACTAGTTACTAGTTACTCAGTAGCCACCCAGAGCTAGCAGCTACCCTATTGGAGAGGTACAGAGTTAGAAAATACTTCATAAGCAACTAAACTCACCAGTACTACTCATAATACATGTACCTAGAAGAATAGATGGCAATGTCAACAGCCATGTCCAGTTTCCTGCAAACACAGGCCATGAGGCTAGTCTTGACAGCCACTGGGCCATGTTGCATCTTAATTGCATAAGGTCTTATTTGTCTCTGGTCTTAGTTGTATTAGGTCTTAGTTGTGTCAGATCTTAGCTGTATCAGCAAGATCTTCATTGTGCAGGCTCAGTAGTTGCCACAGGCAGACTTAGTTGTCCTGTAGCATATAGGATCTTAGTTCCCTGACCAAGGATCGAACCCATGTCCTCTGCACTGCAAGGCAATTCTTAGCCACTGGACCACCAGGGAAGGCCCTCAAAAAATATTCTTAGAGTAGGAATTATTTCAGATATTGCTTTAGCATCCTCACAATGGCCTGTCATGTGACTGAATACATAAGTAACTATATACAAGAAGACAGTCATGGGGTGATCATTTCCATTATATATCAGTTTCTCCTCAAATAAGAAGTCAGCCACATCTCTAATGGTATTGTTTTGACATTACAACAGAGACACGTGCTTATGATTAAAAGAAGAAATCCAAGCAAAATGCAAGATGATAATAAGTGCAAAAGCTCGCTTTTCATCCCCTTCCTACTCACTCTCTTCTGTTGAAATTTTGTATGTCCTTCCAGATGATTTGCTATGAACTGACATCTATGCGTGTATCGATATATTCACTTAGTATACAAATATATTTTCTCTCCTACATAAAACACACATACAGCTTTTTTAAATGTGTGAAATCACATTGGACAATTAGCATTATATGGAAAAAACATTTTAATAGTTTGTCTCTCTGCATAGCTGCCAGTGTTCTTTTAAAAATATAAGTCAGAAGCTGTCACAGAATCTGCAGTGGCTCCTGGCTTCCCTCTGAGGAAAGCCAACTTCCAAGACCATGAAGACACAGAGTCCTCCTCTCCCTCCTCTCTGCCTTCTTCCCCTCACTTCCTCTCTCTCCTGTTTGTCTTGCAACCTGCTCTTTCTCCAGGCAGACGCATATGGCCTCTGCCCTGGCTACTCTGTCTGGAAGGTTCTCCCCACAGTTACCCTAAGGTTCACACCCCTTACAAGTCTTGGCCCAAATGATACCTCAATTATCTCCCCTGACGATACTATTAAAGTTACACCCAGCCCCTGAGAGCTCCCAATCCCCTTGACCCTGATCTATTTTGTTTCCTGTATAGCACTTACGGCTTTCCCATTTATTCATTCATTTATTATATATACGATTTTCTGTGTGTCTCCCGTATATGTAAACCTCTCAAAAGCAGAAACTTTTTGTTTGTTTGCCAATGTATATCAGGGACTTAAACAATGCCTGGGGAGTAACAGGTGATTCATAAATATTTGTTAATGTCTTAGAAATCTTTCCTTATTATTTACACACATAATCCTTCATTTGTCTTTCCTAAGACATAGTCCAGTACCTGACACACTGTAAAATATTTGCTGAATTAAGGCATAACATAAATTAAAGCCAAAAAAATCAGTCAAGAGAGGAGGGAAGGAAGGAAGGAAAGAAGGAAGGAGATTGAAAGAAAAAGTTGTAGGGAGTATTAGAGGCAAACTTCCAATAAACGCCACCTGGTGGCACAACAGTACAGTCAGGATCCCTGCACAAAAAAAGAATGTTTAATTGTGCAAATATGGTAAAGTAATATTGTTAAAGACATACATTAACATGGTCATTATAAAGAAACTATTATAAAGAAACTGCATGCAAATAGTTTTAAAAAACAGTTTCTGGAGGCAGAGGGGATTTAGGATAGGTTATAAAAAAAAATAAAAATTAAGGGCAAAGAAACCAGAAGACGACTACAAAGGTCCAAATCTGAAATTAATCAGATTTCTTATTAGAAATTTTACAATGAGATCATTAAAATGAGTTTGGGAATAATAAGGACGATTTTTATTTATTTATTTATTTATTTGGCTGTGATGGCTCTTGGTTGCAATATGCAGGATATTTAGTTGTGGCATGTGAGATCTACTTCTCTGATCAGGAATTAAACCCAGGTTCCCTGCATTGGGACCATGAAGTCTTAGCCACTGGACCACTAGGAGAGTTTTAAAAATCAATTTCCAAGCGAAGGGGTAGTTAAGAGTTGAGATGGATGAAATGAGGACTTTAAAAACAACACTAACACTGATGATGAAGAAGTCGCTATTGCCTTCAAGAATTCAATTTGGTTTCTTCAAGGTGGAAGCTAAATTCTGAAGATTAGATAATGAGAATATTATAAATAGCAAGTACAAAGAGGTAAAAAAGAGAGAAAATCTGAAGGCTGGAGGCAGGATCAGAGTCAAGAGAAACTGTATTTTTTCCCAAAGAAGGGCAATGCCAAAGAATGTTCAAACTTCTGCACAATTCCAATCATTTCACATGCTAGCAAAGTAATGCTCAAAATTCTCCAAGCTAGGCTTCAACAGTATGTGAACCAAGAACTTCCAGATGTTCAAGCTGGTTTTAGAAAAGGCAGAGAAGCCAGAGATCAAATTGCCAACACTTGTTGGATCACAGAAAAAGCAAGAGAGTTCCAGAAAAACATCTACTTCTTCATTGACTACACTAAAGCCTCTGACTGTGTGGGTCACAACAAACTGTGGAAAATCCTTAAAGAGATGTCTCCTGAGAAATCTGTATGCAGGTCAGGAAGCAATAGTTAGAACTATACATGAAACAACAAAATGGTTCAAAATTAAGAAAGGAGTATGTCAAGGCTGTATATTGTCACCCTGCTTATTTAACTTGCATGCAGAGTACAGCATGCTAAATGCTAGGCTGGATGAATTTCAGGCTGAAATCAAGATTGCTGGGAGAAATACCAATAGCCTCAGATATGTAGATGACACCACCCTAATGGCAGAAAGTGAAGAAGAACTAAAGAGCCTCCTGATGAAGGTAAAAGAGAAGAGTTAAAAAGTTGGCTTGAAACTCAACATTCAAAAAACTAAGATCATGGTCCCATCACTTCATGGCAGATAGATGGAGGAAACAGTGACAGACTTTATTTTGGGGGGCTCCAAAATCACTGTGGATGGTGACTGCAGCCATGAAATAACAGAAAAGAAAAGCTATGATGAACTTAGTGTATTAAAAAACAGAGACATTACTTTGCCGACAAAGGGTCCATATAGTTAAAGCTTTGGTTTTTCCAGTAGTTATGTGTGGATGTGAGAGTTGGGCCATAATAAAGGCTGAGTGCCAAAGAATTGATGCTTTTGAACTGTGGTGTTGGAGAAGACTCTTGAGAGTCCCTGGGACAGCAAGGAGGTCAAACCAGTCAATCCTAAAGGAAATCAACCCTGAATATTCATTGGAAGGACTGATGCTGAAGCTGAAGCACCAATGGTTTGGCCACCTGATGCAACAAACCAACTCACTGGAAAAGCCCCCCATACTGGGAAAGATTGAAGGCAAGAGAAGGGGACGACAGAGGATGAGATGGTTGGATGGCATCACCGACTCAATGGACATGAGTTTGAATAAACTCTGGGAGATGGTGAAGGACAGGGAAGCCTGATGTGCTGCAGTCCATGGGGTCACAAAGAGCTGGACACAACTGAGCAACTGAACAACAACAAGGACATGGGAGTAATCTAGATGTCCATCTACAGACGAATGGATAAAGAAGCTGTGGTACATATACACAGTGAAATATTACTCAGCTATATATATATAAAAAAAGAATGCATTTGAGTCAGTTCTCATGACGCAGATGAACCTAGAGCCTATCATACAGAGTGAAGTAAATCAGAAAGAGGAAGACAAATATCTAATACTAACACGTATATATGGAGTCTAGAATGACGGTACCGATGACCCTATTTGCAAGGCAGCAAAAGAGACACAGATGTAAAGAACAGACTTACAGTCACAGTGGGGGACGCTGAGGTGGGAATGACTTGAGAGAGTAGTATTAAAACATATACATTACTATATGTAAAATAGATAGCCAGTGGGAATTTGCTGTGTGATGCAGGGAATTCAAAGCTGGTACTCTGCAATAATCCACAGGGATGGGATGAAGAAGGAGATGGGAGGGCGGTTTAATGCATGATACAGGATGCTCAGGGCTGGTGCACTGGGATGACCCAGAGGGATAGGATGCGGAGGGAGGTGGGAGGGGGATTCAGGATGGGGAACACATGTACACCTGTGGCAGATTCATGTCAATGTATGGCAAAACCAATACAATATTGTAAAGTAATTAGCCTCCAATTAAATAAATTTGTATTAAAAAAATAAAAAATTACATTTGGGTAACAAAAAAAGAGGGAGGGGAACATATGTATACCTATGGCCAATTCACATAATATTGTAAAGTACCTATCTTCCAATTAAAAATAAAATTTAAAAAAGAGAGAGAGAATGTTTTGTCTGTTGGTAATGGGAGAAGGCAGCCCTCCCGTGGCAGACAACTGCCCTGAAAGGCAAGTCGTGGCTGACCACAAAACTCCAGAGGTTTCAGGTGAAGCAAGTTTGAGAAAGTTTTCTTTCCAGAAATAGCTTTCTTTGCTTTCGCTATCAAAAGGAAAGCACAATCAAGTCTTATTTCAGCAGGTTGGGGATTGACAAGTATGTGAAGACTCTGCCCAAATGTAGGAAAGTGGGTAGGTGTGTTGTGTTACATTGGCTTTGTGTTTTGTTTGGGGGCAGGGAGACATTCTATCTGGCCATGCTGTACAGCTTGCAGGATCTTAGTTCCCTGACCAGGGATTGAACCTGGGGCATCAGCAGTGAAAGTAAGGAATCCTGACCACTGGACTGCCAGGGGATTCCCTGGTGTTTTGTTTGTTTATATATATATATATATTTATATATGTCTTTAGGTATAGTTATAAACATTGATATAGTGTACTTAGTAGAGACAATAATATATTAAGATGAATATCTATATCTTAGATATATAGATATCTTCAAATAATAAATACCCCAAAATGAATATATATTCAAATATATGTATATTCAAGTATATACACTTTATCCTGAATTTTCCCACTTTGCTTGGAAAGGAGGAAGCACCTGGCTGTTTTTGCTTCATCCCCAAACACCAAATGGGCATTCTGGGTTTGTCTCTGACTCTCCTCCCAGTTACTGTAGCCACCGGTCAGCATACAAGTGTGCCCAGGAAGATGTTTTCTCACATACCCTACTTACCAACCAAGGTTCACTGGAATAATTCAAACCAAGAATTTAACTACCATGGATTTTATCTAGTATTTATTGCTATGTAACAATCCACGCAAAACACAGCATCTAGAAACAATTGTCGGAGAAGGCAGTGGCAACCCACTCCAGTACTCGTCAGGAAAATCCCAGGGAAGGAGGAGCCTGTTAGGCTGCAGTCCATGGGGTCGTGAAGAGTCGAACACGACTAATCGACTTCACTTTCACGCACTGGAAAAGGAAATGGCAATCCACTCCAGTGTTCTTGCCTGGAGAATCCCAGGGATGGTGGAGCCTGGTGGGCTGCTGTCTATGGAGTCGCACAGAGTTGGACACAACTGCAGCGACTTAGCAGCAGCAGAAACAATTGTAATTCATTACATGCCATGACTCTGGAGTTGGCTGACTCAGCTGGCAGTTCTTGTCCATCTGAATTCATCTAGAGTTGCTGGTGCAGCTGAAGTCATCTGGAGCCATCATGATCCAAGATGGCCCCATTTACGGGTCCAGGGGCTGGTGCTGGGTCTTAACTCTGGTTTCTCTGCTCTTGACATGGTTTCTCCAGAAGGGTAGCTGTATCCCCTTACAGGGTGGCTCAGGCTTCCCAGAGTGTGTAGTGAAACTGCAAAGCTCTTCAGTGTCTTAACTTGTGCTGCTAGTCAGCCTCTCTAAAGCCAGCCCACAGTCAAATGTCAAGCAGACTCGTGCTGTGATTAATCACTCAATTGTGTCTGACTTTTTGTGACTCCATGGACTGTAGCCCACCAGGTTCCTTGTTCATGGGGAAACTCCAGGCAAGAATACTGGAATGGGTTGCCATGCCCTCCTCCAGGGGATCTTCCCAACTCAGGGATTGAGCCCATGTCTCCCACATTACAGGCAGATTCTTTTTTTTTTTTTTTTAATGTAAAAATCCAGGCTTTATTTTTACTTATTCTTACACTGGTGGGAGCTGATGTCAGGAACTGAAAGGCAAGCATGAACTTTGTTTTCTACCTCTTAGCTGAACGATAATACACACAATGTGGCATTTTCATTAGGCAAGACTTGCTTTTTTACATTTCACACCAGAATACATTACTCTTCTTGAATAAAATGACCTGGTTACTAAAGAAACCATCCTTGGAGGAAGTGTTTAATAAGCATATTTTACTTAAATAAATCCTTCAGCAGGAAGTGGAGAATTCATTTCATTGCCTTTACTTAAAAAGAAGAAGGCTGTGTAAATAGTTACATGTCAGATTTATTTGCGCAGCTCAGCAACATTTCCTTATTGGAAACATTTTTTTTTCATCATCACAGTTCCCCCAAAGACTTCAAAGTCTCAGAAGTCTGCATCTCCTTTGGCTTGCTTCTCTCTTGATTCCACCCAGGCTTTATTAATGGTTCGCTTCATATCATCATCTCCATCTTCATAAATTTTCTTTAGAACATTCATTAATACCTCACTAGGATCTGTTTCAGTGTCATAGGAGGGCTTTTCTTTCTCTTTGCATTCTTTTTCAACCTGAGTCAGGTAGTCCCACCATGTGTTTTCTGCTTTCTTTCTACATAAGATAAGAAGTGTATCTGTCTTGACCTTTTTTGAACTGCCTTCCACAGAGATGGGTTTCAAGAGATAATTCACAATCATGGAATAACTCTTCCCATTTAGGTTCTTTACCAAAAGATCAAATGGCCTCTCTGTGAAATTCACTTGCACACTCTCAGCAGGCACTTGATGAACTCCAGATAAGGTAATGCAGATTTTCACAACTTATATGACTGGTCCCATCCGTAATTACTGATTTTCACTGTATATCCTACTATAATAGGATCAACCACAGCAGCTGGCTTCTCATTTTCTGTAAGTTCTGCTTTCCTCTGTGATTTCTGCTGCATCTTATTCTTCATTTCTGCCTCAATCTTGGATTTTTCAGCTGTCAGAGCATCACGTACTCTTTTTCTAGTGGTTTTTTCCAGCAGCACCTTCACCTCTTCTAGATCTTTCTGGAGCTGCCACCGGGAACCACATCTCCCGCTCTCGCACACGGACGGCCGGGGCTGAGCGGGCAGGCGTCGCTAGGCAACTTTCCGAGGGGAAGCGGAGGCCCCGAGGCCCATAGGGGCGGGTCGGCACCGAGGCCGCTGCAGTTGGGCGGGTGGGAGGCCAGGAGGGAAGGGCGCGAACCCGAGGTCACAGGCGGGCGGCCCTGCTGGCAGGTGCCGCCGCGGCCGAAGGGCAGCTCCGCGCGGGAAACGGGCGGGAGACGGAGCGGAAAGCTCCAGCAAGGCCGAGCGAGGAAGATGGGGCCGAACTCCTTACCTCTTCCAAAGCGGAAGACATTGTCGGGCTGCGTCAGGCCAGGCCCGGGCTGCAGCGGCGGAAGACGGAGAACAGGAAACGCCGCGCGGAGCGCTCTCACCGCGAGCACAGACGACACCAGCACGAGCGGCGGCGGACGCAGCCCGCGAGCACACCTGAGCCTGCGCGAGATCTCGGCCCGCCTCTCGCACGCGGCGCCTCTGGAACCTTCGCGAGTCCTTCGCCGCCGCCCAGCCAGCCTCAAGCACCGCCTACCGGGCTCGGCTCCGCCTCCTGCAGGCAGATTGTTAACTCTCTGAGCCGCTAGGGAAGCCCGGAGCGCGCTTAGGCACTTCTTATCCATGAGGCTAATTGTAAATGTGCTGTGGCCATTTTTAGTCTCTCACAAAGGGGTTAAACAAAATCCCATCTGTAAAGTGCCTCCTTTGTATGTTGCCCAAAGCAAATTATTTCAAAACATTAATTATTTTGTTGTTTTCATTATTGTTAGCCTTTTTTCTCCTGAGTAAAAAATACTTTTTCTGGATAAGGAAGTAAGTGAGTTAATATTCAGAGGAAATGAATGAAGTTGATAAAAAAATACAGACCTAAGAAAATCGAACCGTCTGTATAGAATTCTTTGAACTAGCGTTAAATGCCTAAAAATACATGTCACATAAAAATTTGAGGTGTTCCATGAAAAAGATTTGGTTGAAACATCATTAATTTGACTGACCGGGTAAGGAGACAGCAAAAGAAATATTTAAATGGTATAAAATTTTAAAGTGTCTTACAAACTTCTGAGGACTTAAAGTGTTACCTTTCTCTCTTTGTAGCTTATCTGATTTTTCAACTTTCTTTTGGTCTTCCCTTATTTTGACCTTTTAGGAATCAGAGACTCAAGTCAAGGCACAGTGTTCTTCAATAGAGACATGGATCTGAGTAAAGATGGTGAGGAAGATGAATCTCTGACATGTTCGGTATGTACTTAAGAGTACAGGACACTTGACATTCAAGAACTGTTCAAATCCCAACTCCTGTTTACCCAGCGATGGCCAGGGGGCTATCCAGAACACAAAAATCTCACTCCAGTGACTTACCCTTTGTTGTCACAGCAAAATGTAGCACTTGCCTGCAGGGGTGCTCAGGTGTCTTCATGGTTATGGCAACGCCTGTGAAAGAGCCCTGTGCCAACTTTAGCCTCCTTCCCATCTGCTGCTCTTGCAAGAGAATTGACCAAGACTGAAGGGAAACTGGGCTGCCCAAAAGCAGGCTCTCACTTCAGCCTTGCTGGCCTTCCAATCAAAGTCCTCAGAAGCCTGTTAGGAATAATAGCATTAGTAGGCAGGATACTCTAGGAACATGATTTTATTTTCTCAATACAGGATTTTAGGTAGAGAAGGGTACTCTGAGAGAACACTTACTGTCTTTCTGCCAACAACCATTGTCAAACACTCCACAACCCCATGTGCTTTGGTAAAATATTCCAGTGAATAAGGACAATTATAGCTTCCTTTGCATGGCATTCCTGAACATTTGAGCCCTTTGGACAGCAGGGTGAGGTTTTTATATTTAGATTAGCTCGACCCCTTTCTTCCTTCAAAGAAATATGTTGCTGTTGTTTAGTTGTTCAGTTGTGTCTGACTCTTTCGCAAACCCATGTAATGTAGCCTGCCAAGCTCCTCTGTCCATGGGATTTCTCAGGCAAGAAAACTGAAGTGGGTTGCCATTTCCCCCTCCAGGGGAATCTTCCCAATCCAGGGATCAAACCCTGTCTTCTTCTTTGCAGGCGGATTCTGTACTGTTGAGCCACCAGTAAAGTGAAAGAAATATAGCCTTACTCAAAACAGAGGTCACCAACCCCCATAGCAGTCTCTCTCCCTGGTCACTCATAGAATTTTAAAATTGGAAAGATCTTACAGACATTAGAATCCCAGTCTGATGGGCTCATTTTAGTTCACAGGATTTAACAATGTGTCAAAATAATACGCTTTTGGGACTCAATCTAAGATTCGACCCTCTGTCAACCTTCTAAATTCGACAAATTCGACCCACGATTGATTCTGTTTAGTTAGTTAGGCAAAGTTATCTTTCAAAGATAGGTGTTTCTGTTTGTAGGATTGTTGTCCTATTTGTTCTAGGATTTTTGAGTCTACCAGGCAATGACATTTTGATCAGTCTCCTGATTCCTCACTTTTTTTTTCTACAGCTGCCAGAATTATATGCAGTCGCTGAAAATTTTAATAAGGAGAACAAGAAGTTGAATCTCCCGAAAATGCACTGTATTTCACCTGGTGAAGCACAGAGAATGCTCTGTCAAAAGCATTTCCTGAAAGGAACCGTGGGGACTGACGAGAGAGCAGATGATTCCTTACCTGTTTTCACATGCAAGGTCGTGAGAAGAGAGGAGCAGCCAGAGTCTATGACTGAGCTCCTGCACCGAAGCTTGCTTACCAGGTCCCTCTCCCCTGTGGAGAGACTCTCCAAATCCCAGCAGAGAATCTCTGACTATGGGATCTCTCCTCCCATGCACACTTTTCCTTACGAGATTCTCATCGATCACTCCAAATCCATGTCAATGGTCACCATACGGAAGAAGATTCAGAGCACCAAAATACTATGTAGGCTGGGCATTCCCTGTGTCTCGCCAGAGAAGTTAATCTTTGAAGATAAAACCCCTAAATACTTCCTCGTCGATCCAGGTAACCTAAACAGATGAGGCCATGTGGAAGAAAATGAGTGGACTCTGACTTCAAACTGTACCTTGGTGCCTAGAGTCCTTGATCTGAGGGAGTCGTGCAGTTCTGAGCTTCAGGGCTGATGCACCCACTACCCATAGTGATGGGGGAAATAGAGAACGGGGAATCAAACTTTGAGGGCCACGTCTCTGATTCACCCCTGAAAAGGTGTGCTACTGAGGCACAGCATTTAAACATTTATAAAGTGAGCCAGTTAATCTTGGACTATCATTTCCAGGTTGATGAATAAGTCAAGTATTTATGGAGCAATGGTTTTTGTTTCTTAAGTATCTTATCTCAACTGCAATTGGAGGTTTTTAAAAATATTTTTTCACAAACGTTTATCCTTTCCTTATTATTGCATCTCTATCAGGGCTATCAATAGGACATAAACAACAGAAAGAAACTTCATATCTGATTTTTTTCTTCTTTTTTCTTTCTTGCTTTCTCTTTTTCTTCCTTCCTTCCTTTCCTCCTTTTTTTTTAATGGAGAATGTGAGGGAGCTAGGAGTGAATGAACTCTAAGCGAGCTGTATCTGAGCTTTGAATAGGGATGCACCCATATAAAGCCAAAGACCACACAAAGAAAGTTTAAAGTGTTATAAAACATACAATGGTTAGTTTTAGCAAGGATAGGCTGTCTTCTTAAGATTCTCATTTGCATTATTTAATCAAGGAAAGGAATATGTTGTCATTTCCTCTGTAGCTATAAAAATATGCTAAATCAACGATAAAATATTTGAGACCCTCTGAAGTAAGTTCTTGACTCAAGACCAGCAAATATTTTGGCACTTCCATTGTTATATTAAAAGTAGTATCTGAAGGAACACATTTAAAGAAATGTATTGATTACTCTGATCATGTTTGGTCCAAGATGCTGGAAGAATTTTTGCTGTAATTCCCTGCATTGATGTCTTGACAGAGCCTAATTCAGGTCTCAAATTCCTTTGCAGAGTCACACTTAGTATGCTGTGGAGTCCAGGCAGAGTGGAAATTAGGAAAATTGTAGGACTGGCCTAGATAGTCCACAAAAGTACATAAGTGAAGTATACCCAGAGACCAAAAAGCATAGAAAGTATTGAGAATCAGTAAGAAGAATTTACAAAATGCCTACTAAAGAAGTGCTGAAGGCTTTCAATGTTTGATAGATCTGAAACATTTACAGCTTTGCCATAGGGGCCTAATTGTCCTTTCCTCGAGTTCTCGCATGTGCCCTTGCAGACTCTGTGGTAAAATCTCTCTCCTGCCTCCATGAACTCATTCCCTGAGATCTTGGAGGCAGAATCTCTAAGACATGGCCTGTCTGTTCAAGGAATATGCATGTGGTTTTTGTCTTCATGGCCAAAGTTGTATGTACCTCCAGGTGCTATGGATACATTTCAGGGAGGAAGTGGGGCTAAGAGAAAGAACCACACTGGCTACTTCTGTCCTCTTTTAACAGGAAAGCAATGCTTCCTCAGAAAATCCCTTCTCAGATGACCTCTCCCCACATATTCTTGGCCAGAATTGTGTCCAATAGCCACCTATTACTGCAAGGAATGTTGGTCATTAGAGATCCTAGCTTCCCACTTTCTAAGGAGAGGAAGGCTGAAAAGGATTATACTTGGTATAGAGTGAACCAACCTGTAGTGTCCACCACAGATCACAACATAAAGCTCTGCACTAATCAATATCATGCATTCTATGACCTCACCTCTTGAGAGTCCCTTGGACTGCAAGGAGATCCAACCAGTCCATCCTAAAGGAAATGGGTCCTGGGTGTTCATAGAAGGACTGATATTGATGCTGAAACTCCAATACTTTGGCCACCTGATGCAAAGAGCTGACTCATTGGAAAAGACCCTGATGCTGGGAAAGATTGAGGGCAGGAGAAGAAGGGGATGACAGAGGATGAGATGGTTGGGTAGCATCATCGACTCAATGGACATGAGTTTGGGTGGGCTCCAGGAATTGATGATGGACAGAGAGGCCTGATGGGAGGCCTCCAGGGAGGCGTGCTGCAGTTCATGGGGTCGCAAAGAGTCAGACACAACTGAGCAACTGGACTGAACTGAATGACCTCACCAAATATTGCTGCCCTTCCTGCTATTCCAGGCCTGCTGAGATCTTGTCAAATTCCCTCAACCCTGGCAACTGGGCCCTAGGACAGGCTGTTGAACACCATGGCCAGATCTGAATCAAAGAACAGTCCCTGGTCCCTGTCTCCTACTTCAGGCATGTGTAGAATATTTATACAGACTTCCTATCTCGCAGACCTGGGGAAACTCAAATCCTTCCCGGGGATGGGGACCTGACTGGGGCAAGGGCAGTATCTCGGCCATAGGTGACCTGCTCAAATATCACCACACAGGGAAGATGCTAGAGTCACCCACGAGAAATAGACCAGCCCGCCTGCTTGTTTGCTGCACCCATTTTCTCCTGTTCTCCTGATATTCCTTACACTCCTATTTGCTCTATGGCCTCAGGTTTTACACCCAAGCCCCTGCCTAAGATCTTGCTTTTTTATTGTTTTGTTTTTGTTTTTAGCCATGAACACATCCTTACTAGCCATGAAGAGAAATGAAGGGAAGGGAAAGGGCAATGGCTGCTGAGGAGGGGACTATGTAGTATATGTTGGCTTGAGTTTTCCACAGTTCATTGCCTCCATGAAGGGGTTGAAACTACTAATGATGCCCTAAGCTGACAGGTCCTGAAGGTGGAGGGAAAACAACCAGATTCTAGCTAAACCACTGCCCTTTTATACTCAGGGCTTACACTAATGTCTTGGGAGAAATGACAGTAACAAGTATACTGTGATCAGTCTTTCCACTCATCTTAAGCACACATTAGGATCCTTTTCTATACCCTGTGGACTTCTGTGCTCTGTGGTCTCTCGATTCATACCAGAGGTGACACCTCTACCTGCAGTGGCCCTGCAGGGTCCACTCCAGCCCAGTTAGCCAGGCCCACCCTATTTCCCATGTGGAGGATGGCTTTAGATGAGATGAACATTATAGGTTCCCTCTTAGTTTACAAAACTTCAGAAACAGATTTCTTCAGAAAGTTCAGTAACACAAGGGAGAAGGGGACTTGAATTCATCAAAGGTTCATTCTGTTCATGAAGCATCTCTAAGTAACTGTGAGTTAAATAAGATCATTGTGTGATTCTTTGAATATATGATTCTTTTCAGCAAAACAATTCATGGATCTAAGGGATCTGGAATGGAGATTTTACAAGGGGCTTGTGAAGTGGAAGCGCTGCATTTCGGATACGTTTTTAGACATTAAGTACGACAGCGAGAAGAGATTTGTGGGGAGCCAGCAGATGCAGCATCCTCTTTCCCCGCCTCTAGTTCATAAGTCTCTGGTCATTTATCCTCAAATTGATTACCCAAAAAATTTATCGCCTTCTTAAATGAAATATGGAGTCCATTAAAACATCTTGGATACAGATCTTCCTTTTGAGAGCGGTGAATTTATACATGAAAAGCAAGGAAGCAGTGGCCCCATGGAAAATAGGAATTGAGTCTATAAAATACACATGTAAGGTTCAATATTAAACCATTATTATGGAGTAAAAGATCTAAATTGGTCTGCTAATGTAATGCCTGGTTTGGACTAGTGAAACCAATATGGACCAGGGATGAGGTAATTTAAATCTTATGAAAAGAAGGGTGTATATGAAGGTGAACTCCCCAGCAAGAATAGCTCTTAAAATATTTTAAGCATATGAAGAAGTCCATCATCCTTATATATTTTGGCTTGCAACTCAGAAAAAATGTAGATATTTTCTTTCACAGTCACAATGACATTATCATTCCAAAAAAATAAACAAGAATTCCTTGATCCTGTCTATGTTCAAAGTCTCTTTATTGTCTCAGTATTAATACTTTTTAGTTGACTTGTTTCAATCAGTATCCAAGCAAGATTAAATATTGTGTTTGGTTTTTGCTTCTCTTTACCAGCTGAGCCACAGGAGAAGACCGGTTTTTACTTTTCTTAAAGTTCTTTTAATTTAGAGAGTTTCGTTTTTTCCCCATGCAATTGACTTACTGAATAAATAGATCACTATTTATTTATTTATTTTATCACTATTTATTTTTCTCCTATAGAAGGTCATTTATCCTCATGATGTTATTTACTTTTTCTTTTGTCATCCATATTTCTTATAAATCGAATGTTTGCTAAAGTCTTGATTAGATTTAGACTCAACTCATTTTGCAAAGGACACTTCATGAGATGATGCTGTGTACTTCAGATCGCTTCACAACAGAAGGCAAACAATAGCTGGTTGTCCTCTTTAAAAAGATTGAGTAGTGAATTCAGGTGGTGGTGCCTCTGATGATGAAGCCTTTCATCCAGTGGTTTCCATCCACTGATGATGATGGTAGGCATCCTCTATGAGGCTCCCAGTGATCCAAACCTCCTTGGTATTTACATCCTTCTGTAAATGGACACCCTCTCCTTGAGTGTAGGCTGGACTTCAGACTGTTTCTATAAACAGAACCCAGCAGAGGTGATGGTATGCCACTTCAA
Organism: Antilocapra americana; assembly: GCA_007570785.1. Classification (NCBI taxonomy): domain Eukaryota; kingdom Metazoa; phylum Chordata; class Mammalia; order Artiodactyla; family Antilocapridae; genus Antilocapra; species Antilocapra americana. The sequence goes on from ML661897.1 coordinate 20,536,660, forward strand.
CATTGTTTCAAAAAACTGTGCACATTATCTTGAATTCTCCCTCTTGCTCTCACTCACTTGCTAGCTCCTGGGGAAACCAGCTGCTATATTCTGAGATGCTCTATGAAGAGGTCCACGTGGCAAATAACTGACATCTCTGGACAGCTGCCAGCAGGGACCTGAGCTGTGCCGAAAGTTCCAAGAGTGAGCTTGGAAGCACATCCTCCACTTACCAAGGGTTGAGGTTACTGCTGTCCCAGCTGAATCCTTGACTGCAACCTCGTAGGAAAGCCTGAGTCAGGGGCATCCAGTTAAACCACACTCAGATTCCGGACCCATGGAAACTGTGACATAAAAAATAGTTGTATTAAGTTGCTACATTTTGGGGACCTCCCTGGTGGTCTAGTGGTTGAGACTTTGCCTCCCAATGCAGGGCCCACAGGTTCATTCCCTGGTCAGGGAGCTAAAACCCCATATGCCTTGTGGCCAAAATGACCAAATCATAAATCAGAAACAATATGGTAACACATTCAATAAAGATTTAAAAAAAAAAAAAGTTGCTACATTTTGGGGGTAATCTGTTACACAACAAGAGATAACTAATACAAAAATCTTTGACTAGATTATTTCATTACCATTTACTCATTGGTGATTTTCTAATTCTATCATTTATTCTAAATTTATTAATTGGGAATAATTTGTAAGAAAAACTTTCCCCCCATCAATTAGGGCTATCTAGTTACACTGAAAAATTACACAAGATGTGATTCATTCCTTAAGATTTCCCCTTTAATTGCTGATATTCAGATTAGAGAGATGATGTTTTAGTTACCTCCTAAGTTGACCAAAGAAATGTTTCTCTCTCTCTTTTTCTTTTTTGGCTTGTGGGATCTTAGTTCCCCAACTAGGAATCGAACCTGCACCCTTGGCAGTTAAGATGCACTAGGAATCGAACCTGCACCCTTGGCAGTTAAGATGCAGAGTCCCAATCACTGACAACCAGAGAATTCCCCATCTCTTTCTCTGTTTTTAAATAGCAGTGTAGACTTATCAAGGTTTGTTTTGTTTTTCAACAAACATTTTTTCTGAAGTATACTATCACACAGAAAATCCAAACCTTGATGAATTATAACAAATTGAGCACACCCATGGCAACACTACCTAGGTTATAGAACACTGTCAGCAAGCCCTCTCTTGCCCTCTCCTTATCATTATCCCACGCCTTCCCTCCAAAGTCAACCAATGTTTACTGTGGGTTAGCTTTGCTTGTTTTTGCACTATTTTATACAAATGTAAACATATGGTATGGATTTTCTTGTATCTGGCTTTTTTCAATAGTATGCTTGTAAGATTCATCCGTGTTTTGTATGTAATGGGCTTCCCTGATAGCTCAGCAGGTAAAGAATCCACCTGCAATGCAGGAGACCCCGATTCAATTCCTGGGTCGGGAAGATGCACTGGATAAGGGAGAGGCTACCCACTCTAGTATTCTTGGGCTTCCCTGGTGGCTCAGCTGGTAAAGAGTCTACCTGCAATATGGGAGACCTGAGTTCAATCCCCGGGCTGGAAAGTTCCCCTGGAGAAGGAAAGAGCTTCTTAGATGTTTTGTATATAACAGAATTTATTAATATTTTTGTTGTTTAGTGCTCAGTTGGATGAATATAGCCTAACTTATTTATCCATGCTGGGTCATTTGCAGTTTTTGGCTATGACAAAAATGCTATTGCAATAATGTGCTTAGTTCCTCAGTCGTGTCCAACTTTTTGTGACCCCCATGGACTGTAGCCCTCTAGGCTCCTCTGTCTGTGGGATTCTCCAGGCAAGAATACTGGAGTGAGTTGCAATAATAGTGGCATTTAAACAGGTTTTGATTGTTATAGAAGATGGGCAGGACCTGAAATGAGAATTTTTGCCAGTCTAGAATTTATTGCAGGAAAGGGATTCAATACAGCAAGAGCATCACAGATAACAGCAAGGGGTCCAGAGAGACCAGACCCAGGCTCTAGTTGTCCTCTCTGTTTTTTGCTTGTTTTTGCCTCTCTCTGTAAGGACTATACTGGACACACTGTTTCTCTGGGATCTAGAAGCAATGTGTGCCTGGAACACTTTACAATCAGTGAGCACGAAATGGAGTCTCGGACATTCCTTTTTGCATTTTGCTGGTCAAGTAGACATATATCCCTCTTCTGTAAGCAGCTTCTGGTAGTCTCATCAAAACAGGTGTCAGTCATCAATAACACTCCCCTCAAAAAACAATGCTGATAAGCTGGTACAAATTACCCTGAAAGTTCTTGGAACTATGGGTACAAAAGTGAAAGTGAAAGTCGCTTAGTAGTGTCCAACTCTTTGCTACTCCATGAACAGCCATAGTCCATGGAATTTTCCCAGCCAGAATACTGGAGTGGGTAGCCTTTCCCTTCTCCAGGGGATCTTCCCAACCCAGGCATCGAACCCAGGTCTCCCACACTGCAGGCGGAGGGGTACAAAGCAACACCATAAATTGACAGATTTCATGCCTTGATCAGAGGTCATTGTGATGTGGGAAATTTGTCATGCAAAACTGTTGCTAAGAACAGTCATAGTCTTACCTTTTGATATGCATGTGCATGTATTTCTCTTGGGTACCTATTATATGCATATTACTGAATTACAAGGCCTGAATACATTCAAGCTCAGTAGATAATGCCAAACTTTTCTGCAAACTGGTTGTACCAATTTACTGTTCTGCCAGCAGACCATGAGGATTCTCATTGCTTTATACAACTTTATTGTTGTTCCTTTAAATTTTAGTCATTCAAGTAGATATAATGATAACTCAATGTATTTTTATTATTGTTTTTTCATTATATTATTATACTCTGCTTACAAGTGAGGTGAACACCTTTGCATATGTTTATTTGCCAGTTAGATACGTTCTTGTGTAAGTTGCTATTCAAATTTCATGTCTATTTCATGACTGTATTGTCCTTTAATCCTAATTGATTTGTTTATCAGTTACTGAGAGGAGGGATACATTTAAGTTTTCATTTTGATTAAATAGGATTTTGCTTTTATTTTTAGTTCTATTAAATTTTTTCTTCACATGTAAGACTCTGCTATTCAGGGTATATAATTTATAAATGTTTTATCTTCTTGATAAACAAAACTTCAATGATAAATAATACTCTTTATCTTTAATAATGCTTCATACCTTAAAATTTATATTGTCTGAAAGTAACATAATACTGTAAATCAACTATATACCAATAAAAATAAATTTAAAATTTAAAAATAAAAAATTAAATTATAAAATAAATAAAATTGACTTTGGATGATATTATAATAGCTATAACAACTTTCTATTGCTAAATGTTTCAATGGTATATCTTTTCCCATCCTTTTACAGTTAACCTTTGTGTACTGTCATACTTAGATTATGTCTCTTGTAAGCAGCAGATCACTGGAATTTTTTTATCAAGACTGACAATCTTTTTGTCTAGAGTGAAAATTCTGAAAGAGTTGGGAATATCAGATCACCTGACCTGTCTCCTGAAAAACCTGTATGCAGGTCGGAAAGCAACAGTTAGAACTGGACATGGAACAACAGACTGGTTCCAAATAGAAAAAGGAGTATTTCAAGGCTGTATACTGTCACCCTGCTTATTTAACTTATATGCAGAGTACATCATGAGAAATGCTGGGCTGGAGGAAGCACAAGCTGGAATCAAGATTGCTGGGAGAAATATCAATAACCTCAGATATGCAGATGACGCCGCCCTTATGGCAGAAAGTGAAGAACTAAAGAGCCTCTTGATGAAAGTGAAAGAGGAGAGTGAAAAAGTTGGCTTAAAATTCAACATTCTGAAAACTAAGATCATGGCATCCTGTCCCATCACTTCATGGCAAATAGATGGGGAAACAATGGAAACAGTGAGAGACTTTATTTTGGGGGACTCCAAAATTACAGCAGATGGTGATTGCAGCCATGAAATTAAAAGACACTTACTCCTTGGAAGGAAAGTTATGACCAACCAAGACAGCATATTAAAAAGCAGAGACATTACTTTGTCAACAAAGGTCCATCTAGTCAAGGCTATGGTTTTTCCAGTAGTCATGTATGGAGGTGAGAGTTGGACTATAAAGAAAGCTGAGTGCCAAAGAATTGATGCTTTTGAAATGTGGTGTTGGAGAAGAATCTTGAGAGTCCCTTGGACTGCAAGGAGATCCAGCAAGTCCATCCTATAGGAGATCATGCCTGGGTGTTCGTTGGAAGATCTGATGTTGAAGCTGAAACTCCAATACTTTGTCCACCTGATGCGAAGAGCTGACTCATTTTAAAAGACCCTGGTGCTGGGTAAGACTGAAGGCAGGAGAAGAAGGGCACGACAGAGGATGAGATGGTTCGATGGCATCACCGACTCAATGGACATGAGTTTGGGTGGGCTCCAGGAGTTGGTGTTGGACTGGGAGGCCTGGCATGTTGTAGCTCATGGGGTCACAAAGAGTCGGACATGACTGAGTGACTGAACTGAACTGAACTGACAATCTTTGGTTTTTAATTGAGGTAGTTATTCAATTCATATAAATTTAAGTGTTGATATACAGTTTTCCCTTCACAGATCACAGCTTTGTCGTGGTGAAGGGACTTGAGTAACTCAAGCCATGAGCCATGCTATGCAGGGCCACCCAAGCAGACAGGTCATAGTGAAGAGTTCTGACAAAATGTGGTCCACTAGAGGAGAAAAATGCAATCCACTCCAGTATTCTTGCCACGAGAACCCCATGAGCAGTATGACAGAGGAGCCTGGCATGCTGCAGTCCATGGTGTCACAGAGTTGGATATGACTTTAGCGACTGAACAACAACATACACAATTTTAACATCTTACTATATGCCCTCTTCTCTTCCCACCTAAACTATATAACTTTTTCTTGACTTTCTTGTCTACTTTTGGATTGGTTAAATATTTTTTATTACTCATTTCTCTTCCTCTATTTCCTTTTATGATATAGTATCTTCCTATTCCTTCAGTGGATATCCTAGATATGACAGCAAACATCTTTAACTTAAAACCAATAAACGTTACTTCTTTCATGTCTCACTCGTGTTATTACTTTAGGACCCTCTAACTCCATTTACCTCCATCCCAATTTATGTGCTTTTGTTTTCACGTATTTTAGTTCTATAGGGAGATGCCCACTCCATAACATTTTTAAGATTTGGATGAGTACACATGGAAACCCATACACTATGTATCTAGATAGTTTAAAGAATAAATCATGCTAACAGCTTGTTGAGCAAAACATATATTATATATATATATTTTTTTTTCCTACATTTATCAGTAATGACAGTTTAGAAAGCCAGATGGAATTCATAATTCTGAATTTGAATTCAGGACTCCTCAGAGTTCCCTGTTAGAATATTATGGCACAGAGGAGCTAGCTTCTGGTTCCTGGCCCACAGTTACATTCCTTCTCCTCCCATCCCCAGCTCCTCTTCCCATTTCTACCTCCAGCACTGGGAGGCCTCATGCATGTGTGCACGGACTATCCAGCTCTGTGAATTCCTGCTACAAACAGCCTCCAAGTATTCACTCCTAGGTCCTCAGGTGTGCACTGGAAATGTGTTCTGTTCTTGGGAGGATGGAGCCAGGGATAGGGCCAACACCACACAGACCTGGAAGGAGGATCAGATCCATATGTGTGGGGAATTTTGAGGTCCCAGGCACCCAAACTGTGCTCTAAGTAGAGAGACATAGGCTCCAGGTGGGCATGTACCCTATGGATTCCTTACCTTAAGGCATGGCAGGAAGAAGGCCAGCGTGCAAGGCCCAGGGAAGGGTGCCTCTGGCCCAGATCTTAGTGACTATACACACACGTGTGTGTATATACATGTGTGTCCATCTCTACCAGATATTATTTTACAAAGTTTTATACAGCTAATATGCATTTAGATTTACCTATGTATTCGCCTTTCATATTGTTCTTCATTTCTTTCTGCATCTCCAGCCTTCTGTCTCATTTAATTTTCCTTGTGCCTTGAGAACAATCTTTAATATTTTCATTAAACTGGGTATACAGTTTAATATGCATTTTCTCTTTTTCTTTTTTTGCCTTCGTTCAAAAATATCTCTACTTTCCTTTCACATTTAGGGGATATTTTCCCTGAATGTAGACTTCTAGGTTAGAAGTGATTCTCTTTCTGGTCTTTGAAGATGCCATTCCATTGTTGCCTTCAACTCTGTCTCTCTGGGGTGTTCAACTGTCAGCATTAGTACTTTAACTTTGAGGAGCACATAGGCAATAATTAAGCATATGAGCAACTCAGTTTTTAAAAATAAGAAAAGATTTGAGCAGACCTTTCACTGAAGTTAAAAAAAAAAGATAATACATCAGACTTGTAAGATTTCTGTAAAATATGATTAATACTCAGGTCTGTGGTAAGATTGCTTAGGTTGAAATACTGGCTCTTTGACCTTCAGCGAGTCATGTAAGCTCTATAGGTAATATCTTTATTTGTGAAAAACAGATAATAATCATTCTGAAGCTTAAATGTTCAGTTCAACGTAAAGTGCTTACAAGAGGGCCTGGCATACAGTCAACACTTAAGAAACGTGAGCTAGCTATGCCATAAGTGTTCACCTTTGATCTGTGTTGTGAATACTGTTAACAGTAGTATTAGTAGTAGCAATTGTATTGAGAAATTTCCTCTTGGTTTTAGCTTTTGTCATATTTGGGAGCAAATTTCAGGATGGCATGTAGCAATTGTGCAAGACTAGCTTATCTTCTTTTTGGGGTTACCATCATCACTGGATTTACTTTCGCCAATATTTCTCCTAGTTCCCTAGACCATTGTTTTTTCCTATGCTGTATTGTTTGATTTAGGATTGTGTTTGGCTACAAGTAAGATAATGCCTACATGCCAGCACCCTAAAAGAATAAAGTTTTGTTCATTGCATCTGATGAGATGTACAGAGGTCAAAGAACTAAGATGTCATCAGTCTCTTAGGCTCCAGGAAAAAATTAAAAGCTATCTTCTAGACGTTTCCTTCTTTACATAGGAAGGGAAGTTGTTTCTATCAGAATCCTACAGATACAGACTATTAATCAGAACCATGTAATGTGACCACCGCTAGCTGCAAGGGATTCTTGGAAATGAAAGGTTTTTAATTGGATACAACGCAATCCCAAACAAAACTGTAGTTCTGTTAGAAAAGGAAGAAGTGAGGATGGATGGTTACAGGGCAAGTACTCGGCAGCGTCATCAATGAGGCGTATAGCTAAAAGTCCACAAATCTCTAATTTTCTGATGCCTTCATACCCTGTGATGTCATCTCATGCCCGGTGCCCCTCAACCACTGCCATCTAGACACACTGCCTTCTTTTAGTCTTTTCAACTCACTGAGCCCTTTCCTGCCTTGGGATGTTGATACTGAGCCCTCTCTGCCCAGAATACATCCCCTTGAATTTTACATGACTGCTTCCTCTTCATTTGTCACATCCCAGTTTCCAAAGCCCCAACTTAGGACTCTCCACCCCTTCCCTCTCTCACACACCATCTCTGCTGTATAATTGTACAACTATATAATTACTAAAACTTTATATAATGTTTTTCCACATTTTGATACTTATTAGTCTGTATTTCCCAGCAGGAATCTTGTCATTCTGTTAACTGTCATGTCTCCAGTGCCTAGAACACTTGTTGACACATGATAAATACTCAATAATTATTTGTGGGATGAATAAAATAATCCTAGCTATTTTATTGAAAGAATAAATGAAAGTGTCTGTATGGAACTGGACCTCCCCTAGAAAGTTTCAAATGTGACAACTAACTCTGTAGTGTCAAATACTAGGTCCTATGTACCAGATTACTTTGACAGTAAACTCTTTAAAATCAATTCACGAATACTCAATAAACTCCACTAATGAAAATGAGGTTCATGAAGTCAATTCCTATTCAGAGTAGTGAACAAATGCTTTGCTTTATTCTGGACATTAAAGATAAAATCTTATCTCTTCAGGGCCCTCACTTATAATTGCCCTCCCTTGAACTTCTCCCACTAGCTATCAATTGCTTCTGAATTTAATGCGTCATAAAACTGAGAACCTGTTGTACCAATTTTGTTCCTAATTTCCCTCTAATTTGTATCTGCTTCTAGAATGATAATAAAATCAGCCTGAATCATATAACAAAATAAGATTAGGGGCTGCAGATACACATGGAGCTTCATTAAAAGCATATGTAACACAATCAGGATCCTGAGATAATTGAAATGTAACAATCTGCAAATTTATCAAGGGAAAATTATTGCCCAAATAATACTATCAGATGATGAAAGTAAGCATAATAGTTTTGAATTCGTGTGACTTCCTATTAAGAAATGATTGCTAAGGAAAAAAAGATCACTTTAAAAGGAAGTGGGGTCTCTTATCAGGTCCAAAAACAAAACAAATAATCAGGTTACTGTCTCTGAAAATAGAAATAGACATCATGATCTTGGAAAAGCAAACTATTCATCATGTGATAGAGGCATAGAATGGTAATGAACCAGGCCTTCTGGTGACATTGATTAAAGCATTTGGAACAGACGTGAATAGAAAGCAGAAAGGAAAAAAAGGAAGACAACAAAATCTATTGTGCTAAACAGCCTCATTCAGGAGGCTTTAGACCTAGGATGTGGTGACCTACACCACCCTGCCAAAAACATAAAACCCAGGCATTTTGTTGTTGTTCAGTCACTAATAATAAAATTGATTGCCTTCAAGAGGTAAGAGCTGAGGGATATGAAAGGGAGTGACAGCACTCTGTCCTTCTTCATACAGTTCTGACTTTTGGAAACATATTAATGTTCCTTGTGTTCATGAAATAAAATTAACAAAGATGAGAGAGGAAAATGTATAAACTAAAGGAAACGGGGGAAAAAAATAAACCCAATGGTTTATCGAATGAACGTAACTCCTGAAGGGGAGAAAGAGAAAGAAGTAACCCAACACAGAAAGACAGATTTGGCAGAGTGGCTCTTTTGAGTAGATCTGCCTTTTCAGTGGTATATTAGAAACAATTCTGAAGCTATTTTATATATATATATATATATATATATATATATAAATTTTATTTATTTATTGGCTGTGCTTGGTCTTCATTGCTTCTGGGCTTTTCTCCAGTTGCGGCGAGCAGGGGCTACTTTTCATTGCAGTATTTGAGCTTCTCATTGCTGTGAGTTCTCTTGTGGAGCACAGGCTCTAGGAGTATGCACTGAGTAGCTGCAGATTCCAGGTTCTAGAGCACATAACGTGTGGGATCCCATAACGTGTGGGATCTCCCTGGACCAGCCATCAGACCTGTGTCTCTTGCACTGGCAGGTGGATTCTTCACCAGTGAGCCTCCAGGGGAGTCCTAAAACTATTTTAGATGTATTTTAAGGTTGAATAAAGTTGTAAATGTGTTCATACTTTGGAAGCCAGGATTCCTGCTATGGAAAGGAGGACTTACAGATACGAAGTGGGCTTATGGAGGGTCAGAAAGAACCTTAGGAGTACAGACTGGAATCAGAAGTATCTATGGGGTCTCATGATTTCTAAACTATGTTGTTAATCCTCACTATTGGAGGATTCTTCTACTCACTAACGTCAATACATGTGACAATCTGTGGTCATTCGCAGACATGTGCAGAGTGGCAAAACATTTGAGTCACCTGACGCTCATGTTCCCAGCTGAGGTAGAACGAGGAAGTCCTCTCGTGCTTGTTCTTGTTGCAGCTCTCCTTCTGTAAGCAAATGCCCATTTTGCAGTTTATTCAGTGCCACATCGTCCCCATTTTTGATGCTTTCTGTTGGTGATGTTGCTATTAACATGGCCCCCAAGTGTAGGGCTGAAGAGCTGTCTAATGTTCCCAAGTACAAGGAAGCTGTGACATGATTTATGGAGAAATATATATATACATAGTTGAGGCATGGAAATGTAATGCTATTGGCCATGAATTTAACGTCAATGAATCAACAATATATACTAAATAAGGTGTCTTTAAATAAACACATATAAAACAAGGTTATGTATTGATCAGTCGGCAAAAATGTGACCAGAGGCTTGCAGGAATACAACTACACAGTGCCAGTGCACGTGGCCTGGAAAACAGATACATACCAGGCTGGTTCTAAAAGGGGATTGATCATGAAATGGCATGTTTGTTGTTTGCAGAGTCACTGCAGACTGAACAAGCAGCAGCCAATTTTGTACTTTGCACAGTTAGAGTTCACCCATTGTGGATACTGTCATCTGAAGTATGTGGTTAGGCTCTTGGTATGATTTCAACAAGCCATAGTCACTGGTGACTCAGACAGTAAAGAATTTGCCTGCAATGCCGGAGGCCTGGGTTCGACCCCTGGGTTGGGAAGATCCCCTGGAGGAGGGCATGGCAAGCCACTCCAGTATTCTTGCCTGGAGAGTCCCCATGGATAGAGGAGCCTGATGGGCTACAGTCCGTGGGGTCGCAAAGAGTTGGACATCACTGAGTGACTAGGCACAATTCAGCACAACCCTGTATTTGCCCTCTTAGCAGTGGTTTAGTATTTTCTAATTCAGTGTTTGTGGCAACTTTATAGAACATAACTATGGCAAATAAGGAGAATTGACCATATATGTATATGAAGGACACTTGCACATGTGCATAGTCATATAGGTAAGTATGTTTGCATGTATGCTATATGTATATATATATATATAGCATACATGCATATATTTCCTGGTTCTGACTGTAGTAGAACCAGGCAACAAAAACATCCCAGTATCAGTGAGCACACCTAGCACTTAGATATCATTCTCTAATAAAAAAAAAAAAAAAGGAGCAGGGCTCCTTGGTAAAATAACCAATTCCAGGTCTGGGGTAGGGTGGATTGGTGGGTACATGATGAGTCTGGAATATCCTATCGTGCCAGAAAGTAGGAAAGCACCCTAAAAAATGATGGAGGCAGCCTACTCAAAGCGGCTTCCACTGGCCAAGTCTGGGACAACCTGCGCACTAAAATAATTGAGTACAGTAATGAATCACAAACCATTAGGGGAAAAAATAGAAACTGAGGAATCTGTATCCATTATTAGCAAATGACAAAAAAAGGGAGCTCTTCCTTACAATAGGATGCTGGTTGCCAACTGAAAAATGGAGATGTGAGACCTAAGTGCCTGACTAATCACGACGCCTCACCCCACCTGTAGCCATTTTCCACTTCACCCCACCTGTAGCCATTTTCCCTTTAAAAAGCCTTGTACCATGCGGCTAGGGGCCGCTGCCCTCAGTCCGCTGCGTAGGTGTGTGTGTTGCAGTCCAGACCCGGGTCTGCAATAAACTTCCTCATGTGCTTGCATCAGTGTAAGGCCTCCTGGTGATTTGTGGAGATTAGGATCTGGGCATAACACTTGGGGGCTCGTCCGGGATTTCCGCGGCACCAGGACGCCTTAACTGGAGGGAACTTTTGGCCAATTGGTGAGTGTGTGTGTATGCGTTTGTCCTGTGTGGTTCAGCTCGTCTGACTGCTGTTTACTCTGGTTCTAATTTCTTTACTTTCTGGAGGAGGCTCCTCAGTCGGCAGGAGGCGGTTGAGGGATTATTCCAAGACACCGCTCTGTTCTGGTGGCAGTCAAAAGTGGCTCTAGGCGGACGCGCTGGGGGGGTCACGACTGCTGGGTCCCAGGAGACGGCCCGGGCCCCGCGGGGTGAGGGCGAGAGGCCTCACATCAGGTTACTTCTGGAGGAAGCGGTTGCAAGATACTGCTCCTCACCAGTTTCTGTTTTCACTTTTTGTCTGAAAACCCTGTCTGGGGTAATAATCTGTGTTCTTGGTTTGTTCTCATTTGTGTGCCTGTGTCTTTATTCAACTTTGACGGACGCTATGGGACAGTTAATTTTCACTCTCCTGGACTTAGTAACGACATTCTAAAGAGGTAAAGGAACAAGCCCATGCTGCTGCATCACCCACAGCTCCCCCTTACCCCATTCTGCAGGGAGGAACAGAAGAAGAGGTCATCTTCCCTTCAGTTCCACCTCCGTCCCGACCGGCGCCCCAGCCGGCTTCGCTAGAGCAGGCCTCTGGCCCAGCCCGGAATACTGGGGGAGCTCTCCAGAGAGGACCTCCCCCTGAGGCAGATTCTATGATTCTTCCCCTGTGCACGGCTGGCCCTATAGAACCAAACGGGGACCAACTACATTAATATTGGCCCTTTGCTACAAGTGACCTGTATAATTGGAAGTCCCAGAATGCCCCTTTCTCCGACAATCCCAAACAACTAATTAACCTCCTTGAAACTGTCCTATTTACTCATCAGCCCACCTGGGATGATTGTCAGCAGTTGTTACAGGTGCTATTTACCAGAGAAGAGAGAGAGAGGATTCTCCAAGAAGCCCGGAAGTTTATTCCAGGCCCTACGGGTGTTCCGACTACCATCCAGGCGGTTATTGACGCCGCCTTCCCCCTCACTCATCCTGAGTGGAACTACAATACCGCTGAAGGTAAGGAGAGGCTCCGGGTCTACCACCAGGCTCTATTGGTAGGTCTCCGAGCAGCCGCGAGGCGTCCTACTAATTTGGCTAAGGTTTACGATTTGAGACAGGGCCAAGAAGAGAGTCCAGCTGCCTTTTTAGAGCGAGTGATGGATGCATTTCGCCAATTCACCCACATAGATCCTGAAAAACCCGAGCACCTTGGGACAGTGGTGCTGGCTTTTATTAATCAGGCAGCACCTGACATCAAAAAGAAACTGCAAAAAGTTGAAAGACTAGGAGAAAAGCAGCTTAGAGATCTGGTAGAAATAGCAGAGAAGGTTTATAACAATAGAGACATGGCAGAGGACAGGCAAATCAAAGCTGAAAAGAGGCAGAACAGAGACTTGGCTTGGATCCTACTGGCAGCCACTACCGCTGAGCCGGAAGAGCGTCAGCGACAGCTAAAGCAGCTTGCCTCTGGAAGAGACAGATGCGACCCCAAAGGTAGGCCACCCCTGAACAAAAACCAGTGTGCGTACTGCAAGGAAGAAGGACATTGGGTCAGAGAATGCCCCAGGAAGAGGCCCAAAGTTAAGGTCCTGGTGGAAGGAGTCTTACTCCAAAACCTGGGCCCCTGGAGGAGACCGGTTGCCTATTTCTCTAAAAAGCTGGATTCGGTGGCTGCCGGGTGGCCGGCTTGCTTGTGAATAATTGCCCCCACGGCGTCATTAGTAAAAGACACAGATAAATTGACTTTGGGACAGACTTTATATGTGACTACCCCTCATGCCATAGAAGGGGTCCTCAAGCAGCCCCCAGACCGTTGGCTCAGCAATGCAAGACTCACCCATTATCACAGTCTATTGCTAAATCCAACTAGAATCATTTATAGGGCCCCGGCCACCTTAAATCCAGCTACTTTACTGCCTGAACCTGAACTGGATGCTCCCCTTCATGACTGCACCGAGATCTTAATACAGACACAAGGAATACGTGCTGATCTGCAGGACCAGCCTCTGCCGGATGCAGACTGTACCTGGTATACAGATGGGAGCAGTTTCATCAGAAATGGACTGAGGTATGCAGGTGCCATGGTTGTAACAGAAACTGAAGTTATCTGGGCTGAGCCCCTACCCCCAGGGACATCAGCTCAACGTGCTGAGCTAACTGCATTAGCCAAAGCGTTAACCCTGGGCAAAGATAAAAAGCTGAATGTTTACACCAATAGCTGATACGCATTTGCCACAGCACATATCCATGGGGCAATTTATAAAGAAAGAGGCTTGCTGATGGCGGAAGGGAGGGCAATCAAAAATAAGGAAGAAGTCCTGGCCCTATTGGCAGCTTTATGGTTACCAAAAAAACTGGCTATTATACACTGCCCTGGACATCAAAAGACTAATATTCCAGTCATGAAGGGCAACCACTTCGCTGGCCAGATAGCCAGGGAGATTGCCCTCCAGTCAGAGGTCGTAACGACCACCACATTCACGCTCCCAGATTCAGGAAATCCCAGCCTGCCTAAAGACCCCAAGTACACTCTGAAAGACTTGGACTGGATAGCTGGGATGACCACGTCTCACTGTGTACAGGGGTGGTGGCAGACTGCCTGAGAAACTGGGAAACCAATTTTTGTCAAAAATACATCGGGCCACCCATATGGGCACCAGAAAGATGCAGGACCTCCTGAGACAGGCCAAGGTCAAAATCAAGGATGCTCCTTCTAAGGTTGAACAAATTGTGGCTAATTGCAAAGCCTGTCGATTGTGTCTAAATGCAACGTGGAGCCCATCTGACCCCGGATCCAGACAGTGTGGAGACAGGCTGGGAGCTTACTGGGAAGTGGATTTCACTGAGGTAAAACCCGGGCGATATGGATATAAATACCTGTTAGTCTTTGTAGACACCTTTTCAGGATGGGTGGAAACCTTTCCCACCAAGCAAGAAATGGCCCAGATGGTTGCTAAGAAGCTGCTAGAAGATATCCTGCCAAAGTATGGCTTCCCCACGTTGCTAGGGTCAGACAACGGACCGGCATTCATATCTAAGGTAACTCAAGGGTTAGCTACTGCACTTGGGGCAGATTGGAAATTACATTATGCATACAGGCCCCAGAGTTCAGGACAGGTAGAAAGAATGAATAGAACCCTAAAGGAGACCTTGACTAAATTGACCGTGGAGACTGGCGGGGACTGGGTGGCTCTCCTTCCCTAAGCGTTGTTCAGGGTCTGAAATACCCCCTATAAGCTTGGCTTAACTCCTTTTGAAATTGTATTCGGAAGGCCCCCCAGCCATTGTGCCCAGCCTTCAGTCTAAGTTGATAAATGATCTAGATGCTGATGATACTGACCTTATTCATTCTCTTTAGTCTTTGCAACAACTCCACAAGGACATCTGGACCAGGTTGAAAGCCTTGTATGAGACAAACCTCTCCCAGAAACCCCACCGATACCAACCAGGAGACTGGGTGTTCATCAAAAGACACCGGTGGGAGAATCTTGAGCCCTGCTGGAAAGGACCATATATCGTTATCCTCGTGACACCCACCACACTCAAGGTAGATGGCATTTCTACCTGGATCCATCACTCCCACGCGCACCCAGCTGACCACTCCGTACTTCAAGAGGAATTTCTCTTACCAAGATGGACTGTCTCAAGGAACCCAGACAACCCATTGAAAGTGCACCTACAAAAGACTTAATGCTGTTGTTTATAACTATTGCAGGGTCCTGCCCTCATGATTTTATGGAAAGCCTTGGGCGTTGGGGGTAGGGAAGGGAGGCCTTGCGTTACTTTCGTCCACTCCTCCTGCTACAACGACCATAGCCTCCAGGAATGTACCTATGAAGGGAAACAATATTGGATGATGACGAGGAAACTGATGATCCCAACAACGCTCATGATTGAGCCCCACTATTTACTAGAAAAAGGGGGGATGTGAGACCTAAGTGTCTGACTAATCACGGAGCACCACAATGCCTCATCCCACCTGTAGCCATTTTCCCTTTAAAAAGCCTTGTACCATGCGGCTAGGGGCCGCTGCCCTCACTCCTCTGCGTCGGTGTGTGTGTTGCGGTCCAGACCCAGGTCTGCAATAAACTTCCTCATGCGCTTGCATCGGTGTAAGGCCTCCTGGTGATTTGTGGAGATTAGGATCTGGGCATAACAGGGACATAGTGCTGGTGTTGAATTATCATTCTGCAGCTATCCTTATAATGACTGGTTTGGGTAAGAATCAAATTAACGCTACATTGAGGGAGAAATTTAGATGAGTAGCTGGATATTTGAACGTCTCTATACAACTTGCTCAGTAGTTCCAAGGGAAAATAGTAGTAGTCACTACATCATGGAGTAATAAGAGAAGACTTTCACCAAATGATCAAAATACCATCACAGTGAAGGACAGATGGACATGGTGCGCCTCCAGACATGATGCCCTGAAAAGGAGACGAGAGCACATAATCCGAATCTAATCGTGAAGAAACACCAAACTGGTCCATGGAAGCATGTTGCTTTCTTAAAGGATTAGGAGAGCCTCTATTCTTTTGAAATGTTAAGGTTGTAAATACACAGAAAGGCTGTGGAAATGTTTCAGATTACAGGAGGCTAAAGAGATGTGGCAACTAAATATAATGCCTGATCCTAACAGAGATCCTGTACTGGAGAAAATGCTTTTAAAACTTCGTAGGCATAAGTGAGTCAACATTTGAATTATTGAGGCAATAAGTGAGTCAACAAGTGAATTAATATCTGAGATTGGCATATAGGCAAGAGACTCAATGAAAGTATTTTACCAAAGGTAAATTTACTGTGGTTATATGAGTATCTCTGCATTCTTAGAAAATATACACTGAATATTTAAGAGTAAAATGTTAACATTAGGTGCATCTGAATGAAGAGTATACAAGTGTTCTTCATACTCTTCTTACTCATGCAAATTTTTCTTTTTCCTTTTTATTCATGCAACTTTTATGTAAGTTTGAAATTATTTCCAAGTGAAAGTTTCAAAACCAAAAGAATGAAAATTCTTGTTATCCCAAAAATCTTACTTCTAGGAATGTTTTTCAACAGGTTTAGGAAGAGTAACAAAGACAGTGTGATAATAGAATGATTGCTGTTGAACAAAATCAAAGTTAAAATCAATCTTTGGTAGCAGACTGGTTAAATAAATATAAACGTATACCTCTGATGACCCAATTGTAGATATTTGCTCTGTTCCCATCAACCCTCTCATCGCAGCCGTATTTGTACCGGAGCCCTGGGCTCAGTTGTTTCGGCTGAGGGTAGGCACCTGATTCGTAACAAACCAGTCAGATTTTCTCCACCAGAGGTTCCATACTGGGCTGACATTCCAGTTCGGTCTGCGTGATTCTTTTGACAGAACAGCAGTAAATCGAGAAGTTCAGTAGCCATCTTCAACCGGATGTACAGAGGAAAAAGAGCATTAAGGAATTGCTAACAATCTGTTTTTCCATAAAATATATTCAGGTATTTAAATAGACACATTTTAACTGTCCATTTATATTCTTTGTAGTAATACAGAAATATGAAAACGAATCCCAACAAATAAAATATTAATGATCAGAATACTGAAAGTGTTCATGCTATTAATCTCGTATGTTTAATATTGTCTCACTGATTTATGTATGATGTTATAAGTAAATAATGTTTTGAAAAAAATAGATCCTTTAAAACATATTGAGCTTATGTTTTAATGATTTCATGATGCTGTGATTACCTCTGCTCCAAACAAATTCGTTCACCTTTAACATTTTTAAAAAGATTCTTAAAGTTTCCATATCTGTGAAATCTGAAGATTGGAAGTTGGATACATTCCCCTGCATGCTATTGCCCCCTAGTGGCTGATGATAAGAACCTAAATCTGATTTGGGAACTGGCCCAGTGCACGGCTGTAGCAGCTTAGCTATTCCACCCACTCTAAGGTAAGACTCCCATCGGAGTCTCCCAAGAAGTAACTCTACATATCTTCCTAGAACATCTTGCTCCCAAAAGCCCGACTTCTTTCCCAGGACTTCCCATTTCCCAGAATCCCAGGTTATGTTGGGAGCATGACAAGAAAGCTTGGGGACCCAATCAGTGAGGAGGCCCCAAAAACATCTCATTTGGCTGTCATGCCAAGGAACTCATCTTGGAAAGAGAAAAGGAAAACTGAAATGCTTTCCACTCCAGCTCGCAAAATGCAGGGCAAAGCAAAAACTACCGAGACTCTAGTTAAGGGCACCAGCACGCTCTCACCTTGTGGGAAAAGAGAGGCTATGTCACGTACAAGATACTTGCAGTCTGCGTTTTCCACAACTTACCCTTTGGGAGTCCCCCGGTTTTCCAGGGTTTGGATTTTATCTGCTGTCCAGTGAGAGGTCTAAGAACCATGACACCTCAGTACTAACAGGAACACCCAGTGCACAAATCTTGGTTTCTAAACCCATTCTCCAATGAAAGGAATCTCAGACCCTGAGAAATGGCTGCTTCTGGGGCCAGGGCAGGGAATACACAAGATGAGCCTGGAGTACCTTGCAATGCCAAAAGGAAAGTGCTCAAAAATCAAACCAATGTGGGTGTATCAAAGGGACATAGGAGCCAACAGAAAGAGCTCCCAATGGCCAAAGCTTAAAAAAAGAAGAAAAAAAAAAAAAAGCAACATAGTATGGATTACAACCCAAAGTACAAAACAAATGTCCTTGAATCCATATTGGCATAGATGGGTGATTGAATAAATAAATAGGAGGGTAGACGAATCTCCTGTGCAGCAAAACTTCAAATGATTTTTGTAGAAACCCTATCCTTGGGGCTTCCCTGGTGATACAGTGGTTAAGAATCCACCTGTCAAGGGACATGGGTTCCATCCCTCATCTGGGAGAATCCTACATGCCGTGGAGCGACTAAGCCCGCACCACAACTACTGAAGCCTACAGGCTCTAGGGCCCGTGCTCTGAAATAAGAGAAGTTCCCACAGTGAGAAGCCAGAGCACTACAACTAGGGAGTAGCCCTTACTCGCAACAACTATAGAAAGCCCACAAGCAGCAATGAAGACTCATCACAGTCAAAAATATAAATAAGTAAATAAATCTTAAAATAAAACCTATTTTTTTAAAAAGGAAGTTCTGCCCTCTAAGTGGTAGGGCTAAAATCGCTGCCCCTTGAGTGTGCTGTGCTGTGCTTAGTCGTTCAGTCACGTCCGACTCTTTGCAACCCCATGGACTCCCACCAGGCTCCTCTGTCCATGGGGATGCTCCAGGCAAGAATACTGGAGTGGGTTGCCATGCCCCCCTCCAGGGGATTTTTCCCAACACAGGGATCAAACCCAAGTCTCCCACATTGCAGGCGGATTCTCTACCGACTGAGCCATGAGGGAAGCCCGAGAATACTGGAGTGCATAGCCTATGCCTTCTCTAGAGGATCTTCCTGACCCAGGAATCGAACTGGGGTCTCCTGCATTCAGGCTCTTCTTTACCAGCTGCGCTATTAGGGAAGCCCTGCCCCTTGAGTGTGGGCTCCACTTAAAGACTCATTTCCAAAGAACAGACTTTAGAAAGGGGGAGAGAAACAAAGAGCAACTTTGCTGTGGAGAAACTTGGAAGCATGACCTCAGCCAGGTGATCAAGTGATGCATTATATTGGGAGCCCATACCCTTGGGTAGGATTGGCCATGAGAATGGCATTTTGCCTCTGTGGTGTTCTTTCCCAAAAGTTATAACCATCGTATAACCATGAGAAAAGCATCAACAAACTCAGATGGAGAGAGATTCTACAAAACACCTGACCAATCCTGCAGAAAACCGTCAAGGTCATTAGAACAGGAGAAGTTTGAGAAACTGGCCAAGAGGAGCTGAAGGAGTCATGATGACCAAAAGCAATGGCTCCTAAATGTGATCCTAGAACAGAAAAAGAACACTAAAAGTATTTCATGAAATCTAAATAAAGTGTGCAGCCTAGTTATAATAATATATCAGCATTGGCTATTTAGTTCTGATAAATGCACCATGGGAACATAAGATGCTAACAACAGGGGAAAGGAGATGAGGCGCTTACGAGAACGCTCTGTGCTATCCTTACAGCTTTTCAATAAATCTAAAACTACTCCAAAATTAAAAGTTGATTTAAAATAACTATGTAAAATCGCCCCCATACCTAACCAAGGACTTACCACATAAAAACCCAAAGGGTTCATATACTCAATACTGGAAAAACAAGCAACCAACCAAAAATTGGGCAGTGGATCTAAATACACATTCTTTCCAAAAAGTCACTCAAATGGCCACTAGGGACATAAAAGAATGCTCAGCATTGCTAGTTATTAGAGAAATGCAAATCAAAACCACAATGATGTATCATCTCACACCAGTCAGAATGGCTATCATCAAAAGTCTAAAAATAATAATTGCCAAGAGGGGCTGGGGGAAAGGGAACCCTCCTACACTGCTGGTGAGAATGCACATTGGTGCAGTCACTATGGGGAATAATATAGAGGTTCCTTAAAAAGTTAAATATAGAACTACCACCTGATATGTACCCAGCGATCTCACTCCTGGATCTATATCCAGAAAAAAAAAACTATAATTTGAAAAGGTAGATGCACCCCAATGTTTAGGGCAGCCCTATTTCCAATAGCCAAGACATGGAAATAGCCCAAGTGTCCATCAACAGACAATTATCTTAAGAAGAAGTGGAGTACGTACACAGAAGAATATGACTGAACCATAAAAAAGGAATGAAATATTGCCATTTGCATGGATGGTCTTTGAAAATACTAAGTTAAATAAGTCTGACGGAGAAAGACAAATACTATGTGATATCACTTAAATGTCCAATCTAAAAAATAATACAAATGAATCCATATAAAAACGGAAACAGGTTCACAGATTCACAGATATAGGAAACAAACTTATGATTATCAAAGGGGAGAGAGAGGGAAGAAGGGAAAAATTAGGGGTGTAGGATTAACAGATACAAACTACTACACATACAGTAGATGAGCAACAAAAATGTATAGTATATAGCACAGAGAATTATGTTCAATATCCAATAACCTATAATAGCATACAGTCTGAAAAAATAACTGAATCTCTTTGCTATTATATTAGTACCCCAGAAACTATTAGTATTGTATTAGTACCCCAGAAACTAATACAACGTTATAAAACAACTATACTTCAATTAAAAAATCCAAGCATTCACTGAGGATTCAACCTAAAAGTTTATATCATATAGCATCTGTCTTTCTCTGTCTCTTCCTGCTCTTGTTACCTAAGATGTCACCAAAATTTTAATAAATATTTGCACATACTCATAGACTAAGATTTCAAAGACAAGACCAACTCTTTGCAGATCTATATTTCTGTTTAAGATTTTTTTCAAGACAATATTCCCAATTTTAATATAGAAGTCACCCCTTTCACTGGGGTGACCCCACAGGGAATCATCAAATGTAAAACAGATATTTATATAACCAAAACAATAGAAATGTTCCCCTGATTACTTTACAAAACCAATAATAGTGGTCTCAAATTAAAATGACAGTGCATCCCAGTTGATGTGAAGCAGTTGCTGTTCATGCCTGTTGCCTCGACTTGTACTCTTCTCTTTCCTCTCCAAAGTGATTCACTACTAATAAATTATAGCATCAGTCTATGGCAAATGATTCCCAGCATTGTTTGAAAAATACCAGAGCAGTTTTTTCAACTATGTCTTTGTTTTGTTTCAGTATTACAGACCTTGGGATCTGCAGGTTCACTCCCTGCCATGGCCTGTCCTGAGTCTGGCCCGGCCCAGGTCTCTCTAGCCTACCTGTGTCCCCAGTGCCATCATTCATGCTTGTTTTTGCCTACATCCACCCATCATATGTTGTTTAAAAAAATACCTCTTTCCTACAGTCTCTAAACAGGCTCAAATCCCACCCACGTCCCCATTCTAGAACCCATGTCCTCCCCATCAATCACCTAGTCTTTCAAATTTGTCGTCTCAGTAAATCTCCCTCCTCTAAAATCTGAAGTCTGGCTGCTCTCTGGACACCACAATCACTAATGCTGTAAGTGGGGAAGATCCACCCTTTTGTCTGTCCACTCTCCCTAGTGGTCATGCTCTTCTCAGGGTTCCAGAACCAGCGATTCTCCAACACCTCTCAGATTTGTGTCTGCAGCCCTGTCTTCTGGATGGCCCTCTGCACACCTGCCCCGGGGCACTTCAGGCTATGCCAGGCACCTCGGCCTCTCCATCTGCTCTCTGCTCCTCTCCTGAGCTCAGTTACTGTCCCAGTCTGTCAGCCAAGTCAAACAGTGGTGGGGACTCTAAACCCACTTTCCCTCACTCTCCACATCCACATAATACAACTCCAGCCCATTTCACCTTTGAAATACTTCTCTGACCTCTACCCTAATTTTTCAGCTTCCTAGGGATAGCCTTCCAGCCCTGTCTTGCCTGCATCACATCCACACTCCACAAGGTAGGGAAAGGGTGGGCTATTTGAAAGGCAAACCTAACTCTTGCTCAGGGTTGAAACCGTCTCCTACTGGAGGAAGTTTTGGGTCTCGAGGGGAACCTGAGGCCTCTCTTGCTCCCCATTTGTCACATTCCTGCCTTTCATGTTATGCCCTGGCCACTGGACCCCTCCATCAGCCGTCTCTCCACCTGGCTTCCACCGTCTCTTCTGCCTGCAAGCTTCATCCCACACACATTTCACCAGCTAATCCTACTTATTAGTACTGCTGGAAAGCCTTTTTCACCTCTCCTCCACCTCAGCTCCTGGGCCCAGACTATGTCAGGGACCCCTCTTCCTGCTTCCGGAATATCTCCATCTCAACAGCTCACTTCTTCATTTACTCACCAACAACTTCCATGAACACTACTCTGTGCAAGGCACAAAGGCCAGAGGCAAAACCATAGAAGAGTGAGGAGCATGGAGTCCCAACGAGGCATAGACTCCACGTGTTCCCTGGAGGTACCCACAGGGAGGTCTTCTCTCTTCACTGTCCATCTGCTCCACTGGGCTGTGAGCAGAAAGAACAAAATACTCTAAGTCATCATTTTACTGCCAGGTCTGGCACAGTGTCTGGCTATAATCTTTTTTTTTTGCCTTGGCCATTGTACATGGCAGGCGAGATCTTAGTATTCAGACCAGGAATCAAACCCATGCCCCCTGCAGTGAAAACACAGAGTCCTAACCCTGGACCACCAGGGAATTCCTTGGCTATAATCTTTGATGGATGAATAGAATGAGGACTCAGACCTCCCAACATGCAACTTGCTACCCTGACTTTTTGGAATTAGAAAGAACCATACAGATGTGGCCCAACTCCCTTCCCAGACCTTTTGTAGATGAGAAATCAAAACTCCTGCAGAGAGGAAAATCAAGTGTCAACGGTGGAATTTCCGAGTCCAAAGTTCAGTACTTTTTCTTCCTAACCCATGCTGCCCCTAACTTGAATAAACTGTGTTTTGTGGTCCTTGGTAACATTTGACTGATTAATATTTTCCATCACTTATTTAACTGTAACTTAGGGATCATTCTTGCTTGTTCCTTTCTTTATCTTACAATCCTTATAATCAAAATGATTATAAGGATAATAATCACTTTGATCACAAGAGAATTTTAGACTAAGTGAGAGAGGATTCTAATGTATTACAGGGGGCAGAAAGAACCAAGCCAGGTCCATGTCCTTAGAGGGGACAGCTGGGCACAGACAAGTACAGCCAGTGTGAATGCCATCACTGAAGTTGTCCTGATTTGGATGGATCATGAGCTTCTGCCTAGAAAAGAAGCCTCATCTCAAAAAAGTCAATGGACATTTTCCAAGTATTTGAGGACTCAGAAAGGAGAGTGTCCCTAGCAGAGGCACCACAGTTATAAGGAACAAGAGCAGCAAACTTTAGTCCTTACAATGTTGTTGGCTATGTTCTTTTGAATTAAATTTATTTGTATCTCAATCAGTCCATCTGTTTGTATACCACACCTCTCATCTAACTGCTTGTCCTTTTATTGATCCTCTTTCAAAAAGAGTAATTGATCCCGTTCTTCCAGTGTTGAATCCACTCTCTTTGACAAATTGGTTACAAGGTTCCAAACACTTGGCCGTGGTCACTGGCACTCATTCCACAAGGCTATGTTGATGACCACATGCCAGGCATTGAGTCAGGTGCTGACACAGAGTCAAAGATGAAGATGAGGGTGCCGAGGGTGCAAGGGGCTGGCCCAGTGAAGACAGAAGACATCTGCAATCACCCACTAAAACAGCCCCAAAGGAGGCTAATTTCAGCTGTTATTGTATTGGTTTAATTACTGGAAATTCTTTAGAGGCAGGAACATGTCTAAAAGTGCCTGGGAGTTACTCTGATGCTCCTCATGCTTCCCACTTCCCAATATCTACCAGCAGGTCCTGCCTGTTTTACTCATAAATATTTTTCAAATTCATCCATTTCTTTCCATCTTTATCACCACCTCTGAAACAGTAGTATCTGTGGTCCTTCCTTCCAAAGTCATCCGCCCGCCTTTGGTCTGTAGAAAAACTTTGGTCAACGAATAAATTTAATCAGAGAAGTGAGAAAAATGAAGAAACAAAGGAAAACAGTCCAACAAAACCAAATAATGGTTGTTTAGCCATTAACGTCAAGGACCTTTGGTTCCTTCTCAAAGGCTGTAGATAATATTCTGAGCCATATCCTGAGAGCTGTCTTATTGAAACTCCCACCAGATGGAAGAAGTTAAGTACATGATAGCCAGGCTGTAGCCATGGCATAAGCTGTCACAATTCCAAGAACTGACCTCAAAGAAATGGGAACAAACCAACCATGGAACCAAAGATTAACTGTACTCAGGACTATCAAGATGATACTGGTCAGACCACCATCGACCAATTCAAGATGACTGTCAGAGCTGTCTCTGCTATTTCTGCATGGCCTTGCTCTGGCTATATACCCCTGGAATTCCCCTTTAAAAGTTCTTGCCCACTGATTGTCAGGGGGGAATTGGTCTTCAGACATGAGTCCTCTTCTCCCACCAGGTGCCAGCCTCTGGAATAAAGCAAAGTTTGCTTTCCTCCAACCTAGCTTCTCGAGTATTGGCTTTCCAGTAGTGAGCAGCCAGGCCCCATATTCCATATTGCCGGTCACCATTTCTCTCTCTTCTGGATTACTGTGATTGCTTTCTTTGTATCATTTCTAATCCTTTTGTAATCCCCTCTAATCTATTGTCCACATGTCAGCCACAGGAATCTTTGCCACCTGTAAGCCTAATCACTTTCAGTTCTCATGCATGTTCAAAGTCATTCCCTGCCTTCTGACTGTTTTTGGTAAAAAGACGTGGCCTTTACCATTGCACCTCCGATGGGAGCAGAGAACTTAAGCAAATATTATGTCATCTGATGTCATTTGATGGCTTAAATGCTTGATCTGCCACAAATTCAAACATCATATATCACTCATTTTTAGCATCTAGATACTATTCCATATCAGCAGAGCTGTTTATCTTCATAACTTCATGGTATTTCATAATGCTTGATGTTTTATAATTTTTTAACCAGTCCCAATCCCATTTAAGACATTTCTAATGTTGTAGGTACACAAATTATACATGGATCTTAGTTTACTATTCTTCATCTTCAAAATCACTTTAGCACTTTTTATAACATTTTCCCCATTCTGACATCTTCCATATAAACTTAGAATTAGTGTTTTAACCTCTCTGAAAAATTCTATTGGAATCTTGCTCAAAATTGCAATAATTGTATAGGTTATATGGAAAGGATGAAAAACAAGAACATAGAGTATTATTCTGTGATTCTATGTGAGCAATGATTTTTGCACAAGAGACCAAAAAAAGAAGTCACAAATGATAAACATAACTCAAAGAAGAGGAAATATAGTTTTATTGAATTGAGGGTCCTTGAGATTATTTAGTCATTAGAAAGATGTGTGCTGAGTCCTATGTGATAGGCACTGTGCCACCTGCTGGGGTATAGATTGTGTCTCTATATTCCAGTATGGACATAACAATACACATATAAATGTACACATACACACATATGCAAAAATAGCAGATGGTGAGACTGCTGATTGATAAGGAGATAAACAGCAAGAGGAGATGGGCCCCGGGTGCTGTTTTTGGTTCGATGATTAGGGAAACTCACTAGAAAGAAACGTTTAAACTGAGCTTTGATAACAAGAAGGATCCAGCTATGCAAAAACTCAAGGAGTCCATGTTTCAGGCAGAGGGAACAGCCAGTACAAGAGTCCCAGGGCAGGGATGAGATTAGCATCCCAAAGGAACTGAGAGCGCGCACACAGCTGCCAAGGGGAAGCATGGTGAAGAGGAGACATAGGTAGGCTATGTGAAATAAGCTAGCCGGGAAGACTAATACCTAGGATCCCACTTATATGTAGAATCTAAGAAAACAAGCTTACAGATTCGAAGAGCAAATTGGTGGTTGCCAGAGGTAGGGGTGTGAAGGGAGTGAAATGAATGAAGGTGATCAAAAGGTACAGACTTCCAGTTTAAGATAAGTAAGTTCTGCAAATGCTATGTACAGCATGGTGACTATAGTTAATCATACTCTCTTGCATACTTAAAAACTGCCAAGAGAGTAGATCTTAAAGGTTTGCAAGAAAGAAACTGTAACTATGTGAGGTGATGGGTGTTAACCTATTTTGGTGAATAATATATGTGTGTGTGTGTATCATGTTGTACACCTTAAACTTATACAATGTGTGTGTTAGTCGCTCAGTCGTGTCTAACTCTTTGTGACCCTGTGGACTATAGCCTGCCAGGCTCCTCTGTCCATGGGATTCCTTACACAATGCTCTATGTCAATTATCTCTCGATAAAACTGAATGGAAAATGAGGTACCTGTAAACACAAAATTCTTCTGCAGGGCCAGAGACCCTAACAAACAGGGCCTTTATGACTGAGTCTCAGAGAGGACCAGGGGCTGCCTTGCAAGCACAAGGACATTTCACGACAGCACAAGCCAACTTCCTCCTAAAGGTCACAATTGCCCCGGCCCCTCTCCTCAGTTCACCTTAGCAACATCCAGGCTGAACAAAAAGCAAAAGACTGGAACCTCACACAAGGGACTGCTTTGAGGATTGTGCAGAGGAAGACTAAGAAATAAGGTCTCAACTAGAAGACAGCAAGGGGTCTGCCTTCCCTTCTCTCACATCTAGATCAGAAATTTGGTAATGGACATCTGAGGCAATCCGCAATGACTCCAGCCGGAAACATGAAATGGAATTGTCACACAACTCCTGTTTATCTTTCTCAGGATAAAACCCAGCTCAGGCATCACCACCCTAGGTGATATCACTGATCCCATTTTCCCACCCTCCCTGACCCCAGGCTAAAACTCTGCACCCACTCCCTTTGCTATGCAACTTTGTGCCACCTACCACTAGAGTAGCAGAGTATACTTCATCCTGGGGATGCTAGGCTTGACCGTGAGGATTTATTCAAGCCAATGAATGACATGTGGCCGGAAGTGGTATGCAGATGGTTCTTGGTCAAGGCCTTAGGGGCATTGTGTGTTTCCATCTCTCCTCTTGCATTCCTGTTGCTAGCCATGAGAACATGTCCTGGGGTAGCCACAGGTCCAAAGTGGATGAGAAACCTGGAGGAGACTCTCCTATCGACTTGCAGATCATGAATGAAAAAAAATAACTATTTGCTTTCACAAACTGAGTTTTGGGGTGGTTTATATGCAGCATTACTGCCTCTGTGAACTCTTCTGGCCCTCACACCCATTCACACACATCACTCTCTCCTCTGGCCCAC
Organism: Antilocapra americana; assembly: GCA_007570785.1. Lineage (NCBI taxonomy): Eukaryota > Metazoa > Chordata > Mammalia > Artiodactyla > Antilocapridae > Antilocapra > Antilocapra americana. The sequence goes on from ML661897.1 coordinate 20,563,876, forward strand.
TTTCTCACATGCCACACTCACATACAACAGCACACCTTCATCCATTGCACTGCGGCAGCTGTGAGCATGGCACTCTGCCCTGATAGACAAGCACCTCTTACTTCTCAGCAGGAGCACAGTGTGTGACTTAATAAACTTCTATTGTTCCAGGTCATGGGTTTCTGATTCCTGGTAAGTATAGCAGCCCTTTATGAGTTGGCTGTGTTATCAGTAACGGGCTTGCCTTTCATTCCTGGATGTTCAACCCTTTATTCAGGGCACCTTCCAATCCAGCTTGAATGGATGTCATCCCTGATTAGGATCAGATACCAGAATATTTCAGTTTACTCCATAATTCCACTTTCTTCACAACTTACACACTATAGAACTGTTATAATACATGGAAGTTATATTTTGTGTATTTATTAAGAACATGACTTCTCTTTGCCAAATACAAGCTGGAAAACCTCACCAGGTTTTTCACCTCTGAATATCTGCCTTGATATCATTTATCTTTTCTCATTTTCCAAGTTACAATCCTCCCAAGTGGCCAGACCCAAGACATTCTCATTCTCTTCCACATTTCTGTAGAGGAAGGAATAATTTTTTTTGCTTCCCACCTGAGGTTCATTGAGTGAGATCTTGTAAATTAGACTGACAAAGAACAGACGAATAGGAGAAAACAAACAGAGGTTTATTAACACATACATCACATGTACACCCTGAAGCACTCAGTGATGAGTAACTCAAAGGGCTGGTTAGAACCTGGGCTTATACAGCTGCCGAACAAAAGAAAAATACATTTATAGAGAGGTGACAAGACAACGGGAAGGGACTTTGAGCTTCTGGAGTGGCAAATTTTGAGAAAGTAAATATGGGGAAATTCGTGGGAGATAAGATGGCTAGGTTGCAAGGTTTATTATCTCATTTCCTCTGGTGCTGCTTCTGAGTTGATAAGCATTTAGGATTGTCTCCATATTAGAAATCCTCCTGCCCTTGCTGGTAGAGGGGGAAGAATAGACAGTTTCTCTTCTGTCTGCTTTTTCTTAATTGCTTTCAATACCAAAGAATCTTCATGCCCGAGTGGCATAGAGATCTCCTCACCTCCATCTTTACCCCTTTTCTTCTTCTGGAACCAGAAAATCCAATTCTTTTCTGGCCCCCTCTGCCATGCACTCAACCTGCATCTTTTCCTTATATATGGGCCATTACCACCCTCCCCACACCCCACCAATACCACGGTGCCCCCTTGCAGCTGCCTCTGCCAGGGGACATGGAGCTTCCAGGAAACTCCAAGAAGGGCAGAACCTAGGGACTGATGCTGCTTCTGAGGCTTGATTGTTTGGGGGCAGAGGAGGAGATATGAAATGGGCAGAGAGCTGCTGTGAACAGGTAATAGACAATGGTGTTAAGTGTTGGAAAGGAAAGCTACCCAGGGCTTCAAGAAGCTAGGCATGAAGATGAGAGGCTCTTCCCCAAAGAAGTCAGGTTTAAGCTGAGAGATGAAGGACAAGGGGAAGCTTCCCAGCAAAGAAATGTGGCCACAGCTTACCACCCCATGAGAGAGCAGAGCCAAGGTCCTGTGACATGTGTTGGAAAATCAAACAGAACTCTTAACTTCATGTCTGGATTCCAGAAGAAAAAGAGTCAGACAAGACTCACCTTTCTAAAGTGTGTATTAGAAAAATATTTAAATAACACACTAAACATATACCACTATATTGAGGTCATAGGAAATAATCCAACAAAGATACTCATACTTACATTATTTTAAAATATTCATAATATAGATGGTAAAAGAAAAAACATTCCTCTACTCATCAAACTTCTCACACCAAAAGTGTGGGTTTTCCACACCAAGCAATTCTCCAGTTCTCAGCAGACTCACTGAGTCACTCACTGACAGGGTGTCCTGTGAGCTAAGTCACTTGAGTCAGGTCTGACTCTTTGCGGGCTCATGTACTGTGGCCGACCAGGCTCCTCTGTCCATGGGATTCTCCAGGCAAGAATACTGGAGTGGGTTGCCATTTCCTCCTCTAAAATATCTTCATGACCCAAGGATGGAACCCTCGACTCTCGCATTTACAGCATTGGCAGGCAGATTCTTTACCAATAGCACCACCTGGGACGCTCTGGGTATCCTGCAATTTAATTCAATTCTGACACTATCCTGGGCTTCCCTGATAGCCCAGTTAATAAAAAATCTGCCTGCAATACTGGAGACCCTGGTTTGATTCCTGGGTTGGGAAGATCCCCTGGAGAAGGGATAGGCTACCCACTCCAGTATTCTTCAGCTTCCTTATGGCTCAGCTGGTAAAGAACCCACTCACAAATGCAGGAGACCTGGGTTTGATCCCTGGGTTGGGAGGATCCCCTGGAGAAGGGAAAGGCTATCCAGTCCAGTAGTCTGGCCTGGAGAATTCCATGGACTGTATAGTCCATTGGGTTGCAAAGAGTCAGACATGATTGAGTGACTTTCACTTTCACTGTTACTATCCAGTTAGTGAAGACCTGACCAAGTTAAAGCTCAGTCCCACAAGACTGCCCCTCCTTCAGACACCAACTGTAAATCTGGCCCACCTGTACTTCCGACTTGCTAGCCATAAACTGGGGCTTCCTGAGACCCAGGGTCAATACTTTGCTTGAGTGGCTCACAGACCTCAGGGAAACATTTATTATTATTGGTTTATTATAAAAAATGCAACTCAGGAAGAATTGCATGGGGCAGGGTATGGGGAAGGGCTGGGGAACTTCGATGTCATCTCCAGGATCACCACCTCCCAGTACATCAGTGTTTACTAACCCAGACGCTCCCCAAACCCTGTCATTTAGGGTCACTGGTGATGCATTTGATCTCCAGCCCCTCTCCCCTCCCTGGCAGTAGGAGGTAGAGAGAAATGAGATTGAAAGTTTCCTTTTTAAAATATTTATTGATTAATTTGGCTGCCTCAGGTCTTAATTGTGGCATGTGGGATCTTCATTGTGTCATTCCAGATTTTTCGTTATGGTGAATGGGCATAGTTGCTCTGTAGTAATTGGGATCTTAGTTCCCTGACCAGGGATCAAACCTGCATCCCCTGCATTTCAAGGTGGATTCTTAACCACTGGACCACCAGGTAAGTTCCAGAAGTTTCAGTCTTTTAATTACGTGACTGGTTCCTCTGATGACCAGCTCCCTGACGGCCATTCCTGATACCCTCGGCTTCTGAAATTCCAAGAGTCTTAGGAGCTCTATGTCAGAAACCAGGGATTAAGACCAAATATTGTAACAAAAGTTGCTTTTTCACTCCTGTAATTCAGAAAATTACAAGGGCTTTAGGAGCTCTATGCCAGGAACTGTGGGCAGAGGTCAAATAAATATTTCTTATTATATTACAGATGGTGCAAATACATAGCAAAAATCAAACTTGTGATTGTACATAAATAACTGAAATTTATAATTAGAAATTATAATCTAATTGTTAAATATAACTTACCATAGCATTTTAAAAATAAATTGTTTTGAAATAATATTAGATTTATAAGAGTATTGCACAAATTGTACAAGGTTTTCTTGCATACAATCCATTTTCATTTCCCCTGATATCATCTGACATTTGTATTTGCTGTTCTGTCACTAAGTCGTGTCCAACCTTTTGTGACTCCATGGACTGCAGCATGCCAGCCTCCTCTACCTCTCACAGTTTGGTCAAATTCATGTGCACTGAGTCAGTGATGCTATCTAACCATTTCATCCTCTGCATCCCCTTCTCCTTTTGCTTTCAGTCTTTCCCAGCATCCGGATCTTTTCCAAGGAGTCAGCTTTTCACATCAGGTGGCCAAAGTATTGGAGCTTCAACATCAGTCCTTCCAATGAATATTCAGGGTTGATTTCCTTGAGGATTGACTAGTTTGATCTCCTTGTAGCCCAAGGGACTCTCAAGAGTCTTCTCCAGTATCACAATTTGAAAGCATCAATTCTTTGGCTCTCAGCCTTCTTCATGGCCCGACTCTTACATCCGTACATGACAACTGGAAAAACCATAGCTTTAACTATACAGAACTTTGTCTGCAAAGTAATGTCTCTGTGTTTAATACACAGTCTAGGTTTGTCATAAGCTTTCTTTCCAAGAGCAAATCTTTTCATTTTAAGGCTGTAGTCACTGTCCACAGTGATTTTGGAGCCCAAGATAAGAAAATCTGTCACTGCTTCCACTTTTTCCTCTTCTATTTGCCATGAAGTGATGGGACCAGATGTCATAATCTAAGTGTTTTTTTTTATGTTGAGTCTCAAGAAGGCTTTTTACTCTTTCACCCTCATTAACAGACTCTGTAGTTCCTCTTCACTTTCTGCCATTAGAATGGTATCACCTGCATATCTCTGGGCTTCCCAGGTGGTGATGGTGGTAAAGAACCCACCTGTGAGTGCAGGCGACATGAAAGATACAAGTTCGATCCCTGGGTTGGGAAGATTCCTTGGAGAAGGACATGGCAACCCACTCCAGTATTCCTGCCTGGCGTATCCCATGGTCAGAGAAGGCTGGCGGGTTACAGTCCATTGAGACACAAAGAGTTGGACACAACTGACGCAACTTAGCACACATCTGCATATCTGAGGTTACTGATATTTCTCCTGGCAATCTTGATTCCAGCTTGTGATTCATTCAGCCTGACATTTCACATGATGTACTCTACATAGAAGTTAAATAAGCAGGGTGACAGTATACAACCTTATCATTCTCTTTTCCCAATTTTGAACCAGTCAGTTGTTTCATGTTCTGTTCTAACTGTTGCTTCTTGACCTGCATACAGGTTTCTCAGGAGACAGGTAAGGTAGTCTGGTACTGCCATCTCTTTAATAATTTCCAGTTTGTTGTGATCCACAGAGTCAAAGGCTTTAATGTAGTCAGTGAAGCAGAGGTAGTTGTTTTCCTGGAATTCCCTTTCTTTCTAGATGACCCAAAGAATGTTGGCAATTTGATCTCTGGTTCCTCTGCCTTTTCTAAATCCAGTTTGTACAGTATGTGAAGTTCGCAGTTCACATACTGCTGAACATTTTACATCTGTGGTACCTTTGTCAAAACAAAGAAACTAACATTGGTACACTAGTATAAACTCAACCCCACATTTAACTCACATTTCACCAGTTTTTCCACAATTGTTGCAGGATCCCATCCAGACCCCACATTGCATTTAACCATCGTGTCTCCTCTGGTCTCTGGTTCTCAATCTTTCCTTGTTTTTCATGACCTTGACCATCATGAGAAGCACTAACCAGTTAAAGAAACCTAATCTGGGTTTGTCTCCTGTTTTCTCCTTATTAGACACCTGAGTTTTTGGCGGGGGGTGGGGGGGTGGGAAATCACTTTTTAACATATTATTCTTCAGTAGCAAGAGAATAGTGAAAAGTTCTAACATCAATACCACAAATGGATTTTTTATAGCCTTTGCATTGATGAAGATCAGAATATGGCAATGCCCGATTTTTTATTCCACTCTGGCATAAAGATTACTTGGAGCTGAAGCAACTGAGAAACAACAGATGCAGGAGGCATTCTCTGCCCCTCTCCCTTTTTGCCTAGAAGCAGGCAAAACATTTCCCTCTCTATCCTTCCTTCCCTCTCTTGTGCCAGGAAGAGGAGGTGAATCATCACTAGAGACAGCTGCTGACTTGAGTCTGCAAAACAAATCATGCTAAATAACCATTATCTCCCATTCATGTCTCCCATATATTTACCATCCCACAATTTACTAGCCCTAGAAGCCAAAGCGTTTTCCTTTGTTTTGTCCTTCTCCACAACTTATTGCCCTTTGTTAAAATGATATAGAATATCCTAGTCAGTCGGTTCAATTGCTCTTTGTAACCCCATGGACTGCAGCACACCAGGTTTCCCTGTCTCCCAGACTTAATCTCATTTTAGGGTTTTCATTTCCTTTCTGTGAGGCTCCCCACATGCATATGAAATAAATCTTTTCTCCTGTTCATTTACTTTTTGTCAGTTTAATTTGCAGGCCCTAATCAGTGAACATATGAGGATAGAGGAAAAGATTTTCTCCCATACAGCATCCAATGCACCTTTAAGGAAAAGAGCTCATTGCTGATTCAATTACAACAGCAGATACAACTCGGTGACTGTCATTGGTCTTCACAGTACCATTTTGTAATTTTTCTAAGCAATAATTCACAAGTGCTTGAAATAACGCAATCACCTAATTGGTCTCTAAATGTGTAGTTAAAAAAAGAAGAAGTAAAACCTACAAGTTCATTAGGAGCAGGCAAATTCTGACTGAGCAGAAAGAATGTAAGTTCACTGAGGTTTGTCCTTAGCCTTACATCTAGGTAGCAAGTGCTGTGCTGGTTAGAGCTTATCTTATATTTTTAAAGAAGAAATTTATACTTGTTTGTGAGAATGGAGGTCCATAAAAAATAGGGGCTTATACTCTTTTCTTTCCTAAGTGTGATCAACAAGGAGGGATGCGTGCATTTGTGCTCAGTCGCTTCAGTCACGTCTGACTCTTTGCAACCCTATAGACTGTAGTCCACCAGGCTCCTTTGTCCATGGGATTCTCTAGGCAAGAATACTGGAGTTGCCATGCCCTCCTCCTAAGAAGAGACAGAGAGCATGCAATAAGACCAGTATGTAGGGAGGATTTCCACTCCCCTCCACATCCAGGCAGAACCTATAGGTCAATTATGAGAATGTTGTTTTTATTCAAATTGGTAAATATGAAGCAGTAGTTCTCAGGCTTCGGGATGTATCAGGATCACCCCGAGTACTTGTTAAAACAGACTGCTGGCCCAGCCCCAGAGTTTCTGATCCAGTAGGTCTGGAGTAAGGTCTGGGACTTTGCATTTCTAATTACAGTTAACCCTGGAACAACATGCGATTGATATGCATGAGTCCACTTATATGCAGTTATTTTTTCCCTAAATATGTCCTATAGTACTATACCATTTGAGGTTAATTGGATGTGTGGATGGTTGAATTTGTGGACTTGGAACTCTGGATTTGGAGGACTGACCATAAAGCTTTTTGGGGATTTTTAACTCCTGTACCCCTAATCCTCACATTGCTCAAGGGTCAACTGTAGTTTCTGGTGCTGAAGCCTCATCCAGGAACACATTTTGAGACCACTGGTAAAGAAGAAAGATCTCTGGTAGGGTGAAGCCACCTTCCCCGTTAACTCTGGGATAAATGACAAGTCACTAGAGTTTCTCTGCTTCTCCCCCATAAAACCTTGTGGTCTTTTCTGTCTGATGATGTTTGGCCCCCTGGACAAGTGCAGAGAGGAAAGCTGCCAGCCTTGTGCTCAGAGGAAAGAACCACCCTTTGTAGTCCTTCAGGTTCCTCTGAAAGCAAAGAATTGGGATGAGTGCCTGCTCTCTTTTCACACCACAAGTTAGCAAAAAATCTTCTCTCATATACACTTGCTGTGTGCTTCACCAGGTAATAAACCATTCATAACATAATCCAAAGCCAGAAGGCATCCCAGGACACTTTTTCAGAAAGCCTTTTCTTTTTGAATGTTTATGTCCTTACTATGTCCTCAATTACTCTGATCCTCTCTCTTGGTGAAAGCTGTTCATACAGAAATAGAGAGCACATAATACAAAGACTGTCAAATGTATTTCATCCATCTGTCCTTGCAAATAGTCTTGTGGCCTATGGGTTAAGAAAAGCAAAAATATTCATGACCTGTGCTTAATAATTCCCTTCTAAAACTCTATCCCACTTAGAAACAAAGACCGGATTTATACTCATAATAGCAACAAAAATGAGAGACTATCTGAATAGCCAACATTCTTGGGATAACTACAAGAATTATATACATATAGCCACACAATAAAATAGTTTGAAGTCATAAATTGGTGTATACAAAGACTTGTAGGGAGTGGTTAAATGCTTATGAAAGTGATTTAAAATAAAAAGCAGAATGTGAAATTGTATACAGAGTGAACTCAACCATGTTAAAAAAAAAGACCAAAGAAATACATTTATGTCAAAATGATAACAATAGCTATTTTTTTTTGTGGAGAGATCATGAGGATATTCTTACGCTTCTTTAAACTTTCTGTACTTTCTCTGGAAGAAGAGGTTTAAGTTTTACCTGCTAGAGGAATAGGTACACAGAAATCATTTTTCTTTATATCCATCAATCCAAGAAACCCATTGATTCTGAGTCCCAGCCTTCAAAGTGTGGTGGGTAAAGTAAACTAGCATACTCATGTGGTGGGTGCTGGTCATGTTGTGTGGCTGCCCAGGGTCTTGAATCCCTGCCTCCAGGAAAGAGCTAGGTGCCCCCTGCAACTCAGGCCTCTGATCTGGGCTCTCCAGTCAAGAGCAGAGAGTCCATTCAAAGTCAAACACGTTGGGACCAGGCACCCAAAACCCTGTGCTGCTGTGCTTGCACCTAGACAAATGGTTCCTTGAGTCGCAAAATACAAAGAAACTCTAAGAGGCTAAAAATAGCGGCACGCATGTGCAGTTGGGGAAATTTTAACTGATAAGATACAAAAAGACCAAAACCCAACTGCCACTTCTAAGGCGTGGGGAGGAAAAGCAGGGTCCTGCGCATGATCCCTGCACACAGCACCAACAAGCAAGTGGGTGGGCTGACCACCTAGGCCATGCCTCCTGCCCCACCCACCAACCCCACCTACCCTCACTCCTTTCAGGGACCAGCTGTCCCCGCAGGTCAAGGAGCATCTGTTGCTTATTCTTGCTCTCTCCTGCTGCAGCATGAGTTCCGGTGAAGCCTTGCATGAATTTCTCATCTGTCCTCTTGTCAATTTCTATTGATTCAAGAACCCAGATCAGTAATAAAGTATAGCAATCTGAGGAGGCAGGTATTATGTGGATTCTGACAGGAGAGGTTGACAGCAGAGGCATCTGACTTTGGGGACGAAAGACTAAAGATACAAATGGACAATGATCAACACATATGTAAAACTGGACTCACAACCTCTGGTTTACAGAGAAGCCAAACCACAGAACAGTGAGGAGTTGATCAGTAACTACCAGCTTCTTATTAACTTATTTATTTATTTTTGTCTGGGCTGGGTCCTTGTTGCTGCGTGTGGACCTTCTCTAGTTGCAGAGAGGGGGAGCTACTCTCTATTTCAGTGTACTAGCTTCTCATTCCAGTGGCTTCTCTTGAGCACGGGCTCTAGAGCACAGGCTCAGTTGTCGTGGTGCACGGGCTTTGTTGCCCCATGGTATGTGGGATCTTCTCCAATCAGGGACTGAACCCATGTGCCCTGCATTGGAGGCGGATTCTTAACCACTAGATTGAGGTAGAAGATAGCAGGGTTTGGGTCGGATACTGGTGTTGGTCAAGTGGAGTAAAATTCAAGCTTTGTTGCACCCAGACACTCCAAGGACAAAGTTAGTGGCAAGAGCTGAGCTCTGTTGAAGCAAAGAGATAAGGTGCCCACTTCTGAGGTCAGGGAAGTCTCCCCTGACTGCACATGCACAGGAAGCCTTTTTTGGGAGTCAAAAAGGGATGGAGCCCTACCTATTTAAGTGATTTAAATCACCTCTTTACTGTACTCCTCCTCACTCAGGATGCCCACAGTCTTCTTCAGGTGTGTATTTCTGCCTTGCTTCTGTGTTAAATACACAACCTGTTTCTCTGTGTGCTTTCCCACACACTGTGCCATGTCTCTAACAATAAACTTTGTTTTAACAAGAAACTTACCTGATTTTACAGATTTTACCTCCTTGAAACATTCTTGCTTTCAAATGAGGGAAAAGCGCCAGGGCCACTTTACTTCTAGCTTCTATCCCTGGTGGTCTGGTGGTTAGTATTGCTGGTTTTCATCCACACTCCTCAGGTTCAATTCCTGGGTAGGAAACTAAGATCTCCCTTCAGGACTGCTCACTGCTTTCTCCCCTAAATCAGACCACTAGGGAAGTCCTGCCAGCTTCTTTAATCTTTGCTTCTGCTTTCCAGTCAGGACCATGCCAAGAAAGCCACATCTGCCCTTCTACGCAGTCTTACTGGACACCCTACAGGCACCACGGGACTCAGCTCAAGCCTCCCCACTCCGTGCCGGCCTCTGAGCCTCTGCCAAATGCAAGTGGTGGCGTGGAGTCCCCGCTGCAGTTCACTCTTGCTGAGGCCTCTGTTTGTTCTCCTTTGGGTGGTCTTCATGTGTTTCCGCCCAGGACACTGGTGAGGGACAGTGCCCAGTGGCTCTGTGAGGTACAGTTCTGGCCTGCAGCAGGACAGCGGCATCTTTCCTGGGACAGCCTGTGGTGTGGCCATCGCTCCCACCACCCCACCCCTCAGAGAGCCTGTGAGCCACCTAATGCTCTATAATAAGTTCCTTTTCTGTTTTCCTCAGCTAGAGACAGCTCTGGTGTTCACAGCCAAGGATGCAGGTTGACAAAATCTAATATTCCAAATCATCTGGCTCTCGGGACAGACATGGGGCATCTCTGTGGGTGCTGTGGTGACAGTAGACCATGTGTGCGGGAGAGGCCACCACCACCCTGCCCTCAGCAGGCACCAGGCCAGAGAATGTGGCCTGAATTTCAGCTCCCAGCAGCTGCATCTGTTTGCTTCAGGGCTTTCTTTGGGACAGGCTGGAGGTGTCAGGGATTTAATGCCCCCAGGGAACAGCCCTCAACCAGTGGCTGACAGGAGTTGGTGAAAAAATGCCCCAGCCTCCTCCCCTGTTTCCCAAGGCAGCTATGAGGCTCTGTTCTGCAACCCTGTCCAGACTTCCCAAGGGGACTGAGCCAATTTGCCTCTTACTGGCTTCCTTCCCCGAGTCAGGCTCCTATTCCTACAGGGTTGCCTGGGATCACTTCCCCTTGAACTGCTCACTCTCAGATTCTCATCTCAGGGTTTGCCTCCACTGACATCCAAATCTCCAAGGATTTAAGAATTTTCTAACTACTTCCATTGATGCCAATTCTAATTTTTCCTTGGAGTTCCCCTTTAAGTACTGATGATATTCAGTTGAATATTATTAACTAACCAATCACATCATGCACTTAAATTATACCCGGTATTTTTCAACATAAAAGTGATCTTTTTGCAACTGGAACTGTTCTCAACTCCTGGATGTAATCTTTCTTTCTCTCAGCACCTGAAGAAGGAGCTGTATGACAGTACTCTTTAGGTCAGGGGCTACAAAGTCAGATACCTTCCAGGCTCAGGTAGATGATCTTCATGTATAGCAAGGCACGCAGACAGTCACAGTTGGCAGCAAGCCTAGGCAGCCCTGAGAAGTGTTCAAGCACACATTTTACAGAACTGCCTTGCTGACTGATTGAGACAACTGAGTCTGGCCAGCTGCTGCTAGATTGCAGCCCACAGGGCTAGGTATTTTGTGCACAGCACTTCTTTATATTTTCTTAGTTGGGTCCTCCCAAGGGCCATGGCTAAAAAGGGTCTTATATCATAGCCTGGGTACTCAGCGCCCAAAGAGGATTGATAGTACTTCTGGGACTGCAATTTTGAATTCACTTATCAACCTTATTTATTCTGAGAGTGAAAACATTGTGCCAAATGTGTCCATTGTTGTCTCCCAACCCACTTTCCCCCTTATAAAAGGACCCACAACAAGCCTACATACACACAGGTGTTGCTGAGAGAGAGGTACAGAGTAACCAACCATCTTGATTTGGGAGACACTGTCAGAGCTGAAACCAGGAAAGTCTGGTAAAACTGGGACGAATTCATCTTCCTAGATGCAGGGCTCAGGGGCCACGTGTGTGCTGCCTGCCCCAGCCCTCTACCTAACCCCAGCAGTCTGGACCATAGCAGACACTTGACTAACAAGAAACCAGTCCCTAGACCTGACTGAGTCAATTATATTTGTTTTTTCTATAACTGGAGAAAAACAAGAATTTAGAAGATGATGAGGGCTTCAACTGAAAGATCAGGCAAATTCAGAGCCAGGTTGGTATTACAGAACACAAAAATGAGCTGAAATCATGAAGGGGCAGAGGAGATAGAGAGAGCCCACGTTAAAAAAAAAAAAAAAAGAATCCCATAGCTAATACCATCCTTAATAATGAAAGATGGAAACACTTCTCCCTGATATCAGGAATGACAAAGATGTCTGTTCTTGCCACTTTTATTCAGTATTGTAATGGAGGTTCTAACCAGGACAATTAGACAAGGAAAAGAAATAAGAGGCATTCAGATGGGAAAAAAAAAGAAATTAAACTATCCCTATTCACAGAAGACAAGATCTTATATATAGAAAATCCCAAGGAATCCTCAACCACCATTAGAATTAACACACAAGTTTAGCAAGGTAGTAAGATACAAGAATGATACACCAAAATCAATTACATACTGTACACTAAGATGAACAATCTGGAAATGAAATTCCACTTACAACAGCATCAAAAAGAATAAAATACTCAGGAATAAATTTAATAAAATAACTGCAAGGCATACACTAAAAGCTATAAAATATATATTTAAAGGAAACAAAGAAGACCTAAATAAAGGAAAAGATGTTCCATGTTCATAAATTGGAAGACAATATTATTAAGACAATAATATTCCCAAATTGATACAGAACTTCAACACAATCCTTATAGAAATCCTAGCTCGTGTCTTTGCAGAAATTGAAAAGCTAATTCTAAAATCTATATGATATTATAAGGACTCCACAATAGCCTAAAAAATCTTAAAAAATAACAAAGTTGGAGAAAGTGCATTTCCCAATTTCAAAATGTACTACAAACAAGAGTAAAAAAGACAGAGTAACACTGGCATAAGAATATAAAAATGAATGAATGGAATAGAATTGCAGTCTAGATTCACATTATGTTCAATGAATTTTCTACAAGAGTGCCAAGACAATTCAATGGGGAAATCATTTCAGCAAATGATACTGAGACAACTGGGTATCCATACAGAAACGAATGAAGTTGGCACCCTACCTCACACCATATACAAAAATTAACTCAAAATGGATCATGGAATTACATATAAGAACTAAAATCATACAAAGAAAATGTATGAGTAAATCTTAATGACCTTGGTTCACACAGTGGTTTCTCAGATATGATACCAAAAGCCCAAATGAAAAATAAACCACAAAACCCAGATAAACTGGACTTCAGAAAAATTAAAAACTCTTTTTGTACTTCAAAGGATATTATCACGATCAAATTTTTTAAATGACCTGTAATTTACAGGATGAAGGAAAGTATTTGCAAAGTATGTATCTACCTGATAAAGGATGTGTCTCTAGGATATATATAAAAAATTTTTACAACTGCTGGGAAAGATTAAGGAGGAGGAGAAGTGGGTGACAGAGGATGAGATGGTTGGATGGCATCACTGACTCAATGGATATGAGTTTGAGCAAACTCCAGGAGATAGTGAAGGACAGAAAAGCCTGCTGTGCTGCAGTCCATGGGGTCACAAAGAGCCAGGCAAGACTTACTGACTGAACGACAACAAAATAAAAAGTCAAATAACCCAATTGAAAAAATAAACAAAGAATATGAATGAATAGTTCTCCAAAGAGCACACCCAACTGGCCAATACTAGTCACTAGGCAAATGCAAATAAAAACCACAATGAGATCAAAATACAAAAGATAGACAGTGACAAGTGCTTACAAGAATATGGAGAAATAGAAACACTCAAACACTACTGACAGGAATATAACATAGTGGGGCCACTTTAGAGAACAATCTGGAAGTTCCTCAAAAAGTTAAATATCAAGTTATCATATGGCCCAACAATTCCACTCCTAGGTTTATACCAAAAGAAATTAAAACATATGTTGACTTAAAAACCTGTACACAAATGTTCAGAGAAGCATTATTCACAATAGCCAATGAGTGAGGGGGAAAAAAAAGGCCCTTCAGCTGGTGAATGGACAAATAAATTGGTTGAATATTCTCCAGCCACAGAAAGGACAAAGTACAGATGCTACAGCATGGATGAACCTTGAAAACATGCCAAGTGAAAGAAACCAGTCATATTAGTAAAAAGCCACATAGAATATGATCTCATTTATATTAAGTATCCAGAATAGGCAAATCCATACAGACATTCAGAGAGTATGGCAACTCATGGTTTCCAGGGGCTGAGGGGAAGGGGGGAATAAAGGGTGAATGCTAATGAGTATGGGTTTATTTTCAGATTTATGAAATATTCTGAAATTAGATAGTAGTTACAGTTGTGAAAGTCTGAAATATAGTAAAGAAACAAATAGTAGTAGTATAGTTGCTCAGTTGTGTTTGACTCTTTGCACACAGTCCATGGTGTCGCTAAGAGTCTGACACGACTGAGCGACTTCACTTTCACTTTTCACTTTTATGCATTGGAGAAGGAAATGGCAACCCACTCCAGTGTTCTTGCCTGGAGAATCCCAGGGATGGGGGCGCCTGGAGGGCTGCCGTCTATGGGGTCGCACAGAGTTGGACACGACTGAAGCGACTGAGCAGCAGCAGCAGCAGCAGGCTCCTCTGTCCATGGGATTCTCCAGGCAAGAATATGGAGTGGGTTGCCATTCCCTTCTCCAGGTGATCTTCTCCACTCAGGGATTGAATCCCGGTCTCCCACATTGCAGGGAGATTCTTTACCACCTGAGCCATCAGGGAAGCCCAACAAATAGCATCCTTTGAAAGTGAAAGTGAAAGTCACTCAGTCGTGTCCAACTGTTTGTGACCCCTTGGACTATACAGTCCATAGAATTCTCCAGGCCAGAACACTGGAGTGGGTAGCCTTTCCCTTCTTCAGGGGATCTTTCCAAGCCAGGGATTGAACCCAGGTCTTCTGCATTGCAGGTGGATCTTTACCAGCTGAGCCACAAGGGACTCGACTTTCACTTCATATATATATTGGTTTGGATCTCCCTTGTGGCTATAGTCCATAGGGTCACCAACAGTCTGACACGACTGAGCATCCTTTAAAAGGGTGAATTTTATGGTATGTGAATTAAACCTGCTTTAAAACTCAGGAGGAGATGCAGCAGACCTGGATAAAACAGAAGTGGAAGAGTATGTGTGAATGGACTTCTCTCCTGTGTGGTCAGAGCTCCTGGGGGTCTGGGAGAATGGATGGTGAATCCTTTCCAATAATACCTCTGTCCCTGAGCTAGCTCAAATGGTTATCTGTCACTTGTTCCCCAGCAATTGCTGACACAGACGTTGTTTCTGCCTTGACTCTAGCCAACCACCTGCAATCACATTGCTCCCCACCCCTGGGGAGCTTCGGGCTTTGGGGCTCAGGTTTTTGCCTGGTGAGGAAGCAGCCAAGACATGGAGTGGACTTGTGAATATGGGAAACATTCATGCAGGAGAGACATGATCGAGTTCAAAAGGATAGTATCATTTTTTATAACAATAAAGGACATTATTATCTTTCTAAAGATTAGTTTTCAGAAAGATAAATGCTCACTTTAAGGCTTTCCCATTTCTATTGGGTAAAAGCCAAATTGATGCTACAGATTCCCAGTCAGGTCCTAAACATTAGTTATTTAGATGAATGTTTGTCTGATTTTCTGCTATGCATCAGGGCTCACTTGAATATGAATTTTGTTCATATCCATATTCAATGAATATGAATATGAAACCTCTATTTGAAGATACACTGTGTGACTCAGGACAAGATTCTTTTAAAAATAATTTTAAATGTTTGGCTTCTGGAAGTAACCCTCACCATCTGTAAAATACTGAGAAAATTTCCCACTGAGATCTTTTTGCTGAACCCATTTAGTTTAGTGTGTCTTTTGTGTTTGGGAGAAAATTGGTTTTATGCTAAAGAAATCATTCAGCTCATTATGCCTTGATTGTGGGAGACAATGCCTAGTTTTGCAGGACTGATCCTACTCAAGTATATGCAATTTAATAACTATCAGAATATACAGCAGCAAGGAAAAAACCCATACCTCCATTTCCTTTTCTTCTTTTTTTTAAAAAATTTTGCCCATGCCACATGGCTTGCAGGATCTTAGTTTGCCAACCAGGGACTAAACACAGACCTTCGGTAGTAAAAACTCTGTGTTTAAACCACTGGACCACCAGGGAAGTCCCTGTTTCTTTTTAATTATTCAGAATCTCACTAATATGAGCATGTGTCTCCACAGAGGCTATTTATGAATTCCCAGTAGGGATCATTATTCCTACATGTAATACATGGGATGGTTCTTTTCTGCCCACCTGTGTATCTTTGGATGGCCCCTCTGCCTCCTACACCAGCCCCAAACCTTGTTTGTTGTTGCTGTTTAGTCCTAAATCATGCCCAACGTTTTTGTGACCCCATGGACTGTAATTTGCCAGGCTCCTCTGTCCCTAGGCAAGAATACTGAAGTGCCTTGTCTCTTCCTTCTCCAAGGGATCTTTCCAACCCAGGGATCAAACCCACGGCTACTGCATCGGTAGGCGAATTCTTTACCACTGAGCCACCTGGGAAGAACAACTTTGTTCACCTACTTTCGAATTTCAGGTGTCACCTGCTCTTACAATTCCCTTTTCCCAGGCTGAGTCAGACACCTCTGAAATTCTTAAAAACCTGTCTTTTGGTACTCATCATGCAGTATCATAAATCATGAGAATGTGAGCCCCTTGAAGGCAAAAATCATCCCTTTTTCTTCTCTGTGACCCCAACAAAGAACATAGTTCCTAACACAGAGAAGGTATTCCATTCATGATTGTTTAATGAATGGATGAATGCATGATTTAGCTTAAAGATTTTTCTCTGTGCCACTCCCCAAAAGGTTTATTATACACTGTCCAGATGCAGGGAAGGAAAACTTTTCCTTTACCCTTCTAGGTTCTTTTGACTGGCTTATTAGCGAAATTGAGATAGGACATATTAATAGGAGAAAAACCAACTTGATTACATAGATATGGGAGTTCCACGAGAATATTAGACCCAAGGACAAGTTGGGGCTTATATGCTGTCCTGAGCTAGAGGATGGGGCAGTGGTCTGGGCTTCAAAGGGAAGGAGAGTCATTCACAGGACAAAAAGTAGAGCTAATGTTTGGTAATTAGATATTCTCCTTGCATACAGACAGGTTTTTCAGATGACAGTTATCTCTGGTAAGAGTGCTTCCTCTGAGTTAAGGAGGTTCCCTATCTAAACATGTAATAGGGAAGAGCAAATCTGACCCCATATTGGATCTCTTTCTTTTACTTTAACCTTTGTATTCTATTGCTTTTGCTACAAGTTAATCACTAAAGGGATGCTGCTACAGTTTAATGTATACACACTGGCCCATCTGTGTGAACCCAGCTTTCATGCCTGAGCTTAAGCTATAAAAACAGTTTAGCTTACAGGAAACATCCTAATTAGGCCCACCTGAGAATGGCTATAGGCATGAAAAAATTAACACATCCCCTTCTGAAGTAATCCCAGAATCAGGAAATATTTGCAACAACTTATTGCCTTTTTTACTTTATCTCCTCACCACCCCTTCTTTGCTTTATAAGAGAAATTAGCATCCAAACCTGGGCAAGATGGTTCTTTGGGACATTAGTCCACCATCCTCTCTGTCTGTTGGCTTTCTGAATAAAGTCACTATTCCTTGTCCCAGTACCTAATTTCCTGATTGATTGGTCTCTCCTATAGGGAGCAGTATGCACTTGGACTCAGTAACTTTTAAGTCATTAAGGGAGAGGTAAAAGTGTTTCTTGAGTTCTCCAGGTCAAGAATGCCTTCAGCCCAAAATAATCCACATGCCAATTCAGTGCCATATTTAGGGATAATGCATTCTGCTCCCCTTCTTAGATGATTTATTTTTGCTAGCTGTTGCGTGCCCTCTGTGTACAGTGAAATCAGTTCCTATGATCTCAATAATGAAGAATAGTGATTCCCAAAGAACAATGCATGTTCTGAAGCTGGTCCACCACAGATCATTTGTTCATCATCTGCACAATGGGAAAAATAAGGACATGAGTTTTATGGAGGAAAAATGACAGGTTTTTTTTTTTCTGAGATAAATAATCATCTTCCTACTCTTCTACTCTCTGGTATTAAAATATTTTTCTTTGATGAACTGGTAAAGTAACAAAAGGTGAGACCGCCCCCCCCACACATAATATAGGTGAGCTATACGTACACAATCAGTTCAGTTCAATCGCTCAGTCGTGTCCAACTCTTTGCAACTCTATGGACTGCAGCACTGCAGGCCTCCCTGTCCATCACCAACTCCTGGAGTTTATCCAATCTCATGACCATTGAGTCTGTAGTGCTATCCAACTATCTCATCCTCTGTCATCCCCTCCTCCTCCAGCCTTCAACCTTTCTCAGCATCACCATCTTTTCAAATGAGTCAGCTCTTCCCATCAGGTGGCCAAAATATTGGAGTTCCAGTCTCAACATCAGTCCTTCCAATGACTATTCAGAACTGATCTCCTTTAGGATGGACTGGTTGGACCTCCTTGCAATCCAAAGGACTCTCAAGAGTCTTCTCCAACACCACAGTTCAAAAGCATCAATTCTTCTGCATTCAGCTTTCTTTATAGTCCAACTCTCACATCCATACATGACTACTGGAAAAGTCATAACCTAGACTAGACGGACCTTTGTTGGCGAAGTAATGTCTCTGCTTTTTAATATGCTGTCTAGATTGGTCATAACTTTCCTGCCAAAGAGTTAGCTTCTTTTAATTTCATGGCTGCAGTCACCATCTGCAGTGATTTTGGAGCCCCAAAACATAAAGTCTGACACTGTTTCCCCATCTATTTGCCATGAAGTGATGGGACTAGATGCCATGATCTTAGTTTTCTGAATGTTGAGTTTTAAGCCAACTTTTTCACTCTCCTCTTTCACTTTCATCAAGAGGCTCTTTAGTCCTTCTTCACTTTCTGCTATAAGGATGGTGTCATCTGCCTATCTGAGGTTATTGATATTTCTCCCAGCAATCTTGATTCCAACTTGTGCTTCATCCAGCCCATCATTTCTCATGATGTACTCTGCATACACGTTAAATAAGCAGGGTGACAATATATAGCCTTGATGTAATCCTTTCCCAACTTTGAATCAGCCCATTTTTCCATGTCCAGTTCTAACTTGCTTCTTGACCTGCATACATATTTCTCTGGTATTCTCATCTCTTGAAGAATTTTCCACAGTTTATTGTGATTCACACAGTCAAAGGCTTTGGCATAGTCAATAAAGCAAAAGTAGATGCTTTTTTGGAACTCTCTTGCTCTTTTGATGATAAAGCAGATGTTGGCAATTTGATTTCTGGTTCCTCTGCATTTTTAAAATCCTACTTGAACATCTGGAAGTTCACGGTTCACATACTGTTGAAGTCTGGCTTGGAGAATTTTGAGCATTACTTTGCTAGTGTGTGAGATGAGTGCAGTTGTGCATTAGCTTGAACATTCTTTGGCATTGCCTTTCTTTGGGATTGGAATGAAAACTGACCTTTTCCAACCCTGTGGCCACTACTTACTTTTCCAGATTTGCTGGCATATTGAATGTAACACTTTCATAGCATCATCGTTTAGGATTTGAAATAGCTCAACTGGAATTCCATCACCTCCACTAGCTTTGCTCATAGTGATGCTTCCTAAGGCCAACTTGACTTTGCATTTCAGGATGTCTGGCTATAGGTAAGTGATCACACCATCGTGGGTATCTGGGTCATGAAGATCTGTTCTGTGTATTCTTGCCACCTCTTCTTAATATGTTCTGCTTCCGTTAGGTCCATACCATTTCTGTCCTTTATTGTGCTCATCTTTGCATGAAATGTTCTCTTGGTATCTCTAATTTCTTGAAGAGATCTCTATAGTCTTTCCCATTCTATTGCTTTCCTCTATTTCTTTGCATAGATTACTGAGGAAGGCTTTCTTATCTCTCCTTGCTATTCTTTGGAACTCTGCATTCAAATGGGTATATCTTTCCTTTTCTACTTTGTCTTTAGCTTCTCTTCTTTTCTCAGCCATTTGTAAGGCCTCATCAGACAAATATTTTGCCTTTATTGTTAAAATGATCATATATTGAATATAATGGGTTAAATAAAATACATTATTTTCACTTGCTTCTTTTTACTTTTTTAATGCAGCTACTGGAAAATTTGAAATTATATATGTGGTTTGAAATCTATTTCTGTTGGACAGCCTGTCCTACACCCATTTTCTGTTCAGTCTTTCCTGATTTTCCTAGACAGACATGAATTCTGCTTGTCCACATCTCTTTGAATTTCTCTTAGGGTATTTTTTGGGGATATTTGTTGATTGTTTGTCTGTCAGAATTCTTTTTTAGGCATTACCTCAATTTCCTTTTGTGGAATTAGTGAGTTGTCCCTGTTAGCCTGGTAAATGGGCATAGAACCAAATTCCTCTAACTGGAAGCTCCCTCTGGACACTTTGTATCTCTAGCAATGTTACAAGCAAGTGGGTAAGTTGGAGGGCTTATTTCCTATAGATGCTGCAGTGTGGCATATATACTAAACTCACTCTATCTGCTGTGTCACTTTTGCAATGATTTCTGCTGCTTAGCCCTCTGCAGCATCTAGGTTTTCCAAACTGACTGAAAATCAATTTATATGATTTCACTGATTCTCACCATTGACTCCCTGAGACCCTGGCCTTTGTCCAATTAACTCTTTTTCCTTAAAATTTACAAAGGCTCTTTCTATTGTTTGTGACCAAGAACTCTGAAAAGGATTCTACACTGTTGTTCTATTATGTATTACATATATTTCTAGCAAGTTCTAGCTATGGGGAAAGCCTCAGAATTGCAGGATAAACTGAAAAGTCAGGTTTTGAGGAGGATAGGAACCAGCCCCACAGATCTGCATGCCAAAAATGATGGGTACCATCATTGACATAAGAGCACACAGATCCTTTTTAGTCTTTGGGTCATCACTTTGCTTATCTCAGGAGTAGAGTGTAATGAATCAGCGGAGGGTAGGGGTATGTAGTAAACAGAATAATAGCCTCTCAAGATGTTCATGTCTTAATCCCTGAAACATGTAAATGTTACCTTAAATGGCAAAAGAGAATTTTCAGAGGTGATTAAATTAAGGGTTGAGCCACAGACATTGTCTTGGATTATTTGAGTGGGACCCATGCAATCACAAGCGTTCTTAGAAGTGAAGAAAGCATCCCAGCTGGATCTGGGTAGTGACTATGTGACTGGATGTGAGTATGGAAGCAGGATTACAAAGATGTTACTGATTTTGAAGATTGCTTGTTTGTAAAATGAAAGAAGGGGGTTTAGAGAGTGTTTGCTGGGAATGCAAACAATCTCTAAAAGCCAGAAAAAGCAATGCAACTGATCTTCCTAAGAGTCTCCAGAAAGGAACACAGCCCCTCTGACACCTTGGTTTTAGCTCAGTGAGATTCCTGATCAACAGAACTGTGTCATCTTAACTATGTTGTTGTCGTTAACAACTTAGTGTTCCTAAATTGTGTCTAACTCTTTTCAACCCCATGGATTGTAGCCCGTTAGACTCCTTCGTCCATGGGATTTCCCAGACAAGAATACCGGAGGGGGTTGCCATTTCCTTTTCCAGGAGATCTTCCTGACCCAGGTATCAAACTTGCATCTCCTGCATTGGCAGGCAGATTCTTTACCTCTGAGCCACCAGGGAAGCCCTCTAGGTTTGTGATCATTTGTTAGGGCAGCAAATAGAAAACTGATACAATGTTCTATTCCTTGAGCTAGAGAGGACATCCCTTTGACTGACAGTCCAACTAAGTCTGTATCCCTTGGAGAGTAGGAGGTAGGTTCCTGAATGAACATAGGGTGCTATTAGCTAGTGAAGGAAAAAAAAGCTAAACAGACAATACACAGGATGCACTACAACCAACCACAACATCCCCTTGCACATTACTTGAGCATTTAAAGTGAAAGTGTTAGTTGCTTAGTCGTGTCCGACTCTTTGTGACCTCAAGGTCTGTCCATGGGCTTCCACAGGCAAGAATACTGGAGTGGGTTGCCATTCCCTTCTCCAGGGGGTCTTCCTGACTTGGAGATCAAACCCCAGTCTCCTGTATTGCAGGCAGATTCTTTACCATTTGAGCTACCAAGGAAGCCCTTATTTAATCAAAATTTACCCACTTGAATTTTCAGGGTGAGCAACTGATTAGGTTAAACATTCTGGATGAGAAGCCTTGAGGAAATAGAAGAGCGCTTTATAAGCAATGTAAATCCAAATTCACAAAGGCAACACTGCATATATAAATACTGCATCTTAAAAGAACTTTAAGAACTACTCTTTAATTCCAAAATTTGCCATAAAGATCCCCATGAAACTTGGAAAGGATGATTCCCTCTCAGTAAAGATGTAGTTAACTTAGCCAGCTTCCCTAGTACCTAGACATATGGACCTCTTCTATAAAGTGTTTAAGAATCACTGGCTTAGTCACTAATTAGCCGTTGATAAATCACAGACACTAATGGGAACATACTTAGAGGCAAATGAGATGGAAGTTATTGTTAACAGTCTAAGAAGGCAAAGTGTTACTAGGAGAGCTAAAAAGAGCAATAAGGGAAGATACTGCATCTGTTCTAAAACCCTGACTATGGTCACTGAAGGTTGGTAGGGGATCAGAGGCAAAAGCTGCAAGTCAAGACCAAGGACAAGCCAGAGCTGATGGTCAACACACACATAGCTTTTGAACACTTAGTTTGACCAGGTGGCCATCTAACAATGGGCAATGAAAACATCATTTTGGAATATACTAGAACATCACTCTAAAGGGGTTATTATTGCTGGCTCATGACTCAGGTTTTGACTTATAAAACCTCTCATAACCACCATTAAGGAGATCCATGCTCAAGTGGTAGAAAGGAACTTTAACTTTTTGAAGGGGCGTCTGTTCTGGTTGAAACCAGTTTTGACTATGAGAGTTCCTTCAGGAGTTTGTGTGTGTCCCCATTTGTCTTTTGGAGTTGGGGTTTGGGAGGGGTGAGCCAGGGGGTTCTTTTCTCAGATATTAGAGCTAGGTAGGTTCAAAAAGAGTTAATTCTAGGAAAACTGTTTTCAATCCTGGCCACATGTTCAATCTGAGAAGCTTTAAAACAAAAGTACTAATGTTCAGACTCAGAACTCTAGAGGTGGGACCCTGGTATCTAAATACTTTAAAATCTCCCAGACAGTTCGGACGTCTGGCCCATGCTACCAGGGTTAAGAATTATTGCTTTATAATTTCCTAGTACAGGTCACGTTAAAATATATTTACAACCTAAAATTTGAGAGTTATGTTTTATTTGGTGGTAATTTGGGGAGTTCAAGTACGGGAGACAGTATCTCAAGTGACTCTGAGACAACTGCTGTGAGAAGGTGAGAGGAAGAGCCAGGCTTTATAGAAGTTCTGCAACAAAGGGCAGCTGGCTGGGACATCAGAAGATTATTGTTAGTTAAAGAAAGCAGATATCCCAAGTTAAGGAAGTTTGTGCTTTTCTGTGAATGAGTCAATGCAAGAGTCTCAGCTCAATGAAATAATTTCTTCTATATGCATCTCAACTATGAGACCACTTTTCTGTTTTCACATCCCAAGTTCCCTTGGGCTCACTGTAGGGGGTGTCCGAAGTCTGTTGGTATTCTTCTTCCTGTGTTCCCTTAGAACACAGGCTCACGTTGGCAGGCTGCAACTGCTGATGACTATGAAGGTCTTATTTACTGCTACGGCAGGAAATAGTCCATTTCTCATATGGTTATTCTATATGTCACTAGTTTCGTGGCATCTTCTTAGGTAGGTGTAGCTCAACAGTGCTTCTCAAACTTCCGTGTGCCACAAGGTCACCTGGGTGCTGTTTAAAATTCAGATTTCCAGGCTCCATACTGAGAAAGTCCTAGAGGATCCCGCTTGGGCAGCACCCAAGAGCCTTCGGGTTTTCTCTGCTGCACACAGTTGGGAGTGTCCCAACGCTCAACAAATGAGCGTTGAGAGATAATAGCTGTAGGGAGATCAAACCCACCTGGAAGGGCTGGTGGAAGGAAAAGGACAAATTTGTGAGTGTAAATCCCCCAAACAGCTGTTTTTCCTTCACCCCTCTATCCTGGGCAGTTTCGGCCAGGACTACGTGAGCAAGACCAGGAGTGTGACGATGGGTGTGGTCGGCTCTGGGTTCCGGAAAATTCCTCCGGGGCGGAGGTGGGGGCGCTGGTGGTAGGGTGGGGGGCGCTGGTGGTAAGGGGGAGGGCGGTCTCCCGGGGCCCTTCCCTCCGCCGCCGCTTCTCACCTCCTTTAAAAGCCTCGAGGCCGCTCCGCGGGTCTGTCGGAGCCCAGTCCCGAAGGCGCGCCGGGAGCCTCGGGTGCGGAGCTGGGGAGGAGGCTGAGAGGGGGCGCGACCAGGCCTTTGCAGCTCTCGCCGCTCAGCGGCCGCCGGCCAGGGCGCGCGCACCGCGGGGCCGGGAGTCCGGGCGCGGTCCCGGCCTCGCCTCCTCGCGCTCCCGAGGCCGTCTCCTCCGCGCGCCGCGGGCGCTGGCCAGAGGCGGGGACTCGCCGCTGCGGAGGCCGCGGACGCGGCGGCGCTGGACGCTTCCCCGGACGGACGGGAGCACGAGGCCGGCGGCGGTGGGAGGGCGGCCCGGGCGAGCCGGGAGCCGGGCCCCCGCAGCGCCGAGCGAGCGCCGGGGCCGCGGCAGGAGGTGAGTCGGCGGCGCGCGTGCCTGGCGGCCCTCCCCGCGGTCGCCCCAGCCCCCTTCTCTCTCCTTGTCCCTCCACGGCCCCAGGCCCGCGCCCAAGGACCCCACGCCGGGCCCCGGAAACACCCGCCCTCCCCAGGCTGGCGCCGGGGCCGCAGCCTTTTACCGGAGTGGGCTCGAGGCCGGCCCCGCACCTCCCCGCGCTGGGGTCTCCTTCCCGGGGCCGCCCCCACCCGCCGGGTTCCGTCTCCCGGGCTCCGCTCCGTTGCTGGGCTCCCCTGAGGATGCGGGGCCTTTCTTTTTGTTCTTAGGTGTGTCACGCTCGTCGGCACCCAGAGTCAAAAGCGAGCATCCCCAAAGTGGCGCTAGTGGCTGGCAGCGGTGCGGGCGTGATTGGCACGCGGGGAGGGCGGGCTGGCCGCGCCGCTCGTCTCTTTCCCCCTCCGCCCCGGGCCGCCGCCACGGTGCCCACGTTGGCAGCAGTGCGCCCTGGCAGGTGAGCTTGACACCGGGTCCTCGGTCTGCGAGCTGCCCGAGCTCTTCCGAATCCCGTCTCAGGGATGCTCCGGGTTCCTTCTGTGCCTGTATTGCCCACCTTTCGCGGCGTGGAGGATCCACGAAACTTCTGCTCTGCCGTATTTTTGTCTTCTGGTAAACAAAAATAGGCAAAATACCTGTTTCGATGAGTGTTCGTTTTAGCGGAATTTTAGAATAGTTGTATTCGGCAAGTCGTGGTGATGCTTGAGATATCCCGTTTCCAAATCTGCAAAACCAAACTTGTGTGACTTTCACGGCTTTGAGATTTCCTTTGTCTGGTTTGTGGTCTCCAAGGTCCAGTTGCTCTATTGCAATCATGCAAATATTGAGGGGCATTCCTAGGGGCAGAGTAAGATAGTCCAGTAGCCTGATTACATATTTAACAGCTCTAGAGTGACTCTGTTTGGCTCATGGCCACGAGATTGACTCAAATTTAGGCAGTTTTAGTATTTCTGAATTTTTTTTGTAGCGTGGGGCCTGAGAAGAGGAATCCCCTTGTTGGTACTTGTGGGTCTCCAAGTGCATCCATCCATAGCTCCTCCTTATGTTAGAGCACATTAAGTTAAGCGCAGGCTATTGTGAAGAATAAGTTTATTTGTAAATAGAAACCAGTAGCTTGCTAAGACTTGCGTTTTTTAGGTCAGAACTCAATTTTTAAGGTGTCAGAGGTGAAAAGACATTGAATTCTTAGGATATTTAAAAAAAAGAACACTTCAAGACATATTTTGTTCTCCTGTGAAGATAGCACCTTTTCTCCCCATTGGTTTTGCTCAAAAGTGAAAGACCAAGGATGAGAGGAAGGAATGCTGGGGGTGAGGGGTGGAGGTCAGCATTTGGGAACATTGCTGTTAGAAATAAGGATGCCATTTGTTTTCTAATTCCTGGTCCAGTTATAGATGGGAGAATGAAAAGATTTTGTATTTATATATTTTTTTGAGGGGTGGGGCTGAAACAGCAATGAGAATGGTTGACCGTATCAGGCCCAGGGCCAGCTTTAGTCCATTTATATGGCCACCTTCCCCCAGCCAGGAGGGAACTGCTGATCCTGTGAACGTTGCAGGCCAGCTTTCTGCATCTGAAGCGCCAAGGATAGCCAGGCAGAGACTGGGGAAACTGCCTGTGTGGGAAAAGCTGGAAGGTGGGGTGTCGCTTTCCACTCCCCATGCTGGGCAGAGAGTCAGATCCCATCACTGTAGTGAAAGGGAACTTGAGGTAGTGTGGTCCTGCCTTTAAACAGTCCTGGAGTGGTCTGGGAGGGGACTGGAGGAGAGGCCCTGTGCCTGTGGCTTTAATTCAGTTGTATTATTGTTGTTTTCTGTAGGGGAAAAAAAATAGTAAGTTGCCTTAGGAAAAGATTGATTTCTTTTTTAATAACTTGAAATGGGAAATAACATCTGTAACTGGGATAAGAAAAAAATCACGTTTCTTTTTTTTTCGTTAACATTATTTTCTAAAACTTCACAGAAGTAGAAGGAATGGTCTTGATATGCCCTTGTGCTTAGTCGCTCAGTCTTGTCTGACTCTTTGTAGCCTGTCAGGCTCCTCTGTCCACTCCAAGAATACTGCAGAGGGTTGTCATGTCCTCCTCCAGGTTATCTCCTGACAGGTAGATTCTTTGCCTGCTGAGCCTTGGGGAGTTTCACCTTAACAAAGTGTGAATGACATTTCACTTGCTCCCCCAAGATGGTCTTAGAGTGTGGCTGCTTTCTAGACTTTTTCAAGTTACTGAAGAAATTACACTGAAAGAGAGACTTGGCTTGAAGTTTAAGGATTATTTCCAAAATTCCCAGAGGGCCTATTTTGCTTTGCAAAGAAATGTCCCCCACTTTCACGAAAGAAAATGCATGCCTTCTCAGATTTTTACATTGTGATCTTATTCTCTTTCAAGACTGCATTAATAAAACTTCTCTCACTAAGATTTTGATGATTAACTAGTACCTGACAGGAAGAACACATACGTAAAAATACTGTATAATGAGATAGTTTGCTGTGCTTTCCAAGCTTTTTTGCTCATTCTTGTTAATAAAAAAGAAATTTAACATCTAGAACTAGTACAGCATAATGTCAGTTGTATCTCAATTAGGACCAGTTTTTAGCACTTCTCTGTGTGTATGTTACTTAATTATAAATTAATGTATATATAATATAATGGATATATTGGATCTTGAGCTGTCGTAGCTCAAGATCCAATATACACTTAGGGCTGGATTCATTGTGGAGGTAAAACCCTCTTTCAAATACTCCTTGAATTTTGAGGTTTTTTGGTCTGGATCTTGTTAGATATGAGTACATCATCGTTGTTTTTACTTGGTGATGTTGCTCAGAGGAAGCTGACTCAGGGTGGGGAAGTGCATTCCTAACCCTCAGCTTGTGTTCACCTGTGCTTGCGTTTATTAGTATAGCTTTAATCTGTGCTTTTTATGGGACCCTTAAAGCTTCATATCCTCTGTGAGGTTTAGTTTAGTTTTAATTTGTACATCTATCTCATTGTGCGCTTGCCCAGTCAAAGGAGTGCGTCAGGTACCTCAGAGGGCTGGTGACAGGTGACCTTTGACAAAGGGACTTTGTGAGGGGGCAGGCAGTTCCTGCTTTTACTAGCACTGTTAATATTTCATGGGAGTATAATTAGTATACCATGAAATATTAACAGTGCTAGTAAAAGCAGGAAAAAAAAAGCTAGTATAACGCAGTGTAAAGTAATTAGTGTACACATAATATATTTAACTTGTTGGTGTAATATTTACATTACTAAACGTAGTTGCTATTCTACTTTTTGGACAAAAATAAATGTAACTTCTAGAATTTTTCCCCCAGCCCAGGTGGATCGTTTTTTACACCTTCTAGGCTGCATGCGCCCTGCTGATATATAGCTGTTTCTCTCACTTCAGTCTCAGGTAATTCTTTCATTTGATTCTCAGAAGAACCCTGTGAATGCAGGTACAATTAATCACACTCCCCATTTTTTTTAAATGAGTAAACTGAGACTTTAAAAGGTTGAGACCACAACAGTTCTTTTCAGTTAATATTTGCTTGGTGACAAGTAAATGCTCTCATTTAATTTTCACACTAACCTTATAAGACAGGGATAAGCCTTTAAGGGGATAGGCCTCCAGGGGAGCTCAGAAGGTTGGAAGGAGATAAGGAACCACCCTGTCACCAGGTCAGAAATGGGCTGCCCTGTGTTTCCTATCAGTTTCCTGCCCAGGCTCAAGACAGGAACCTGGGTTTTCTTAGTGTCCCCAGTGGTGGGGGCCAGCACAGAAGAGAGCTGGGAACGTATTTGAATGAGTTCAGTTTGTTTTTCTGGGTATCATTGTTTTGTCTTAGAGGAAACTGTAAAATACTGTGATTTCATCTGGGAATGCTAGAAATAGAACTTCAGAACTTGCTAATGTTACCATTCTATATCTTCCTAGCATCTTAATTTTTTATTGTTACTGTTTGGCTTTTGCATTAAAGAAAAGGGAACCCTCTTACACTGTTGGTGGGAATGCAAACTAGTACAGCCACTATGGAAAACAGTGTGGAGGTTCCTTAAAAAGCTGCAAATAGACCTGCCATATGACCC
>ML661897.1:20592877-20897747 GCA_007570785.1 Antilocapra americana
GAGACAGCAAAAGGAACGCAGATGTATAGAATAGACTCGTGGACTTTGTGGATGAGGGTAAGGGTGGGATGATATGGGAGAAGGGCATTGAAGCATGTTAATTTTCATATGTCTAATCAATCGCCAGCCCAGGATTGATGCTCGGGACTGGTGCAGCGAGATTTCCTGGGGGGGGAGGGAAGAGGGAGGGGGGTTCCGGAGGGGAAGCATATGTAAACCCATGGTGATATCATGACAATGTATGGCAAAAACAATTAAAAAAAAATAAAATTGATTGTGATGATTAAAAAAAAAAAAGATATGTTCCTTGAGGGAAAAAAGATGATGTAAAGCAAAAAATGAAGTCTTCTTTCTGTTCCTCTCTACTTCCTCCTCTCTCACTCCAACTTGTAAATATCTTTCCTGATAAACATTTGTGTGGCAGAAAGTGAAGAGGAACTAAAAAGCCTCTTGATAAGGGTGAAAGAGGAGAGTGAGAGAGTTGACTTAAAGCTCAACATTCAGAAAACTAAGATCATGGCATCTGGTCCCATCACTTCATGGGAAATAGATGGGCAAACAGTGTCAGACTTTATTTGGGGGGGCTCCAAAATCACTGCAGATGGTGATTGCAGCCATGAAATTAAAAGACACTTACTCCTTGGAAGGAAAGTTATGACCAACCTAGATAGCATAATAAAAAGCAGAGACATTACTTTTCCAACAAAGGTCCGTCTAGTCAAGGCTATGGTTTTTCCAGTAGTCATGTATGGATGTGAGAGCTGGATGGGGAAGAAAGCTTAGCGCCAAAGAATTGATGCTTTTGGACTGTGGTGTTGGAGAAGACTTTTGAGAGTCCCTTGGACTGCAAGGAGATCCAACCAGTTCATCCTGGGTGTTCACTGGAAGGACTGATGTTGAAGCTGAAACTCCAATACTTTGGCCCACTGATGCGAAGAGTTGACTCATTGGAAAAGACCCTAATGCTGGGAAGGATTGGGGGCAGGAGGAGAAGGGGATGACAGAGGATGAGATGGCTGGATGGCATCACTGACTCGATGGACATGGGTTTGGGTAGACTCTGGGAGTTGGTGATGGACAGGGAGGCCTGGCCTGCTGCAGTTCATGGGGTCGCAAAGAGTCGGACACGACTGAGCGACTGAACTGAACTGAGCTGAACATTTTCTATTATAGAGAAATGTATTGATTTATTGAGTATGTTTAAAAAATTTTTCAACAAAAATGGGATATGAACATTGCTATTTTATAACATTTTTCATGTAACAATTTATGTTTTAATCATCTGTTGCTCCATAACAGATCAGCTCCAAGCTTAAAACCATCGTTTAGTTATTGCTTCCGGTTCTGTGGGTTGACTGGACTGCAGTCTTTTGAGGCTCAGCTGGGCTGGAATTTCAAGATGGCTCATTTGCTATTACTAGTTTTTAAAAGTATTGTCTTGGTGAATTCTTGGACAAAATTTTAATATACTAATAATTTTAGAAAAAAAATTTTAAGCTATTTCTCTTGATTCCAATACTGCCAGAACTGGAGGGTCTAGTCCATCAAAATGCTCTCTGTCATTTATATCCATGCAGCAGATAGATGATACCTTATCTTTCCTCCCTGTTTTTTTGTATCAGTGAGGGAGGGTCCTGTAGGAGCCCCGTTGGTCTGGAATTAGTGATCACTTGATTAGGGCTTCCCTGGTGGCTCAAATGGTAAAAAAAACTGCCTGCAATGCAGGAGACCCAAGTTCTATCCCTGGGATGGGAAGATCTCCCCTGGAGGAGGAAATGGCAACCCACTCCAGTATTCTTTCCTGGAGAATCCCATGGACAGAGGAGCCTGGTGGATTGTAGCCAAAAGCCAAGGAAGTTTGGGGAATTCAAACTCAACCTTTCAACAGTATGGAAATGTTTAAACAGTATAGAAATATTTCCCCAAAGATAACGCGCCCTCTCCAACATGCCTTTCCGCTTCTTAAAAATAATTGAGTGCGACCAGAACAGGAGGCGCTGTCAGACCTGTCCAGTAAGCTCTGGAGAGCACAGTTCTCAAGCCTGACCTGTATCAGCATCACCTGGAGAACTTCATAATCATTTGATGCTGAGGCTGCTGGTCCAGGGACCATACTTTGAGAACCGTTGAACTACAGCAGGTGTTGGCCAACATTTTCTGTAAAGAGCCAGATGGTATTTTAGGTTTTGCAGGCCCAGTGGGTTGTGTCACAGCTACACAGTTCTCGTGGCCTGACAGCCATGACAGTATGTAAATGAATGGTCATGGCTGTGTCCTGATAGACCTTTCTTTATGTCCGTGAAGTTTTAATTCCACGTACTTCTCATGTCATGAAATATTATTCTTTTGTTTTTTTTTTTCCAATTAAAAACCTTGAAGCCTGAGCTTTTAGACAGTGTACAAAGACAGGTGGCTGGCAGGGTTCTTCCTGAACAAGAGGAGGAATTTAGGAACACTTGCTCTCGTGTGGCAGTGGCGTCCACAGGGGAGCTGGCCCTTCTGCAGAAAGTCAAGTGCTGGAAGGAACACAGTGGGATTGGTTCTCCTCATTTCCACTTATCCATGTCACTCTTTGGTATTTTCACTCCGTAGCACTAAATAAGCACATGAATTTTGACATTTTTTCTTTTTAAAACATTTTATTGAGCCTAGTTGATACCACATATTAGTTTCAGGTATACAGTGTAAACATCCATTATTTGTATACTTTGTGAAATGCTCACCACAATAAATCTAGTTATCATCATTGTACGTAGTTACAAAATTTTTTTTCTTGTGATGAATTTTTAAGATCTGCTCTTTTACAACTTTCCGATATGTGATGTGGTAATACTGTAGTTACCGTGCTATTAAAGGTTTTTCTTTCTAAACTATTAGATTCTAGAATTGGGGGGAAATTGAGGGTTGGGAAAGTGGGAGTAGGAGAATTGTATACTTCCTAGTAAGTTTTTAAAAGAATTTAAGAATTTAAAAGGAGAATTCAGTGGACTTGTCTTTTAACCCTAATGGTTTAGACAGGAGTTTACAGACTTCCCCAGAGAGGCCAGATAATAATACATCTAACTGCTTCAGTCTTCATGAAGACTAACCCTATGAGTAAATCCCCATGTCAACTGTTCAACTCTGCCTGGTAGGCAGAAAGCAGCTGTGGGCAGTACTTCAAGGGCTGGGTGTGGGTGTGTTCACCAAAACCGTATTTGCACAATGGGCTGCTAATGGCTCTGGGCCTCAGTATGCTGACTCCTGCCTTGGAGACATTCTTGGGGTGGGGTGGGATATCTTTGAACCCTCCAAAAAAATATTGGTGACCAACTCCTGAGACCTCAGTGCTAAGTGGGGCATCCTCCAGTCTGTTTGTTCACTGAGGTGGCTTCTGAACTCCATTCAGGGCACCTCCGGCTCTGGCCCTCTGCCCACCTGGTAAGGCCATTTCTTCTGAGAAGGAATAAAGGTGCAGCTCCCATATTGTTTGGAGAAGCTGTATTGTTCCTGCAGTGATGACATTGGTCAAACAAGTCAATCTGATTTGATTGCTTATGTATTTGCCTATATGATTAAAAACCTCTATATGAAAATGAGGAAGTGGAAAGTTTATTTAACTAGGAAGTTCAAAGGGCTCATGTATTTAACCAGTTTCCCATTTTCTTATAACAGAAAAAGTCTCTGTTCTCATAAAAATTTTTGCTTAGAAGCCAACAATAATTTTAACCAGTAGATTGAATTGCTTAAATTAATTAAGCCAGTTTTTTTAAAAATGACTCTTCCAACTTACCAAGAAACATTTAATGCAGATACACCTGGAATTTCACAGAGTTTAGCTGATTTAGGTTAATCTTTTTCAGTATGTCAAGTGACTATAATCAAATATAAGACAAAACACATTCTGAAGCCTAAATTATGGCTGTTAATCTGTCTGACATAGACTGTCTCCGACCCACTTCCATCACCCCCAGTCTGTATAAATTCTAAAGTGGAGGAGAGTAGAGCATTTGAAACATTTGACAACTCTGACTTTGAGCGCCTGCCCTTAGTCTTCATCAGGCTTTGGCATTTTCCCAGCCATGACTGTCCTTTCATCTTGGGCAGCAGTGTTTCTGCAGTCCTGGGAGTCCTGGGTGAGGCACGTTGCAGGACAAAGGGTCACTGTTGGCCCCTTCTCTGTCATGGTCATCTTCTTACCTGGGCAGCCCTCTGTCCATTGGGGGCCCAGGGCCCTCCTTATTGCGCCCTATGGGCGGCTGCATACCAACTGACCTGCCAAGTGCTAGGTCAGGCGAGGAGCCTCTGAGACTATACCCAGCTTCCTGGGACCTCTCTCTTGCATACTAGGGTCCTAGTCTAGGAGGTCTGCTGCTGCAGCCGCGTCTGTGAGTCAGCCCAGGTGACGGCAGTGACTGATGCTTCAGTGGACAGCAGAGTTGAGGGAGGAACTCAAACGGCTGGTTCCTATAAAGTAGAACAACTGAGGAAGGAAAACATTCATCACCTTTTTCTTATAAAGTGCAGAAAAGGCCAGATCTGGAAATGATTTGTTATTCATCTTTCCATCTCTAATAATGATTAGTTAGTGTGAGTTGCTCAGTCATGTCCGACTCTTTGCAACCCCATACCAGGCTCCTCTGTCCGTGGGATTCTCCAGGCAAGAATCCTGGAGTGGGGGTGCCATTCCTTTCTCTAAAGGATCTTACTGATGCAGGGATTGAACACAGGTCTCCCGCATTACAGGCAGATTCTTTACTGTCTGAGCCAGGGAAGCCTCTAATATGATAGTCAGCATTCAGTGAGCCATTGAAACTATATGTCAGTTGTGGTTCTAGGCACTTCTCTGAACTTTTCTGGTCTATATTCCTCATTTAAACCCTCTGGGGAAGCCAATCAGGGTTCTGTGGTTCTTAAGAGGTGGAGCCAAGTCTGAGTCTGGCCATTGGGTTCTGAGTTTGTTCTCTTTGTTCTGCCCTGGCTTCCTGTTGCTAGCAGGACACCTGTCCTGTCATAGCTGTTCACTAAACTTTTTGACTGGCTAAAGGAAGGAGAATGTTAAATGATCGTCAGTATATTTCCTTGAAGTGAGAATTGAGTTACAGTTGTTTTCAAAGTTACAGTACACCACCCTGACTCACATCTGCAGGTATAACAAAAGATCAAATGAGAATCTTGTCTAAAAGCATATTGTTAAGGGTTTAAGCATATGACAAAGATGGCCTTTCAGAAAACTGAGTGAAAATAGATTATTCCATAAAAGGGTGCTCAGAGAACTGGCTGGCCATTCCAAAAAGAAAAAAAGAGAAGTTTTCTTTGTATTTCCTTACTAATTAGGTCAAAAAGAAATTCCAAATGGATGAAAGATTTACATATAAATATGAAACCCACAGGTATATTGAGAGGAGGTGTGGGTAAATGTATATCTAAACTTAATGTAGGAAATGTCTTTCAAAATATAAGCAAAATCTAGAAACAATGAAAGAGTGATGAGATTACGTTATTTTGAAAACACCAACAATAGCCGAAATTTACAGGCCAAAGGTTTCATAGAGAAAAGAGGAGTGGGCCTCCTTGTTGGTAATTTAAGAAATGTCCTGGGTTATCTTGATGCCTTTTGAGGGTTAAGAGCAGCTGGAATAGAAGGAACAGCCAGTGGAGTAGGAAGAGGAGGACTTTTAATTTTACACTTCATGGTGTGTGATTTTTCTCCCCAACTGTATTTGTAATCTTGTATATATATTTTTAAAGGAAGACTGTTTAGTGATCAAAAACATGATAAAGCAGTGGAGACACATTTTCAGCAGATCCATAGAATTTTCTGGAACTTTAGTGTTTCTGAGCATCACTCTCTGTTAGTACATACAGTGCTAGCTGATAGCAACTGACAGTTAAATTTAAAACTTTTTTCCCTCTTTCGTCCCAAGAAACCAGAAGCTGGTGAAGAAGGTACCAGTCAATGGAGGCTGGACTCAGCCCTCAGTTCTATGCGTGGGAATTCTGGGGGTGCTTTGTTTTAGGTGATTTCCCTAGATTGCTCATACATCCCCTTCTTGGCTCCCACACCAGTACCTAGAGAGAAGGATGTCTCCCAGGGACATGACTCAGCTACAAGTACCATTCGGGGAGAGCTGACTCTTAGTTCTCTTGTGTCCTCCCCTGCAGGAACTTCAGGTTGTGTCTCGTCCCCTTCTCCCCCGTTTCCTTCTCCCCTTCCGCACTCACCACCTCTTCCCCATCCTCCATTGCTGGCCTCACTTGGCATAAAAGCATATCTGTTGTGAGGGAGACTGTTCATTACGTGTATTGTGTGCATTGCCTTCCTTCTGATAAGGTCCTGTTGATCTGGCTCAGCGAAAGCCGTTTGGAACAGTCCACTAACCTTACCCTGGCTGGAGCAGGGCTGGGATCCAGCCAAACTGGGCTTGGGATTGAAGCCCAGGGGCAAAAGCATGACTCCTTCATTGTCAGTTGTATTTCTGTTTCTTTCAAGAAGTTTGATGCTCCCTGCAGCCCTTGAAGGCTCCTCCTGACGTGGCTGTGCCGCACAGATATGGGCTCACACAGGAGAGAACAGTGTTCAAAGGAAGCCAGGCCAATGCCTCTTTCTGAGGCAGTCGGGGCACCTCCGGTCCTGGCTTCACACGCCTCCAGGAGGCTTTCCTGCTTGGCTCAGGGAATACGGTCGTTGGGTGTCACTGATGATTCTATCAAAGGATAGAAAACCCTCCCCTTGTTAGGAA
This sequence comes from Antilocapra americana, assembly GCA_007570785.1. NCBI lineage: Eukaryota > Metazoa > Chordata > Mammalia > Artiodactyla > Antilocapridae > Antilocapra > Antilocapra americana. The sequence continues at coordinate 20,599,600 of ML661897.1, forward strand.
TCAGATCAAAAAGACTTCTTTGGGGAATAATGAGAAATGGAGTCTTTCTTTCATTTTTAAAAGATTTTTTGATGTGGACTATTTTCAAAGTCTTTTGCTTCTGTTCCATGTCTTGGTTTTTTTGGTGATCAGGCATGTGAGATCCTAGCTCCCTGACCAGGGATTTAAAATCCCTCACCCTTTGCATTGGAAGGTGAAGTTCTACCTACTGACAACCAGGCAAGTCCTGAAGTCATTCTTGTCATTCTAATGTGATATAGAAGCACTAATAGTTGTTATTACTGCTTACAGAGATGGTGATTTCTCAAACTGTACTGGGAGGTAGAAACTATAGTTATCCCCATATTTCAGATGGGAAAACTGAGGCATAAGAGAAATTATAACCTGCCCATGGTATTGAGCCGGTGTGTGATGGATTTCAGTGATGGTGCCCACTCCCACAGGCCTGTCCCAGGGATCTAGCCGTGCTGCCCAGGGCGCACATCACCTGCTCCAGGTGTGCTAAGTACAGTCCTCTCTGCCGACAGCCCTGCCTTTCAAGGAGAAAACACCAGCCTGTGTTGCGGGGCAGGCTGCCTTCCTGTTGGTTGTGATGATGGATGTGGCATCCGGGGCGTGGTAGTCCTGGTACTGAGGCCTGTGTGTCTGTCCTTATTCAGCAGGTTCTCAACTTGGCCCTTGAGATGATGGGATTGGGAAACGGACGACGGAGCATGAAGTCACCACCGCTCGTGCTGGCTGCCTTGGTGGCCTGTATCATCGTCCTGGGCTTCAACTACTGGATCGCCAGCTCCCGGAGCGTGGATCTCCAGGTGTTCTCTTGGTCCTGTTTGTGTGGATGTCATAGAGTATTTAGAGCTGCTGGGTGCTGGATTCTGAGGAGTTCGCGGTTTATCGGCTCCTAAGGCATTGTGCACAGTAATGAATGTTCTGCAGGGCCCAACACCAGCCTCAGGCCTGGCTCCACACCAGCCCTGCTCTTAGGTGGGAGAGGGCCCCCTTGTGACTTCTTAGGTTTGCTGCCAGGACATGCCTGTCTGCCCTTCCTGTAAGTTAACAATTTTTAGTCAGGCCTTTGGGGCTGGTTCTGGGAAAACAGCTTAAGTACCCTGCCCACAGCCCGTACTGGTCCTCCGGTCCAGATTCAGTACCTGAGTGGTGTGGGCAGCGTATTTGGAGAGTGGGTATGAGAAATGTGTTTAGAGGTACCAGTCTTTGCCAGCATCATTTACTGATAGTAATAACTTTATCTTCCTATTTATTGCCGCCTGTCATGGGCCAGCGGTACTGAGCAATGGCCAGGACTCTCCTTGACCACAGTTTAGTCAGGCTTTGAGGACCCCCCTTCTTGATAAGGCCTCAGTCCTGGCCCCCATCCTGTTTTTGGCCTGCCTAGCCCCGGCCCAGCAGAGAATCCTGCTAACTCACTCCTCCACCCCTGATGCCCATGCAGGCTCCTCATGTGTTATCTTTAATGGGCCTGCCTTTAGCAAGACCCCCCCTACCCTCTTAGTACTTTTCCACCCACCAGCCCCTTCTCTCTGCTCTTTGGCTGTAAATCCTCAGCTGTCTCTGCTGTACTCAGAATTGAGAACAGTTTCTCTGTCAACTGCAATAGTCATGACCCCTGTGGCAGCAGCCTTGAATCAAATTTTCATTATCATTTTGACAGGTATCAGAATAATGTTTCTTTAAGGGTACATTGCTTACATTGCTTTCTTTTGGACTGTGTCAGGTTAGGATCTTGTTCCCCACCCCATTTCACAGAGAAAGGACGGGGGGTGCTGGGACTCCAACCCAGTCTTTATGGTGGCAGAGCTTGAGTCCTCAGGAAAACCATCCCCTAGGAGTGTTTCTGAATGCCTCTGGTGCTTGCCCCACACAGTTGTAGTGCTTTTGTTTGAGCTTCCTCTGGACCCCTGTTTTCTGGGCAGATGGGGTTGTGGTGTCCAGAGAACTCAAATCTGTTTCCGAAATTGTGTCTTATAAAGAGTGTTTAAGTGCTGTGTTAATAAGGAAAAGGAACTAAATATTTGAGCACCAGCTCACGCCAGGTAAAGCATAAAGCATTTTATGTACATGCAGACCTTGGCCATATCACAGATTCAGTTCCAGACTGCTGCAATAAAGCAAATAGTGCAATAAAACAAGTCATGTGAGTTTTTGTTTTATCAGTGCATAAAAGGTTATATTTACTCTATACTGTACTCTGTTAAGTGTTCAGTAGTGTTATATCTAAAAAAAAGTACATAACTTAAAAATACTGCTAAAAAATGCTGACCATCATCTAAGCATTCAGGGAGCCTTAGTAACCTCAAAGATCACGATCTCAGATCATCACAGCAAATATAATAATAATGAAAAATTTGAAATATTATGAGAATTACCAAAATGTGATACAGAGATATGGAGTGAGCAAATGCTGTTGGAAAAATGGTGCTGATGCACTTGCTCCATGCAGGGTTGCCACAAACCTTCAATTTCTAAAGAATACAGTACCTGTGAAGCTCAATAAAATGAGGTGTGCCTACACCTGCCTCAGTCAAGCCTGGCAAAGTCCCTGTGAAGGGTGTTATGGCGGTTCCATGGAGACGCACAGTAGACACACAGATGCTCAGAGAATTGAATAGCCTCTAGAATAGCCTGTGGGAGCATCTGCACCTAGAAGATCAAGCCCTGGGGACACACCATATGTGAATGGACACACTGTGAACATACTTGACCCCGGCTGGGGGCTGTGGTGTGGTCTTGCTGAGGGAATGTGGCTGTCTGGTCTGAGGATGGCTTCACCTGGTCCTTACGCTGCGGTGTCCTTGCAGACGCGGATTGTGGAGCTGGAAGGCAGGGTCCGCAGGGCGGCTGCGGAGCGAGGCGCTGTGGAGATGAAGAAGAATGAGTTCCAGGGGGAGCTGGAAAAGCAGCGGGAGCAGCTGGACAAAATCCAGTCCAGCCACAACTTTCAGATGGAGAGCGTCAACAAGTTGTACCAGGACGAAAAGGCAAGACCTGCTTGATTTTCCTCTTCTGTTCTAAATGCCATTTATACCCTGTTGAATTCTCCTCAGTGGGAGGATGAGCAGCTGTGTGTTTATGTGTGTTGTTGTTTAGTCACTTAGTCCTGTATGACTCTTGGTGACCCCGTGGACTGTAGTCTACCAGGCTCCTCTGTCCGTGAACTTTTCCAGGCAGGAATACTGGAGTGAGTTGCCAATTGCCTCTCCAGGGGTCTTCCCAGATGGAACCCAGGTCTCCTGCATTGGCAGGTGGGTTCTTTACCACTGAGTCACCAGGGAAGCCCTCCGAAGGAGTGAATTCTGTTGACTGGGGCTGGGAGGGGTCACCAACAAGAAGTGAAATTAAGTAGAGTATTCAAGGATGAGCTGGAATTGGAAACGCAGAATAGATGGGAAAGGCAAAGAAACTGCATATGTAAAACTGCGTGTGAAAGAACATGGCTGTTCAGATGCGGAATGAGCCTCTTGCTCAAGCTTTTGACCTTTCCTCATCTTGCCAGTAGTCCCTGGGTGAGCTTGTTGGAGAACCTTTTGAAGTGGTGATAAAATGGCGAAATGCCAAAGAGCTGTCTAAGCATCAGGTTCATCGTCCTGTTAACCTTGTTTTCTTACTTTCTACAAATCTGTGTTTAAGTACCTCCTTTGTGCCAGGTGTGAGCTGGATACCTGTATCTCACAAAGGAACAGCCTTGTTCCCATGAGTATCCCACAGGGAGAGGAAACGCAGACCTCCTACTAAATATGCACAAGGAAAGTAGGGGACTCGAAAGTGCTGGGTTTTATGTTTAAAAAATACTATACCCTGCACAGATTTTAGAAGGGACTTCCTGCTAATGAGAGAGAGCAGCTTATGTGTCTTGCTTTTTCTGGCTTGCTTGGGACTGTATGACTCCACTTTCCTGTCTGTTAAACTGTGTAATGGTATGAGTTACTAATATCTTCTTTTCTAAAGTGCATCAGACTCATGACCATTTATTTCCTTGAAGACTTGGCTACTAGTTTCTACTAAAATCAAGTCCACTTCCAAGATAATGCATCTCAAGATATGACTGCCTTCCAGTAAATCAGGCATTTCACAGAGAGAGGCACATGGATTAGCATGAGCCAAATCTATATAAAGTCCTACTAGTTACCAGATAATGAATCATTTCTAGACAGGGCCTCAGACTTTTCGTATGTGATTGGTTTGAAGGGTGAGAAATACTTTTTTTAAAAAAAATCTGAAGAGTACTTTCTCGTCATCACAAATGTCTGCTTCTTCTCTGAACTGTTCCAGTTTTAATGCTGTTGTAGGAAGGTGCTGCCTCATTTTTCTTGTATGTTGGTGACACTGTGTGCGCTCCCGAAATCCTCTTCAACTGCATACAACAGGACCTTGCTATTTCTCACATGCTTAACCTCTTGAAGTACATTTTGGGAGGAAATAGAATTTATTCTTAAGGGATGAAGTTGGCAGAAGCTCCACGTGGGATTTTCAGGGCTTGTGGAGTGGTCTCTGACACCCGGGCCTCTGCTGGCTTAGGAAGGAGGCATGTTGGCGGGCCCTGGGGAGTGTTGTACTGGGAAAGGGGACCTGGCAGAGACAAAAGTTTTGCCCCATCGGGCTGGACTGCACCAGGCAGAGTGGGAAGGACTGTGCTTGTTTAGTGGTTCATCAGTGTCTGACTAAACCAGCCAGAGCACGGTTTCCCTTTTACAGGGAGGGGGGACAAAGAATGTTTTGTGTGTCTTTCTGCCTGCCTCTCCACCCCTGTGTGTATCTGTTATTACCTGAAAATATGACATCTTTTTTCGTTAGGAAGAATTATCTTTTACTCTGAGCCTCTGGCCTTTCTATATTTTGTTTTTATTTTTATTTTTTCTTTTTGAACATTCTTTGGCATTGCCCTTCTTTGAGGTTGGAATGAAAACTGACCTTTTCCAGTCCTGTGGCCACTGCTGAGTCTTCCAAATTTGCTAGCATATGGAGTGCAGCACTTTGACTCAGCGTCATCTTTTAGGATTTTAAAAACTCAGCTGGAATTCTGTCACCTCCACTGGCTTTATTGATAGCAAATGCTTCCTAAGGTCCACACTCCGGTATGTCTAGTTGTAGGTGAGTGACCACACCATCGTGGTTATCTGGGTCATTAAGACATTTTTTTATATAGTTCTTCTGTGTCTTCTTGCCACTTCTTTTTACTCTCTTCTGCTTTTATTAGGTCCTTACTGTTTCTGTCTTTTATTGTGCACATCCTTGTATGAAATGTTTCCTTGATATCTCCAATTTTGTTTTTGAAAAAATCTCTGGTCTTTCCATTCTATTGTTTTCCTCTATCTATTCATTGTTCATTTAAGAAGGCCTTCTTATCTCTCCTTGCTATTCTCTGGAACTCTGTATTGAGTTGGGTATATCTTTGCCTTTCTCCCTTGCTTTTCACTTGTCTTCTTTCTTCAGCTATTTGTAAAGCTTCCTCAGACAACCACTTTGCCTTCTTGCTTATCTTTTCCTTTGGGATGGCTTTGGTTACCACTTCCTGTACAGTGTCAACAAACTTCCATAGTTCCTCAGGCACTGTGTCTAACAGATCTAATATCTTGGATCAGTTTGTCACTTACATTGTATAATTATAAAAGAATTTGCTTTAGGTCATACCTGAATGGTCTAATGGCTTTCCCTTCTTTGTTCAATTTAAGTCCGAATTTTGCAATAAGGAGCTCATGATCTGAGCCACAGTCAGCTCCAGGTCTTGTTTTTGTTTACTTTATAGAGCTTCTCCATCTTTGGATGCAAAGAATATAATCAGTCTGATTTTGGTGATGTCCATGTGTAGGGTCACCTCTTTTGTTGTTGAAAGAGTATGTCTGCTTTGACCAGTGTGTTCTCTTGGCAAAAGTCTTTGCCCTGTTTCATTTTGTATTCCATGCCTAACTTGCTTGTTACTCCAGGTATCTCTTCTACTTTTGCATTCGAATCTCTTGTGATGAAAGGGATCTTTTTTTGGTGTTAGTTCCAAGAGGTCTTGTAGGTCTTCATGGAACCAGTCAACTTTAGCTTCTTTTGTATTAATGGTTGGGACATAGACTTGGATTACTGTGATGTTGAATGGTTTGCCTTGGAAATGAACTGAAATCATTCTGTCATTTTTGAGATTGCACCCAAGTACTGCATTTCAGACTTTTTTGTTGATTATGACGGCTACTGCATTTCTTCTAAGGGGTTCTTACCTACACTAATAGATATAATGGTCAATTGAATTAAATTCACCCATTTCCATCCATTTTAGTTCACTGATCCCTAAGATGTCAGGGTTCACTCTTGCTGTCTCTTGCTTGACCATGTCTAGTTTACCTTGTTTTATGGACCTAACATTCCAGGTTCCTATGCAATATTGTTCTTTACAGCTTCAGTCTTGACTTTCACCACCTGACACATCCACAACTGAATATCGTTTCCGCTTTGGCCCAGACACTTCATTCTTTTTGGAGCTATTGGTAGTTGCTCTCCACTTTGCCCCAGTAGCATACTGGACACCTTCTGACCTGGCGGGCTCATCTTCCGGTATCATATCTTTTTGCCTTCTCCTACTATTCATGGAGTTCTTGAAGCAGTGGTCCACTGGAGGAGGGAGTGGTTTGCCATTCCCTCCTCCAGTGGATGACGTTTTGTCAGAACTCTCCACTATAACCTGTCCATCTTGGTGGTCCTGTATAGCATGGCTCATGGCTTCTTTGAGTTATGCAAGCCCCTTCAGTGTGACATGGCTGTGATCCATGAGGGGCTATTGGTATATAGATCTATTTTATCCATTATCACCGCTGTGCCCTATTTCTTTGTATAAATGTACTGCAGTTTACCCACCCTCTGCACTGGGCCCATCCATTGTTTCTAGTGTTGGCTGTTGCAGAGAACTAGCTGCTTCTGCAGGGCTCCCTTGACACGTGTGAGTTTCTCTAAGCTTGCAGTACATTTCTGACTACAGTTTGGGGACCCATTAATGAACTGGGGATAATAATTTACTGGTTATGACCCATATTAAAAATTTTAATATATTAGACTATTTTAAAATATTAGAGTATATTAGAATATATTGTTTTATATTCTTTGGTGAAACCATTATGTCAGTGTATATATTAAAGGTAATACATATGTGAATGTTTGCACTATATAAAATTTGTCATTGTGGGTCATGGTCAAAAGAGTTTTAGAGGTAAATTTAAAAGTTGAATTGCTGGATGGTGTTACTGCATTTTTATTATCTGTTTCCACCTTGCTTACCAGTGTGGCCCTGTTAGTTTTTCTTTTTGCACTTCCTGGCTTGTTCCATTTTCGTGAGCCATAGCCTATTGAAAGAAGGGAGAAGCCTGGGTCAGTGAAGTGTACCCGTTCCCAGGGCAGCAGCTGGTCAGTCAGATTCTCTGTCTTGATTTGAACCAACTCCCACAGACTCTGACTGGTTGATGGTAAATGCTTCCAGTAAGACTTCAGCTGATCCTTAGAGATTGGATTGTCATTTTCATTTTCTTTCTGTTCTGCATTCCTGTTGCATGAATAGGTGTGGTTAAGACAGTTTGATTGCATAAATGCAATTACACAAGTTCATGTGTATTTATATAACTGGGTAGAAGCTCATTTCCTGAGTTGTATATTATTAGTAGGGATATTCAGCTTTGTATTAAAACAAGAAATAATTTTATATATCAGCCTTACAGTAACTTTCAAAGAAGGTGTCTTTTTCTTAATTATCAAAATATTTTTAATATAGATAATTAGGTTCCCCTGGTGGCTCAGCAGTGAATAAGCTGCCTGCAGTGCAGGAGACCAGGGTTCAATCCCTGGGTTGGGAATTTTGAAAATATAAAAAATATTTAAAAAGACAATTATGAAAATATAAAAATAAAAATCACCTGTAATTCCATCATTTGGAGATTAACCACTGAGAACCTTTAAAAAAACACTACACTTTCAGTTCAGTCACTCAATCGTGTCTTACTCTTTGTGACTCCATGGACTGCAGCATGCCAGGCCTCCCTGTCCATCACCAACTTCTGGAGCCTACTCAGACTCATGTCCATTGAGTCAGTGATGCCATCCAACCATCTCATCCTATGTCATCCCTTCTCTTTCCGCCTTCAGTCTTTTCCAGCATCAGGGTCTCTTCAAATGAATCAGTTCTTTGCATCAGGTAGCCAAAGTATTGGAGTTCCAGCCTCAACATCAGTCCTTCCAATGAATATTCAGGACTGATTTCATTTAGGATGGACTGGTTGGATTTCCTTGCAGTCCAAGGGACTCTCAAGAGTCTTCAATACCACAATTCAAAAGCATCGATTCTTCGGCACTCAGCTTTCTTTATAGTCCAACTCTCACATCCATACATGACCACTGGAAAAACCATAGCTTTGACTAGACGGACCTTTGTTGGCAAAGTAATGTCTCTGCTTTTTAATATGCTGTCTAGGTTGGTCATAACTTTCCTTCCAAGGAGTAAGCATCTTTTAATTTCATGGCTGCAATCACCATCTGCAGTGATTTTGGAGCCCCCCAAAATAAAGTCTGTCACCATTTCCACCGTTTCCCCATCTATTTGTAGCATTTATAAATTATTGTGCTCAAACTTTTATTAATGTAGTGTGCCATGAAAGTTGTAGATAAGATGGCTTCTTTAAACGGTAAATGTGTTTGAACACTCCTAGTTTTTGCACACCATTTAAAGGGATCCACAAACTCTTGGCTTATTCTGCGTTGTTATCTTAGGGATGTTGAGGTGAACTTGCCGTAGGAAGGAAGGCAGGGGTGTACTTCCAGATAAGAGGATTCTTCATAAATATTTGCTAAAGGGACCATTGTAGAGTACCTTGACATCTGATTGGCATAAGGGACCATGTTTTGGAAATCTGTGTTTGAGTCAGGTGAGCAGGATTATATGTGTATGTGTTGTCCTGTTATGTATTGTTGGATAACAAATTGCCCCCAAACACAGTGGTTTAAAACCATGACACATATTTGTTTTGTTCACAGCCTGCACTTTGGGAGGGCATAGAGGGAACAGCTTGTTCTACTTCACACTCTACATCTGGGGTTCTTTGAAGGCTTGGGGTGGAGTCGCCTGAATGTTCCCTCACTCGTGTGTTGCAGTCAGGAAGCTGAGACTTCAGAGGGGTCTCGTGAGGCCACGGCACCTACACGTGACTTTCCACGTGGCTGGGGCTTCCTTGAAGCATGGAGGCTGGGCTCCCAGGGTGAGGATCTTAACAACGAAGGGGAGGAAGCTATAATCTTTGACAGGAGTTTCCCAGAGCTGCCAAGACAAATACTACGGACTGGATGCCTTAAAATGAGAATTTATTCCTTCATTGTTCTGGGGGCTCCAGGTCCAAAATCAGGATGTCGGCAGGGCCATGCTCCCTCGAAGGCTCTAGGGAGCCTTGGCGCTTGTAGCTTCTGGTGTTTGCTGGCAGATTTTGTCATCCCTTGACCTGCAGACACGCTACTCCAGTCTCTGCCCCCATCTCCCCTCTGTGTCTGTCTCTTCACCTCTTCTCTTTAGTTATTCTGATTTGGGGCCCACCCCTCCCGCTCCCCCCAACGTTATTACAACGAACTTACATCTGTTGAGACCCTGATTCTAAATGAGGTTGTTAACAAGTTCATTGCCATGTTCTGGGTGGACGTAAACTCCGGGTTACACTAATCAACCCCCTACAGCTTTCACTGGCCAGGCCTCAGAAATGCGCAGGGTCACTTCCTGTACATTCGTTGGGAGCAAGTCACGAAGGCCAGACCAGGTGGAAGGGGTGGAAGTTAGACTCCATTCTGGGGGGCAGTGTCAGGAACCTGAGGGGTAAACCGCTCCATTTGTCTGGGTACAGATAATCCTCACACAAGCACCCAGTGGAATACTGTTTTCTTTGTACAGATGTATATATGTGTACATATAAAACAGATTTTTAAGGGGCCTTACTGGAAACAGAGCCTCAGGTTTTAGTTAGTTTTGGCAGAAGTTAACAGAGGTTCTGTTGTAAAGATCTGTATCAACTCTTTTAAGAGTGGCACAGAGTGGCTCAGTTCATTCTTTTACTTTGTTGTCAGAAAGCCGGTTAATGTTTGTGAGTCTGAAGACTTACCAAGAACTTGGGTGGTCTCCTGACTAGTTGTTGCCCCGTAGCCATGTGGTGGTCCTAAAAGCAGATGAGGTACTAATTTCTTAATATCTGAGATGGTTAGAGGAAGAGTCTGGAAGGCCCTGAATTACCGAGTAGCACTTTGTTCAGGGAAGGTTGAGTTTCCTGCCATTGTATCCATTTTCACTTGCCAAAAGTGAGACTCAGAAGTGGTTTCCTTTTCCATAGTTTTGTCTGTGACATTCTTTCTAGGCTGGTTTCTTGCAGTCATGTATCTGCTGTGACATATTTAGATTTTTCACTAATTTGTTAATATATATAAACTGACACTGGATGATCCCCTGGAGAAGGGAATGACTACCCACTCCAGTATTCTAGCCTGGAGAATTCTGTGGACAGAGGAGTCTGGCAGGCTACAATCCATAGAGCCACAGAGTAGGACATGACTTGAGCGACTAACACCTCTATAGTGCAAAGAAAATCATGTGATTAATGTTTCTTTCCTTTGTGGTGGAAATACACTTCCTTTGTCATTCCTGACCTAACAAGAAAGACGTGAAGTGGCATGATGGATGAGGGGACTTGGCGACACGTAGCTGTTCTGTGTCTAGGCAGAGAAAAGCTTCAATAGAAGAGGCAGTAGAAGGTGGAGGGAGGCCGGGTCCCATTCCACGTGTCTCGCCCCCTGTTGTCACGCCCCTGTGTCCCCATCGAGGTGGCTTCTGTGCTGCAGGTTTATCCTCTGTTCCAGGGTGATGTGGGGCCTGAGGAGGCTCTGGAAAGCATTATTTGAAGCACATGGCATGAAAACATCCTGTGTTTCTAGGACTTTCCTATCATAAGTGATGCGTAGTAGAGGTTTTCGTTAGGTGGTGAGAGCCCCAGGCCGTGTGGCTCCTGTTCCTGTGTGGTGTTTGGACCTGAGGCGAGGGCTGCTCCCTTCAATTATAGCAAGTGGTTTCATTGAGTTGCCTCCTGTGGAAGATTCTGTCTCTTGAAAAGGAGGCAACAAATGTCAAGAAGTCTAGCCATTTGTCCTGCTTTGAAAGAATAAGTGAAAGTGTTCATTGCTCAATCTTGTCCAACTCTTTAGACCCGTATGGACTGTAGCCTGCCAGGCTCCTCTGTCCATGGGATTTCCCAGGGAAGATACTGGTGGGGATTGCCATGTACTTAACGTAAGAACAACCATTTTAACGATTCAAGTGTGCAGTTCAGTGGCATCAGTACATTCACATCATCATGCAACTCTCACCGCCATCCCTCTCCGGAGCTTTCGCTTCTCCCCGCCTGAAGCTCTGTCCGTGCGGAGCACTGACTCTGTGTCCTCCCTGCCCCGTGTGGCGTCTCTGGTTCTGCCTTCTGTATCTGTGGACGCGACTGCTCACAGTGCCCACTCAGCGGAATCACAGTGTTGGTGCCTTGGTGTCTGGCTTATTTCACTCAGCACACTCACACTCTTACACCACTTCTCCCACATGCACACATGTCCACTCACCTCTCTCTTACTCCTGTGCACTTAAACCATCTCTGGACTGTGAATAACCCAAGTTCTTACACTGTGTGGCGTCCTGGGTCTCTTAAATTCCCAAGAGTAGGTCTTGACCTCAACGCTTGTGCCCATCTGTCTGTCAGCTCCTCCCTGTGGTCTGAGCTCAGCCACCTTCTGCTGCCCACCTGCCCCTGCACACCTCTCCCCGTCTCCCTCATGTCTTTTCTGGGGGGCCCTGCTTGGCCTTCTCCCCACTGATGGGGGAGCTGGGGCAGTGGTGTGCAGACCCCACGTTGCACAGGCGGATCGGTTGTGCTGAGTCCTGGGGCCCTTCAGTGGCCCCAGGGTGGGAAGACAGCCTGCTTTTCAGTGGCCCTGCCTCCTCTGGATGTGTGTGAGCTGTGGATGAGTATCCGTCTCCCTTAGTTAGTCAGCAGTTTCTCTGAGCAGTTTCTCTTTGTGGCTTGCTCACGGGGAAGTACGTCCTCCTGCCGGTGCTTGCTTCCTGCCCACTGTCGTTTAGCCTCTCTGGGCTGTGGTTTTCGGCAGAGGCCTGTGGTGGAGAGGTGGGGTCCGGGTAGGCTGAGCCGCTCCCTTTTCACATGGGCCTGGCTGTGGAGGATTTCTTCTGCAGAGAGGAATGGCTTCACTGGTGAAACCTCTGGCCTCTACCCTGGGCCATTTGGAAATGTAGGGGGCAGGGCTCTTTTTGGTTGGTGACACACATTGCAGGGGTCAGCATGCTGGTAGGGGTGCGGGGAGCAGGGCTGCTGAACGTGCTGCCATGTGGAGACCCTGTAAAAGAAAGAATTGCCCCACCTTCATGTGTGCATGGTATGCCCCATTAAATGTCGCAGGTCTATCTGGTAGGTTCCAGTTGTAGAAGCTGGGGCCAGGAGAAGTTACGTGAGGTGTCCAAAGATAAAGCAGATTTGTAGCAGACCTGAAGCCAGAATCCACAGAACCTTCCATCTCCTTCCATATCTTTTTATTTTCTTCAAAAAAAATATTACCACCCTCCTCTGTTGCTCTCAATCTCTCTACTTATTTCTTTCTCGTTCCTCTCTTTTATCCCTTTATGTGCCTCAGAAACCCTTATGATAGCTGATAAATTGTTGATGGAGCTGTATATACTGTAATAAGACAACTCAGTTGGGGGAGTGAAATTTGATTCATCCCTGGGTGTCCATTGGGGTCTGGTTCCCACACGCCCTGTGATGCCAACCTCTACAGTGCTCAGACTGTGTGTATCGAGTGGCTACATGCAGGCAGCCCTCACGTCCTGGTTTCAACCAATTGTGGGTGGGGCACCCTCAGATACAGAGGGCCACAGGTAAGAAGTTGACAAACAGGAAGTATCTATACCTCTGAAAGATCTTGAACCTCCCTAGATTCCACTCAGAAAATGAAAGTTCCAGGATTCCCTGATGGTCTAGTAGTTAGGACTAGGATCTTTAACTGTGACGGCCTGGGTTCGATCCCTGGTCAGAGAACTGAGATCCTGCAAACTGTGAGGTGTGGCAAAAAAAAAACAGTTAATTTCATCTCACCATCATCTGACTCATCTTTCTTTTCCACTAAAACCAGCCTTGTACTTAAAAAGTTTAAAAAAGGATTTTTTCTTAACTTTGCTTTTCAGTTTTAGTTATTGGCAGCGCCACAAGAAGGGCTGATGCTGAAGCTGAAGCTCCAATACTTTGGCCACCTGATGAGAAGAGGTGCCTCATTGGAAAAGACCCTGATGCTGGGAAAGATTGCAGGCAGGAGAAGGGGTGACAGAGGATGAGATGGTTAGATAGCATCACCGACTCAATGGACATGAGTTTGAGCAAATATGGGAGATAACAAAGAACAGGGAAGCCTGGCCTGCAACAGTCCACCAGGTCCCAAAGAGTTGGACATGACTTAGTGACTAATCTTAATGTGTACTGTGTGTAGACTAATCATGGAAAGTTTAAACACGAAAAAGAGAGAGTGATCTAATGGATTCTCAGTGTCCAACATCAAGATTCAGTGACTATACCTCATGCTGTTTGAATCGTTCTTGTTTCAATGTGTATCTCTAAAATGTGGGATCATCTCTCTCTTGTAACTACCCTAACCAAAACTCCCAATAATTTCTTAGTATCAGACATTCAGCCAGTGTTCACATTGCTGCTCGGGAAACGTCAAGTCTCAACAGTGGCTTGTGTCAGCCGCAGGGTTTTGCGCTAGCCGAGTCACCTCAGTGCTTGTGCCGCGGTTTCTTTGCGAACACACGTGTTCAGGGGCCAGCATTTGGCCCACAGGCACCATGAGGTTGAGGTACGTGGGCGGCAGCTTGTCTGTTGTGGTGAACGGTGCTGGTGTGAGTGTGTAATCCTATCAAGATGCCGTAAAGAAATAATAACTAACTGGCACTTACCTGATGTTGGCGCACTCTCTCTTCCCCTCTTATTGCTCAGGGACTGTGCTGTCTCCATGGACAGGTGGCTGCTGAGCACCGAAAAGTCCCAACTGAGATACACTCTAAGCATAAAAATGTGTTAGAGTAAAAGAAAAAAAGTGAAATATCTCATTAATATGGTTATGCTGAGTACATCCTGAAACGACAGTTCAGATATATTTAGATGAAATGTTAATATTTAATTTCATCGATTTCTTTTAAATGGGATAGATTCACATAACATAAAACACACACATTTTAATCATATTAAAGTGTACAGGTCAGTGGTTTTTAGTATACTCACAGTGTTGTGCAAGCGTACTAATGTTGTACAAACTCTGTAATTCCAGAATGTTTTCAGCACCCCAAGAAGGAATGTGGGCCTGTGGACTGTTACTCCTCACCCCTTTCTCCTTCCTCCTTCTGGCCCCCCAGTAACCGCTGATTTACCTTCCTTCTCTATGGGTGTGCCTCTTCTGGGCATATGACATTTTATAGTGTGTCAGCCAGGTCTTAGTTGTGGCATGCAGGATCTTTACTTGGGGCGTGTGGGATCTAGTTCCCTGACCAGGAAGTGAACCCGGGCCCCCTGCATTGGGAGTGAAAGTCTTAGCCACTGGACCACCAGGGACGTTCCTTCATTTGTTTTTATGAGTGGGTAGTATTCCATTATATGGATAGACCACTTTTATTTATTAATTCATCCCTTGGACATTTGGGTTGTTGCCACTTTTTTTGGCTGTTAAGAACAATTCTGCTGTGAACATTTGTGGACAATTTTTGTGTAGACATGTGTTTTCAGTTCTCTTGGGTATATATCTGCGCTTCCCTGGTAGCTCAGATGGTGGTAAAGAATCTGCCTGCAATGCAGGAGACCCAGGTTCAATCCCCGAGTCAGAAAGATCCCCTGGAGAAGGGAATGGCAACCCACTCCAGTATTCTTGCCTGGAGAATTCCATGGACAGATTCCATGGGTCATATACCTAGAAGTAGAATTTCTGGGTTGTATAATAACTATTTAGCTTCTTTCGTCCTAATTTTATTTATTTATTTTTGTCTCTGCTGGGTCTTCATTGTTGTGCAGGCTTTTCTCTAGTTGCAGCTATGTGCTGTGCTCAGTCGTGTATGACTGTTTGTGACCCCATGGACTGTAGCCCACCAGGCTCCTCTGTCTATGGGATTCTCCAGGCAAGAATACTGGAGTGGGTAGCCATTCCCTTCTCCAGGGGATCTTCCCAACCCAGAGATCATACTCACATCTCTTGCCAAGTCTCCTGCAATGCAGGTGGGTTCTCTACTGCTGAGTCACTGGGGAAGCCCCTGTTTAGCTTTTTGAGGGGCTGCCAAATTGTTTTCTGCAGCGATTTCACCATTTTACATTCTCATCAACTGGCTGGGAGGTTTCCAGTTTCTCCACATCCTTGTCAATGCTTTTTATTTTCCTTTTGTTTGTTTCTTTAACTTGTCACCATCCTAGTGTGTTTGTTTCAGGTTTTCAGAACATGGTAAGCTGTTATAGATTTATTGCTTTGAAAATTTACTATGAAATGTTGAGGTTATTTTCCTAGGAATCTAATGGAGAAATAGTGGGATCAGTTATACTTGTTTCTGGAATAGAATGGCTAGGATACATTCACTTATGGGCAATTCATTCCAAGGTCTTCCGAGCTAGTGTCTAGTTGTTTTTTGGTGGCACTTACTGCCTCCTTGTCTGCTGCTGAGAATTCCCAGGAGATAGGTCACACAGACCAGGAAGTCTAGCTCCCCTAAAGTCACTCTTTACCAAAATGCAAAAATCATCTGGGCTGTTTAGGGTACAGTATGTAATTAATTCCAATATAATTTTGTTTAATGCTGGTGATTTTTTTCCCTTTATTTTGAACCCCTCAAAAAACTAAAAGCATTTTCATCATTTTCCTGAAAGTGATTCAAAAAGATTTTCAATAAATATAAAACTGCATACATAAAGCTCTCAGTGGCATTTTATGATCCTTTTCTCATTTACTTAAATGGAGACTATTTTTCCAATGCAGCAGGAAGTAGGTTGGGGGAGATAACTAAAATATATTTTCTTTGGAAGAATAAAGTCACACGGGAGACAGAAATATCTTCATGTATATCAAATTGCAGCAATTCCTAAACCCTCAAGCAGTTGCTAACACTAATAAGGACTTTTTTTTTTTGGTAGAACTAAGGGTAATGAATGGAGAAGGGGCAAGTCAGATTGCTGTAATTGCTGTAGAAATGATATGCCCAGGAGAGGTTGGCTTTTGAGATTATCAGCATATAATCATTTAAGTGCCCCTTTTCTTTTTCTGTCCTCTTTCATCACTGATCTTCAGAGGGAAGGGTGTTTTGTTACCTATGCAAGGTAGAGATTTAAGGGTGCAGTTCAGCTGTGTTAAATAAATTCACATTGTTGTCCTGGAAATATCTGGAACTGTTTCATCTTGCAATGCTGAGACTCTATGCCCATTAAACACTAGTCTGTCCAACCTAACCCACCCCTCGCCCTTGGCAGCCACCTTTCTGCTTTGTTTTCATGATTTTGTCTGCTTTAGACATTGTGCATATAAATAGAATCGTATGATGCTTGCCCATTTTTGATTAGCTTAGCAGGATGTCCTCAAGGTTCACCTACATTGTGACACGTGACATTCTTTTTAAAGGCTGTGTAGTGTACTATTCCATTGTATGTATGTGCCACATTTTCGTTTTTTTCTTTTTTTTCCCTTTACTTTATTGTGTTGTTTTTGCCATACAATGGCATGAAACTGCCATAGGTTTACATATGCTCCCCCTCCAGAACCCCCCTCCCTCCTCCCTCCCTTTTTTTTCTTTAAAATTTTTTTTTAAATTTACGGTGTTGTGTTAGTTTTAGGTATATAGTAATGTGAATCAGTTATACATACACATATATCCACTCTTTTTTTTAAAGATTTTTTTCCACATAAGCCACTAGAGTATTAAGTGGAGTTCCCTAGGGTGTAGAACAAGTTCTTATTATCTATTTTATATATAGTAGTGTGGATATGTCAGTCCCAGTCTCCCAGTTTATCCCTCCCAATGCTTTTGGCCACCTGATGTGAAGAGCTGACTCATTGGAAAAGGCTTTGATGCTGGGAAAGATTGAAGGCAAATGGAAAAGGGGTAGCAGAGAATGAAATGATTAGATAGCATCACTGATGCAATGGATATGAATCTGAGCAAACTCTGGGAGATAGTGAAGGACTGGGAGAATGGGAACCTGGTGTCCTGCAGTCCACTGGGTCACAAGGAGTCAGACATGACTTAGCAACTGAAAAACAGCACCTCTTTTTTTAGATTCTACATATAAACCAAATCATATGATATTTGTCTTTCTTTGTCTGATTTTCTTCACTCAATATCAATCTCTGGGTCCATCCAGGTTGCTGCAAATGGCATTACTCTATTCTCTTTTATTGCCGAGTGATATTACATTGTGTATCTGTATCACATCTTTTTTATCCATTCTTCTGTTGATAGACATTTAGGTTGCTTCCACGTCCTGGTAGGGTAAATAGTGCTACAGTGTGTAATGGAGTACATATATCTTTTTGAATTATAGTTTTCTGCAGATACATGCCCATGAGTGGGATTGCTAAGTTGTATGGTATTTTTTTTTCTAGTTTTTAAAGAAATTTCCATACTGTTCTCCATAGTGTCTGTACTTAGTCACGGGCTTAGCATGTCCTCAAGGTTCACACATGTTGTAGCATGTGACATTCTTTCTTTTTAAAGGCTGTGTACTATTCCATTGTTTGTATATGTTGCATTTCCTTTATCCATTCATCCATTGAGGGACACCTAGGTTGCTTCAGTTCTTGACTGTTGTGAGTGGTGCCTCTATGAACATGCATGCAGATATCTCTTCAAGATCCTGCTTTGTGTTCTTCTGAGTATATATCCTGAAGTAGGATTGCTGGGTCCTGGGGCCATCTCTTGGTATTTCAATAGAACATGTGCAAGCCTTTTCTGAGAGTAGCAGGAGCTGTGAGCTGTGTAAATATGACTCCCCACTGGCCCACATGGAAGGTCACAGGCCATGGTTGTGATGTTCCCTCCCTGAGAGATTAATTGAACAGATGGTATCACTGTGACTTGTTTCCAGTTATGCCAGACCTCCTGAAATAAACACCAGAAGCATTTGGCCAGACTTTGTTTCTAGGTGTGCATCCCTATATTCATAAACACTTTCCTCTAGAAAACCCAGTCCAGACAAAGAAAGACTCAGGGCTGGACAGAGAGATCCAACAGGAAATGGAAGCACAGAAGGTCACCGGGAGGGCGTCGTTGTCCTCCTTTACCCAGGAGGGGGGCAGAAGCCGGTCTCCAGGTAACGGCCAGCAGGTCGACAGACTTTGTTGATTATGACACAGTAAGAAACTTTCATGTTGTGGCCCAGTACTTAGCTCTGTGTACAGAACATCACTTACCTGTGTGATGCACACTGGTGTTTGATGCCACCTCTCCTTCAGGGTACGGCACTGGGTACAGTCGCTGGATCACTGGATCACTGTCCTGCTGGGGTTTGGATCCCCATCTGTCACTGGATCGCAGTCCTGCTGGGGTCAGATCCCGGTTTGGCAGGCATGCAGTGAGGAAGAGCTCCATCTCTGGGGCAGGCCTGCCAGACTCGGGCTTGGGCTCTGCCTGTTTGCTGTTGAAAAGGCCACGTGACTTCGAGTCTCTAAAGCAACCTGTGCCTCAGTTTCCTATCCCCCGCAGTGGGATTGTGTCTTGTCTCCTCACACAGCTGGGTTAGGGTCACAGGGCTGAGGGTGTGGAGCGCCTGGGGGCCGCCTGGCACCTGGTGGTGACTCTGTGCCTATGTACGGGCTGCTGGTAACACTGAGCCCCGCCATCACGTTTCTTACTTTTTTGCGTTTTTCATTGTTTTCCTGAGGCCTCTGAGCTCGCTGGGGGTGACCCCCTCCATCCCCTGAGCTTGCAGTCTGGATGGAAGGAGGAATGTTGGAAGTCGGGAAGGATCAGGAGGCTTCAGAGGTGGTGGTGGTGGTTCAGTCGCTCAGGCGTGTCCAGTACTTTGCAGTCCCATGGACTGTAGCACGCCAGGCCTCCCTGTCCTTCACTCTCTCCTGGAGTTGGCTCAATTCACGTCCATTGAGTTGGTGATGCTCTCTCATCCTCTGCCACCTTTTCCTTTTGCCTTCAGTCTTTCCCAGCAGCAGTCTTTTCCAGTGAGTCGGCTCTTCACATCAGGTGGCCAGAGTATTGGAGCTTCAGGCATCAGCCCTTCCAATGAGTATTCAGGGTTGATTTCCTTTAGGATTGACTGGTTTCATCTCCTTGCAGTCTAGGAACTTTCAAGAGTCTTCTCCAGCACCACAGTTTCAAAAGCATCAGTTCTTTGGTACTCAGCCTCCTTTATGGTCCAACTCTCACATCCATACATTACTACTGGAAAAACCATAGCTTTGATTGTGAGGCAGATGGAGTGGTCGCCAAACACCCGCCCCCAGCCAGTTTAACTTCTGGTTGAGACAGACCGTACCTGGATTCCCCCAGAGAAAGACTGCAGTTACTGTAGGTTGCTGTTTCTGTGGGCATGGAGTAGAGACAGCCAGAGGAGCCACCCTCCCTCGCCTGGGCTGCAGCCTGGTGCTGGGACGCCGATACCACTCCTCCCCAGGCATCCAAGTTCATGCCAGGGGGTGGGGCAGGGGCTACTCCCCAGCCTTTCTCCCACGGTTACATCTCGTCCGGGCTCTTCCAAGTTGTCAGGCTGTCAGTGTTTCATTTTATATGTTTATCTTCTTTGCAGGCCGTTTTAGTGAATAATATCACCACAGGTGAGAGGCTCATCAGAAGCTTGCAAGGTGAGTTCCACTCCCCACTTTACACCAGATGTCAGGTTTGTTAGGAAAAACCCACCTTTCCTCTGTCCTATTCTGGGGTCTCTTATCGAAACATGATGATGGGTTGAAAGTGAAAGTGTTAGTTGCTTAATCATGTCCGACTCTTTACAATGCCATGGACTGTAGCCTGTTAGGCTCCTGTGTCCGTGGGACTCTACAGGCAAGAATGCTGGAATGGGTAGCCATTCCTTTCTCCAGGGGATTTTGCTGACCTAGGGATCAAACCCAGGACTCCTGCATTGCAGGCACATTCTTTACTGACTGAGCCACCAGGGAAGCCCTAATAATGGGTAGTGTTGGAGTCATTGAATAATCTTTATTCTTTTTGCTAACTGTATCTCTTTACCTTTTTATAGTGTTACTGAATACATTGCAAGCTGTTATGAAAAGATTTCAGATTCTCATTTTGTGGTACATTAAGAAATATATATATGATATGTGTGTCATCTGTTTTATACATATACATATTATGTATATATGATATACATATGCTCTCTTTTCATTGGTCATCCTGAGTTCAGATTTTCTTCATGAAGTATATATGAAAGTGATGCAACCCCATTTAATTCCGTATCTTTGCTGCTCTCACTCAGTTTGGCAGCCAGTTTGTTTTTCTTTGGGCCTTCTGCAGCAGTGGGGAAGGTGGAGATGGAGTGAGCCCCTCTGTGTGGTGTGATCAGCCTTACAACCTGGTGAAGGGAGCCCTGGGTCCTGTGATCCTCGGTCTGACCCTGGTCTCGCCTGTGGCCCTAGTTAGGAAACTCAGTGCCTTCAGCCTCAGTTTCCACTTCTAAGACGGGAAGGTCAATCTGGAACTGGGCTCCAGAATAGTAGTCCTGAGACCCACTATGTGGGACTCGTGTGGGCAGTAAACATTTGTGATGTGGCCCATGGGACAAAAGAACTGGAGTTTTAATTTTTGTTTACTTTTCTGCAATTTAAAATTAAAACGGATACTTGACTCAGTTATTGGGAAGCTTAAGTATCTTTGGGACAACTCGCTTATACCAGTATTATTTTAACTGTATATATTATGAAATCTAAATTCAGATCAAGAAGTCCCAGTTCCTCTTTAACATCTCAATTGAGATGTGCTATAACTGTAAAATACACACCAGGTTTCAAAAATTTTAAAAAAAGAGTATTAGAAAAAAGAGTATAAAATGTCTCATTCATATTTTTTACATTAATTCTATGTTGCCATGACCATATTTTGGATCTGTTGGGTTAAATGAAGTATATTATTAAAATTAATTTCACCTCATTTTATTTACTTTTTAAAAATGTGGTTCTAGGGAATTTTAAATGATCTATGTGGCTTATATTATAGTCCTTTTCAGCAGTGCTGGTCTATAATTCTAATTCTAAACCAGCTTCTAAGAATATAAATAGGGGAAATGCAAAGTTACACTAAATTAAATGGGTTAGTTGTCTGCCAGGGTTTCTCAGAGTTGGTCTGTCCTCAAGTATGGCATATAGCCTGCAGCCTTTAAACAGCTTTAATCAGGTGTGATTTACATATAATAAACTATACATCTTTTAATTATTTTGGCTGCACTGGGTCTTTGTTATAGCATGCCAGGTTTCTTCAGTTGTGGCCCATGGACTTGGCTGCCCCATGGCATTGGTATCTTAGTTCCTCGACTAGAGATTGAACCTATGTCCCCTGTATTGGAAGGTAGATTCTTAACCACTAGACCACCAGGGAAGTCCCCTGCACATATTTAAAGTGCAGCCCCACTAGTTTTGACATAAGTGGCTCTTCAGGAAACCACCACAGTATCAACACAGTGAACATACCTATCACCCCAAGAAGCTTCTTTGTGCCCCTTGATAGTCCTCCCCAGGTCCCGTCTGATCTGCTTTCTGTCCCTCTAAATTAGTCTGTAATTTGTATAGTTTTGTATATATGGAATCAGATGGCATATACCCTTTTTTGTGAACCTTCTTTCACTCAGCATGATTATCTTGAAATTCATCCGTGCTGTTGGGGCTCCCTTCCTTTTTATTGTTGAATAGTATTCCACCATCCTGGGTTTGGTTTGATAACAAAATTTATTTTTTTTAGGTTAGGTTTATTGAAGCATAATTTATACATAATAAATTTCACCCTTTGTAGTGTACCTCTGAGTGTATTTTGACATAAAGTCAGACATAGCTCATGTTTCACTCTAGGAATTCTGCCCCGTTGCCCTCACTTCAGCCTCGGGCACCCAGTGAAACATGCTCTACTCCCGTAGTTTTGTCTTTTCAAGCATGTCATATAAATAAAGGCTTTCGAGGTGGATCCACGTTGTAGTGTGTATCAGCAGTTCAGGGTGTCTTTCACTTTTTAAAAATTTTAAACCACTCCCCCCAACACATCCGTCTCCCTTCTCCCCACTGCCCCAAGAGCCTTGTAGGTGAGGACAGACCTTGGGGGAGCTCAGGTGTCTGTCCAGGGCTGTGTCCCAGGTCCTCGTTGCTGCCCTCAGCCCATTCTGGTGTCACCTTTGTGGCACTTTTTCCTTCTGCCCCCACCTTGGTTGTTGGTCAGTGCGGCTTTTTCTGCAGAGCTTTTACGAGCCAGGGCTGCAGCATGGGGCTGACGGATTTCCTCAGAGAAAGCTGCTGTTTCCCAAACAGGAGGGTCGGGTAACTGAGTGCACAGGGGGCCTCAGAGAGGAACTGGGCTGTGAGCAGATAACAGGACAAGGATACTGGCAGGTAGCCTGGCAGCTGAGGATGGCGGATGGAGGGGTTATGTAGCAGAGGCTGCTTGTCTGAGCTGGTGTCGAAATCAGTTTTTCAGAGTGAAGGATTTGGAGCTGCTGAGAGCAACATTGTGAGCAGTTCAGGGTTTATGATGTCTAGGAGGGAAACAGGCGGTAGGACCTCCTGATGCGTTGTAAGGTTTGGAGGTCAAAAGGACATTTAGGAGAAATGTGTGGGAAGGATTCAGGGTGCTGGTTCCTAAATAGGATCACACGCCTTCTGGGCTGCTTCCCGGATCAGGGTGGGGAGATTGCTGGGGTGGGGCCATGCCCTCATTGCTTCCTCTTTCCCCTCCTTGTTCTCTTGGTGCCCCGGCCCCTTGTGTTCCCATGGTGGGTGTTGGTGTGTCTGCTGTGCTCAGGATGGCCATGCCGGCAACCCCAGTCATTTCGTGTGCTCCTCTTGGTCTAGACCAGTTAAAGGCCCTGCAGAAGAATTATGGCAGGCTGCAGCAGGATGTCCTCCAGTTTCAGAAGAACCAGACCAACCTGGAGAGGAAGTTCTCCTACGACCTGTAAGTTTGTCCGCGTCGAGTGTGCGCCACTCAGGGGCTGTTAGCCATAGTGCAGGAGGGCAGTTCTCCTAAGCAGGAAATGGCGAAGTCCATATACCTTAAAGTAGGTAACTGAGAACTCTATAAAGTGCAGGTGTACTAGTAAATCAGTAATCGAAAGCCTTTAAAAATGTGTTCCAGAAGTGCTCAGATGTGACCTAAGTCAAAGTCGTAGACTTTAAGGAGTTTGGTATAATATTAATGTAATTTATCACTGGGCATTGGTATTGTGGACATTTTGTTTTCTTGAGGCTTTTAAGTGTCTTTTCAAATTTTTACAGTGAGAATGGAGGGTTTTTTTAACTTAAATATTGAGTTATGATTGACAAATAATCATTGCATGTATTTAAGACATAAAAGCATGATATTTTGATATACCTATGCATTGTGAATAATCATCCATAATCCCCTGCTGTTACCTTTATGTGTATGGTGAGAACACTTAAGATCTAGCAAATTGCAAGTATAAAATGCTTAATTAGTAACTGTAGTCACCATGCCGTACATTAGATCTCCAGCATATGGTTAGGACAGTCTGTTTTAATCTAATGACTTTAGTAGCATACAGAAACTCTAAAAATATCAGAGTACTTTTGTGGTCAAAACAATAAACATTTTAAAAGTTTGGCTAAACCCCTTAGTAAGATAGTAAAAACCAATTTAGAGGTTAGAGAATAAAGTTGCAGTCTGTTTATTTTTCTCTCTCCCTTTTCCTTCATAGAAACAGTATACCCCTGACACAGGAAATTTGGGATTCAGACAACCAGCTGCCCGTGACGCCAGCCTTCTTTCTTCTCTGATGTGTTGTTATTGTTCAGTTCACAGAGTTGTGTCTGATTCTTTGTAACCTCACAGACTGACTGTAGCATTCTAGGCTCCTCTGTCCTCCGCTATCTCCCAGAGTTTGCTCCAATTTATGTCCATTGAGTTAGTGATACTATTCAACCATGTCATCCTCTGCCACTCCCTTCTCCTTTTGCCTTTAATCTTGCCCGGCATCAGGGTCTTTTCTAACGAGTCAGCTCTTAGCATTATGGGGCCAAAGTATTGGAGCTTCAGCTTCAGTAACAGAACTTCCAATGAATATTCGGGGTTGATTTCCTTTAGGATTGACTGGTTTGCTCTCCTTGCAGTCCAGGGAGCTCTCTAGAGTCTTCTCCAGCACCACAATTTGGAAGCATCAGTTCTTTGGTGCTCAACCTTCTTTAGTGGTCTTACTCTTACATTCGTGCATGACCACTTGAAATACCGTAGCTTTGACTATACAGACCTTTGTCGGCAAAGTGATGTTTATCTTTTTAATACATTGTCTAGGTTTGTCACACTTTTCCTTCCGAGTTGCGTCTTTTTATTTCATGGCTGCAGTCTCCGTCCTCAGTGATTTTGGAGCCCAAGAAAATAAAATCTGCCACTGCTTCTGTGTTTTCCCCTTCTGTTTGCCATGAAGCAATGGAACTGAAGCCATGATCTTGTGCAAGGCTCTTTGTACTTGATTTTGGAAGGGCTGAGAGCAGGTGAAAACAATATTTCCCTTTTGTAGATTTACAGGTTTGGAAATGGCTGTGCACCTGCTCATTGCCAATCCTGAGCTTCTGGGAAGTTGTTTGATCACAACGAATTGCACACATTTTGTTCTTTCCTTACACAGACGTCATTTTGTTTGTTCTGTTTAGGCTGCTGTGCACTTGTCCACCTCCTGTGGCTTAGTTTTTCATGAGAATTTTACTTCCATGAATGTTTCACCAGGTCTTTCCTTGATCTCTGTATTGCTGTCCAAGGTCAGATGCTCTGTCTTCCCTTTTTTTCCGCAGTTCTGATGCCCTTCTGTGTGTGGTACCCTGAGACCCAGTAAGTCCTTTGATCTAAAAGGTTGTTACAAGAGTTAGAGGTTGAGTATAGTTACACTTGGCTCTGAAATACCTGCAGCCCCAAGAGGCAGCCAGGGGACAGAGAGAACCCTGCTCAGGCAGGGAGCCCCAAGTCTGGTTTCTGAGTTCAGCCTTACCACTTTCTGTCTCTGTGACCCTGGTCAGTGTCAGTCTGATCCCCCCCTAGCTTCCTTATTTGTATGTATGTATGTATATATGTATTTATTTAGTTGGTATTTCTTTTTGGGGGGAAATATTTATTTTTTCAAGTCTGTTGAGATCTTTTTTTCATTTTTTATCAATTCTGAATAATTTCCAGCCATTCTGTCTTACAGTGCTTTCTGACCCCATTCTCCCTTGCTTCTCTGTCTGAAAAGCCAAACATGTATAACAAAACTACTCCTGAAATCCTCACATCCTTTTCTCTCTCTTTGGTATTTTCCATATTTTTATATTGGGAATAATTTAAAGTTACAAATATTATACAATTTTTATAATTGTAGAATTGGATTATAATCCAATACTGTTTCCATTTATAGTTATTACAAAACAATGGCTAGATTTCCTGTGTTGTACAATATATACCTATCTTTACCTGATAGTTTGTACCTCTCTCTGCCCCCTCCTGTATTTCCCCTCTGCCTTTCCCTCTCCCCACTGATAACTAGTTTATATCTGTGATTCTGCTTCTTTTTGTTATATTCAGTATCTTGTTGTATTTTTTAGATTCAACATAGAAGTGGTATCATACAGTACTTGTTTTTCTCTGACTTATTTCAGTTAGCATAATGCCCTCCAAGTCCATCCATATGCTGAAGATGATAAAATTTCATTTCTTTTATTACAAAGTAGTATTCCTATGTGTGTGCAAACACACATGTATGTATCACACTTTTTATCTATTCATCTATTTATGGACACTTAGGTTGCTTCCATATCTTGGCAATTGTAAGTAATGCTGCTGTGAACATTGGGGTACACGTGTCTTTTTGAATTAATGGTTTTGTTTTCTTCCGTTTAATTGATGGATCATATGGTAGTTCTCTCTTTAGTTGTTTGAGAAGCCACCATACTATTTTCTGCAGTGGTTGTACCAATTTATATTTCTCACCAATAGGGTATGAGTGTTAGTCAGTCAGTCATATCTGACTCTTTGTGACCCTGTGGACTGTAGCCCACCAGGCTCCTTGTCCATGGGATTCTCCAGTCACGAATACTGGAGTGGGTTGCCATTTCCTTCTCCAATAGGGTACAAGGGTTCCCTTTTCTCCACACCCTCACCTACATTGGCTTTCTTATTTGTACAGATGGGTAATTCATTTACTTTGTAGCTCTGACACATGAAATATTTGTAAAATAAATTCCAAGCAGGAAGCTGAAGTGATATCTTAAAATATCTAATTGGGAGTTCAGGCTGAATTAGATTGTATGTCCAATTAATAACTTTCTGACACCAGTGAGATGTTCTCCAATTCAATTTTTAATTTCTAAAAATAAATTTAAAATTTTTGAACTGGTTTAGATTTACAGTCTTATTGTAGAGATAGTACAGGGAGTTCCTGTACAACCCACACCAGATTCCTATTGTTCACATTTTACATTAGTATGAAGTACCTGTCACGGTTGATTACTCAACATATATGCCTTATTTTTATCTTGAAGTTCATCTCTACTCAATGTTTTTTCAGTTTTTCCCTAGTTTTGTCCTTTTTCTGTTCCAGGTATACATTACATTGATCTGTTATGTTTCCCTAGGCTTCTCTTGGCTGTGATAGTTCCTCAGGCTTTACTTTTTTTAAACTTTCAAGAATTTATTTGTTTAATTAGGTGTAACCTAACTTTATAAGTGGCATTATTAAATTAGCAAAGTCCACAAGTCTTATACAGCTTAACAAGCTGCATAGTTGTTTTAATCCAAGCTTATATAATTACTTCATGGATTTACATAATACAAAAGGAGTCTAACACGTCAGCATGAAAACTGAGATTCACTAGCAATAAGGCACACAGATGATGGCGTGGCTTATGCATAGGTTTTTCTTATATGCCAGGCAGAGCATGTGGTAATTATGCTGTGTTTACCATGTTTTATCAGGCTTTACTTATTTTTTTATGATTTTGATAGTTTTGAGGAGTGCTGTCTGGGCATTTTGTACAGTGTCCTTCAATTGGGATGTGTCTCATGTTTTTTCTCATGGTAAAACAAGGGCAACCTGTTTTTTCGGGGAAGGCCTCAGAGGTGAAATGCCATTCTCTTGGCTTCACACCAAGGGTGCATGCATCAGTATGACTTAGCACTGATGAGCATCTGATTGAGGTAATGTTTATCAGGTTTTTTCTTCATTGTAAAGTTACTCTGTTTTTTCTCCTTTTATGCTGTGATCTTTGGAAGAAATTCACTCTGCTTAAAGATTGGGAAATTATGCTCCACTTCCCTAAGGGTGGAGTGTACTCATGAAGTTGTCTGGAATTTCCCTGCACAGGAGCTGTGACTCTTCTTGTTTGTCTAATGATTGATATCAGTGTGGATTAGCGGGTGTTTATTTTATACTTTAGGTTATAATCCAATACTAATTTACTTATTTTTCTTAAATTTTTCCAGCTTTGGCCATTGGGAACTTTTTCAGTTAGGTCCTTTATCCAGTTGACATATTTGTGATATTGTGGGTTTGTCTTCCCATCCCGCTTTTAAATTACTGTTTTATAATCTGGCACCAAAAGATGCTTCAGACTTATTTTTATATATTTCTTGCCCCAATCTTAGAATCATCCAGTCAACTATTTCTCCAAGGAGTCCTTGTTCTCTTTCTTGGAGAATGGTATTTTAGAAACCAAGATCTGGGTACTAGGTATGCCTTTTGCTACTAGGATATCATTGCTACTAGGTCCTCTCAGATGATGGAGCAAAGAGATATATATGTGTGTATAATAGCTTGTGTTATATATTGATAAATATTTATGTGTCTGTCTGTATTTAAATTAAACATAAATTTGTGCTGCTGTCTTCAATTCTTACCCATGTAAATTAACATAATAGTATGTAATTGTGTTCTTAACCTGGGACACTCAATTATTTTATCAATGTTTTGTAACTCAAAACATTTTGAAGCTTTCAGTGGCAAAGACTGGTCAGTGCTTATGCATCCATTTACCTTTTTACCAGAAAAATACTACATTTCTAGTCCCTCCTCACAGTTAGGTATGGCCAGGTGACTAAGTTCTGGCCAGTGGGGAAAGGAAATTGTGGGGTGGGACTTACAGGAAGACGTCTGAATATGAGGATAGTTCAGCGCACATCCCTTTTCTTTACCTTTTCTCCTCCTTCCTTCCTGTTGCCTGGGCTCCACACAAGATGGCTGGACTACTTGTAGCCATCCTGGCTCATGAGGTAATCATGGGGGATAGAAACCAATGCCAGGACTTTAAAACCGAAAGAGAATCCTGAATTTTTGACGACGCCAAGCTGCCATACTAACCCTGATCTACTTTTATGTGAGGAAAATATAAACTGCTATCTTTTGGCCTATTTGTTTCACCTAGCCAAACCTGAAGCTAACTTACATGCTTTTTGAAGGTGTCTGTCTCTTTAAATACAGACTATAATTAACTTATATCATTTTCATAAATGCTTATCTGTTACCCCTCCAAAAAAGACTTCTTAGGAGAGGCTATTTAGAATTGAGTCCTAAGCAATAAGGAGCTGAGAAGGAAGATGAGAAGATAATTAGGAGAGAAAGAACCTGGGGAGCCCAGAGTGACCTGGACAGGGCAGATAGTATCATATAGTCGTGGAGGGTAGCAAGTATCTTAAGGACGAGTGTGAAAGTGACTAGCTATGTGAGCCTGCTGAGAGAACCTTTTACACAGGTTCTGATGACATGAGTGTTAGGTCCTGTGTAGTTGTCCTGTAGGTCCATGAAGCTCTGTCCTTTTTCTTCCCTCAGTCCATTTCCTCTCTGTGTTTACACTGAGTACTGTCTATTGCTGTATCTTCGAGTTCATTGGTTCTTTACCTACTCTGAGTTTTAACATTTTAGTTATTGCATTAAGTTTCCATTTGGTTCTTCTTTATATCTTCTCTTCTTTGCTGAGACTTTCTATTTCTTTGATGAAACTATTAAATTTTTCATTTGTTCCAAGCATGTTTTAATTACTCATTGAAACATTTTTAATGAGGTGACTGCTTTAAAACCTTTGTCAGATCATTTCAACTTCTCTGTCATTTTGGTTTGGTATCTGTTGGTTGTCTCTCTTCATTCAATTTAAGATCTTCCTGGTTCTTGATATGATGAATGATCTTTGACACCTCTAAGCAGTTGGTGGTGAAAGCCTGGCTCTTCACAGTGACATCACTGCCTGGGGAGAGGGAGGGGAGCCTTGTTAGTGTCAGAGTGGGGTGGAAATGCAGACTTTCCATGTACTCTCCAGGGACACCACTGTGTTGTTCTAGATCCTGAGGTCCCTAACCAGTCTGCCTTCATCACTCCATCTTTCAGAGTCTTCTATTTGTTGAAAATATAATGTCCAGAATTCTAGTTGTGCTTAGTGGAGGAATGGTGAAAAATACATCTATTCCATCTTCCCCAGATGGAAATCCAATTCAGTTTTGACACCACCAGGAGTTAGCACAAATCCCATGTTACAGGGTTCAGTCCCGCAAGACTGCCCCTCCTTTAGATGCTAGCTGAAAGTTCTTGGTGGCCCCAGGCCACATGTACTTTTTACCTGGCTAGCTACAAATTCAGGGCTTCCCACAACCCACTCAGGATCAATTATTCTTTAGAACTTACGGAACTCAAGAAAGTTCTGTGCTTACAATTGCAGTTTTATTATAAAAGATACAACTTAGCAAGAGCTGGGGTGGAGGTAGGGGTTAGGCAGGAGCTTCTGTTAGAATTGGGTTGCCTCCTTACTGGTTTACAGAGATACTCACCGAATGGGAAGCTTGCCAAGCCTCATGATCTAGGATGCTGATCTGAGGTTTACTACATAGGCATGCCTGGTTGAATGGCCATATGATTGGACTCAATCGCCAGTCTCTCCCTCCTTCCTAGAAAATGGGGATGTAAGTTCCAACCCTCTCATGATACAGTTGGCTCTGGTGGCCACCAGCCCCCATCCTGAAGCTGTGTCGGCTCCTCTCACTAACTCAGCTCCTTAGCATAAACTCAGGTATGGTGTACAGGGGCTCATTATGTATAGCAGAAGACACTGTTACTCAGGAAATTCCAAGGGTTGTAGGAGCTCTGTGCTGCTAGTTGGGGACAAAGATCACATATTTTTTTTTATGCCTCAGATTATATTAAAAAAATTTTCTTAACTAGTTAAGTTCATTTATTTTAGAAAAATATGACATATTTTTTGGAAGTTTCAATTGACTCCAGTTTTCATGTCATTTAATAACTGAAACATACCATTGCCCTGACTCAGTGTCTTTTTCAGATGAAGTGCAGAAAGCAAGAGAGAGATGAGCTGTGTCTGTCTGGGAATTGGATTTCACCGTCACAGCAGGGCCAAATTTAAATAGTATCTCTGAACAGCTGTCCTTTTTTGTGCTTTCTTCTACCTTCATAGGAACCAGTGCATCAGTCAGATGAAAGAGGTGAAGGAGCAGTGTGAAGAGAGAATAGAAGAAGTCACCAGGAAGGGAAATGAGGCCATGCCAAGAGAGCTAAATGAACAGAAGGACCAAAGCCAGCAGGTAACCCTGGGCTTTTTCTGCCAGGAATCTCCCAAGGTCTTCCTGCCCTCTCTTCAGGCATCCTGCTCCTTTATCTGCTGTCGGGTTTGCTCTAGTTTCCTGGGACAGAACAGCCTGGTCGCAGGGTGTGGGGTCTCTGACTGAGTATGCGGGCCTCTGAAGCCGGCCTCTGTGCTCCTGGCTGTAAGGAGATTGCTTCATTTAAAGCTCACAGCCACCCTGGGAGGGGGTTGTTTTTGTTTTCCTGTTTTGAGGGTGCTGAGGCCCATGGAAGGTCAGCGCACCTGGTCAGTGACGGAGCTGATCCGAGCCAGGCTGTCAGGCTGCCTCCTGTGTAAGCACAGCCTATGGAAGTGCTGCTCAAAGCCTTCTGGGGGAGCTTTGCTTTAAATAGAGCCCTTTTAATTGAGATGTAGTTCACCTACCATAGAGTCACCTATGTAATATTTACAGTTCAGTGCTTTTAGTATTGTCACAAATGGGAAGTCATCATCATCACATTGTGATGCAATCATCATCACAGTCAACTTTAGAGCATTTTCATAACTCCCAAAATAAATCCCATACCCATTAGCTCACTCCCCTTTTACTTCCAGTTCCTGGAGCCTTAGATGAGCTGTGATCTATTTTCTGTCTTATAGATTTGCCTTATCTGGACATTTATTTATGACATTTATTTATGACTGACAATAACATAAGTTATTTTCATATAGCTTTCAGGATTCATCCGTGTTGTAGCATGTATGAGTACTTCTTCCTTTATATGGCTGAATAATATTCCATTGTATGACTCTACTGTATTTTGTTTATTTGTCAGTTGATGGGCATTTGGGTTATTTCCACTTTTTGGCTACTATGAATAATGCTGCTGTGAATGCTCAGGCACACATTTTTGTGTGAACAGAGGCTTTCATTACTTTTAGGTATATACCTAAGAGTGGAATTGTTGGATTGTGTGGTAACTCTCTGCAATGTACTGAGAAACTGCCATACTGTTTTGGAAAGTGATCATACCCTTCTACATTCCTACCAGTAGTTTATGAGGGGTACCAGGTTTTCCACATCCTTGCCAACTCTTGTTAATACACTTGTCTTTTTCATTGTAATCATTCTAGTAGATGTATAGTGCTACCTCACTGTGGCTTTGATTGCATCTCCCAACAGTTGATGATATTGAGTATCTTTTCATGTATGCTTTGTTGGCTGTTTGTAATTTCTCTTTGGAGAAATTGTAAATTGTATCCTTTGTCCATTTTGAAATTGAGTTATTTTTATTATTGAGTTGTTAGAGTTCTTTTATTTATATAGAGATACTGAGTGTATGATTTGCAAATATTTTTTCCCATTCTGTGAGTTATCATTTCACTTTCTTGATGGTGTTCATTGAAGTAGAGAAGTTACTGATTTTAAGTCTAGTTTATCTATTTCTTTTGTTGTTTATTCTATGAGTGTCATATCTAAAACTGCTTTGCCTAACCTAGCATCATGAAGATTTACTCCTGTTTTTCTCCTGAGAGTTGTTAAGTTCTTAGCGTTTAGTCCTGTGATTCATATTGAAATTCATTTTGCATATGATGTGAGGTAGTGGTTCAACTTTATTATTTTGCATGTGGATATCCAGTTGTTTCAATACCATTTGTTTGGGGAAAAAAAAAAAAAAAAACAACGATTATTTTCCCCACTGAGTTGCCTTGGTATCCTTGTCAGAAAAATCAGTTTACTGTAAAGATAAGGGTCTGTTTTTGGACACTCCATCTGTTCCTTTGATTCTTTCTCTATCCTTATGTCCACACTACACAGTCTGGATTACTATATTTTTGTAATAAATTTTGAAGTCAGTAGCTTTGACTGCTCCAACTTCATTCTTTTTCAAGATTATTTTGGCTATTCTGCACTGGATGACTTTTTATATGAATTTTTGGATATGCTTGCCAGTGTCTTCAAGCCAGGTGGGATTTGGACAGAGATTATAGTCTAAGTCCCTTTGGGCAATGTTGCCATCTTAACATCCTGTCTTCTGATGTGTGAATGTAAGATTTCTTTCCATTTTTTAAAATCCTTTAAAAATCTTTTCAATTATGTTTTGTAGTTTTCAGAATTCTTGCACTTCTTTTGTTCAATTTATTTCTAAGTATTTTTGATGCTATTATAAATGGAATTGTTTTCTTAATTTCATTTTCAACTGTTTATTGCTAGTGTGTAGATAATTCATTTTTTATATTGATCTTGTATCTATCAGCCTTTCTGAACTTGTTTACTAGTTCAAGTAGTATTTTTTGTGATTCCTTAGGATTTTCTGAATACAAGATTATATCATCTAAAAATAGAGGTAGTTTTGCATCTTCTTTTCCAATCTGGATGCCTTTTGTTTCTTTTTATCGCCTAATAGCCCTAGCTAGAACCTGCAGTATAATGTTAAATGTAAGTGGTGAGGATAGACATCCTTGGCTTCTTTTTGATCATAGGGGGAAAGCTTTAACGTCTTTCACTGTGAAGTCTGATGTTAGCTGTGCAAGCATACCTCATTTTATTGTGCTTCACAGATGTTTGTGTTTTTTACACATTGAAGGATTGTGGCAACCATGTGTTGGGCAGATATACTGGCTTCATTTTTTTCCAAAAGCATTTGCTCACTTCGTGTCTCTTTGTCACATTTTGGTAATTCTTAAAATATTTCAGACTTTTTCATTATTATTTGTTATAGGAATCTATGATCAGGGGTCTTGATGTTCCTTGATAATCACAAAAATTATGTAATTTTTTGGTATTTTTAGAAAATAAAAGTATTTTTTAATTAAGGTAGTACATTTTTTGAACACAGTGCTCTTGCATACCTGATAGACTACAGAATAGTGTAAACATAGCTTTTATATGTACTGCGAAACCAGGAAATTGGTGTGACTCACTTTATTGTGATATTTGCCTCATTGCAGTGGTTTAAAACTGAACCTGTGATATATTCATGGTATGCCTATGTATTTTTCATAGATGCACATTATCAAGTTGAGGAAGTTCCCCTCTATTCATAATTTGTTGAGTTTTTTTATGAAGAAAAGCTGTTGAATTTTGCCAGTGTTTTTTTTGCATCTATTAGGATGATCATGTATTTTTTATCCTTTACACTATTGACATAGAATTACATTAATTGACTTTTGATGTTAAACCTTGGCCTTGATGGGGAAAGTCCTACTTGGCCATGGTGTATAATCCTTTTGTATGTCACTTGATTTAATTTACTAGTATTTTGTTGATGATTTGGGGGTCTATATTCATATTAGTTCCACAGTTTTATTTTCTTGTAATGTCTTTGTCAGGCTTAGGTATCAGGGTCATTATTGGGCTCATAGAATGAGTTGGGAAGTATTCCTTTCTATTCTGATTTTGGAAGAGTTTGGGAAGATTTAGTATTAAATGTTTGGTAGAATTTACCATAGGAGCCATTTGAAACTGGACTTTTTTAGGGGGAAATTTTTAAATTAGTACTTCAGTCTCTTGTTACAATTTGCTCAGATTTTCTATTTCTTTTTGAATGAGTTTTGGTAGTATGTGTTTTCCTAGGAACTTGTCTGTTTTAGCTAAGTTATCAAACTTGTTGGCTAACAGTTCTTAGTATTTCCTTATAATACAATTTTTTTTATTTGTGTAAGGGTTGGTAGTGTTATCCTTTTTTTGATGTTAGTAATTTGAAATTGTTTTTAATTAATATAGCTAAAGCTTGTCAAATCTGTTCATCTTTTAAGGAACTAACTTTTGGTTTCTTTGATTTTCTTTATTGTTTTTCTTTTATATGCATCATTAATTCCTGTTCAGATCTTTACTATGTCCTTCCTTGCTTTAGGTTTAGGTTTTTCTTCTTTTTTCAAGTGTCTTAAGGTGGGAGATTAGGTAATTGATTTGAGATCTGTCTTTTCTCTTGAGATAGGCCTGAAAATTTCCCTATAAGCACCGCTTGAGTTGCCTTCCAGAAGTTTGGTGTGTTGTGTTTTCATTTTAATTTTTCTCAAGGTATTTTCTAGTTTTCCTTGTAATTTCTTTGAATCACTGGCTATTTAGGAGTGTGTTGTCTAATTTACAAATAGTTGTGAATTTCTCAAAAAACTTCAGTTACTGATTTATAATTTCATTCCATTGTGATTGGTGACCATACGTTATATGGTTTCAGCCATTTAACATTCGTTGAGGTTCGTTTTGTGGCCTGGCATCTGTCTGTCCTGGAGAGCAGTCCATGTGCCCTTGAGAAGAATACACATTTGTGTATATTTTGCTCTTCTTGGGTTCAGTCTCTACAGATGTCTGCTTGGGTGGTTTGTCATGTTGTTCAAGCCTTCTCTTTCCTTGTTGATCTTCTGCCTACTTGTTAATTATTAAAAGTTTTTTTCTGGGAGATATGGGCCCAAGCTCAGATCTCTGCTTTATGCCAGGTAGTAGGGCATGGCCAGGGTAGGGTATAGCATTAGTCAGGGTTTCCGTGTTCTTATTCATCAGAAGGATGCAGTGGTCCATTGCGTTGCTCAGGGTTGTTGGAGGTTCATGGTCACAGAGCTGCTGCCCTGACCACCTGTGTTCTTGTTTCAGCCCCGAGCCCCCAGTGAGCCCCAGCCCAGACCACAGGAGGCAGGCCCGCCCCAGGCAGAGGTGCTGGAAGCAAGAGGAAACGTGCCCAGCCACAGTGAGCCCCAGACACCAGCCCCTAGCTCCGAGGTGGCTTTCGATTTGAAGAGACAAGGTGAGAAAGGTAAGTGAAGCTTGCCAGTGACATGCTGTCTTCAGGGCCTCATGACAACAAAAACCACAGCAGCAGCTCATGCCCCCCCAGTCCATACAGATGCGCAGAGCACACTGCCTGTGGGGAGCCCAGTAGTGGGGCTGCAGGCGGCAGTGAGTGTCTCTCTGGGCACCTGGACTCGGGGCCACAGGGCGTTTATCTGCCTTCCTGACATCTCACCCTTGTAAACTTCCTCGTTCTTTGGCAGCTTAGTAAAGGAAGGTCCAGGTGTGCCTTTATTCAGGACAGTGGTGGGACTGTTTAGTTAAGGGGACGTGGCTGAGTCCTGGATGGCTGTCACTGGCTCCCAGGCTCTGGTCTCAAGTAAGGCGATCAGATAAGCCTGGCATTACAGCCTCCTCCACTTGCAGGATGCACTCAATCCAGATGACTTGGTCTGGATTTGTTTTCTAAACCATTTCCTCTTTCTCATGGTTCTGAAGATATACTCCAGGCACAGAGAGCCTTGGAGTCTGCTGCTGTTGTTAAGTTGCTCAGTTTTGTCCAGTTCTTTGCAACCCCATGGACCTGCTGCACAACAGGCTTCTCTGTTTTTCACCATCTCCCAGAGTTTGCTCAAACTCATGTCCATTGAGTCAGTTGATGCCATCTGCTAGGCCACGGCATACATGATCGGCTACCCCTTCCATCCATAGTCCTTGGGAAGGCTCTGGGAATTGAGTGGTCTGAGAATTTCTGTTTGGTATGGTGAGGTCACAGCAAACTGTGTCCTGTGCACAGAGGAAACCAAGGAGATTCAGGTCGTCAGCGAGGAGGAGCTTCAGAGGGACAGCCTGGCACTCCCGAAGGAACCAGGCCAAGAACAGGCGGTGGAAGGAGACAGACAAGTGGGCGGAAAAGGCAATGGAGAACGTGGAGAGCTGGGCCAAATCCCACAGGTCCCAGCAGCCCTGCTGGCCAGCCAGGAGAATCAAGAGGCAGAGGGCCCTGAACGGGACCAGCTCGTCATCCGCGACGGACAGGAGGAGGGGCAGGATGCCGACGAGGAAGGTGGGTGAGAGGCTCCCCAGACTGCTCACTCACTCCTCTGCTCCAGGCGCTAGCCCCCTCCATGTCCTTCTTGATGCAGAATGGGCCGCCATGAATATGACCAACCAGCAGGGCACCATTTGGTAGTTCGTTCTGTTTGCTTGGGTCCATTGTCAGGCAGGAGACAAGACAGAAGGGCCAGGCACCTAGCACTTGGACCTTGTAGAAATCATATTCACAGGGAGCCTAGGGGGCTTTCCAGGTGGAAGACCTTGGATGGGAACTGAGTGTGGCGTCCACATAGGTCTGCTGGCAGGCACACCCCACGCATTTTCCTTGTCACTTCATCTGCTCCTGCCGTGTCACTGGCAGTGCCTGGTGAACCGAAGGAGGAAGGGAGGACAGCTGGAAGGATTGGATCGATGGAGGGTCATGCCTGTTTGAGCTTTCCAGAAAAGTAACGTGGGAATCTCACCTTTCTGGTTTGGTTGACTGCTCTTTTTTAAAGAAAACTCTGGGAAACTGAGATGGGCAGAATGTTCTGGGATGTATCTTGGTCCCTGAACGACGGGAAACATTTTAATCCTAGCTAAGCCAAGGGCACTTAGAAGACACCTGTGTGCTGAGCCTGAT
The DNA here is from genome assembly GCA_007570785.1 of Antilocapra americana. Taxonomy (NCBI): domain Eukaryota; kingdom Metazoa; phylum Chordata; class Mammalia; order Artiodactyla; family Antilocapridae; genus Antilocapra; species Antilocapra americana. The sequence goes on from ML661897.1 coordinate 20,636,799, forward strand.
AAGGTGACAGAAGTGGGGGTAGTACTGGCAGAAGTTACCCCGATTTTCTGAAGAGTGTGTTTTCTGTTTTTTTTCTTGTTCCACAAGTTTTCTCTTAAGTAACTGGGGAGGAAAAAATTAAAAAAGGACACTCTGGGGGCTGATCAGAGTGGCAGTCAAGTTTCAGCTCACTCAGCAGTTGGTCACAGGGTGTAACAGCTGCCGGTAGGCCTGAGCTTGTGCGGGGCCTATGTGTCACACCTCGTTCAAGGTCAGCTGTAATGGTCTGATTAGTAGGATAAAGCCGCATGGCACACAGGCAGTTAGTGCAGGGATATAAAACTAGAGCTGGCTTTGCCAGGCATGCTTTTTAAACAAAAGATCTTGTTTATACAGATATGACATGTTTACAGTAACCCTCTGAGTATGCCTCTTGATTGCATCCTGTCCTGATCTTTTCTGGTTGCTCGTCTCTCTGGGGATGAATGCAGTGATAAATGAGCTAATTCTGTATGTTTGATGGAAAAATTTTACCCTTTGACTCACAATAGCCACTCCATTTCCTTCTCTCAGGGCAGTGAACCATTTTAAGCAGATGCCTCCATTAACCAGAAACCTGTTTACAAATAGTGATGCCCTCCTTTAACCTTGAGTTGATTATTTCTTTAAAAAACTGGAATTTTGGTGTGGTGAACTAGTTACCCTGATTCCAGCCTGGAATGAAGTTCTTTATTTAGGGCCATATTTTAAATAGATTCAGAGTTGGAGTGGGGCATACATAAGTAGAGAAATCCTGCATGGTCTTTGCACTGGGAGCAAGCACATGAGTCCCTGTCATTTTCTGAGATGAAGCAGAAAGAGCTGATTGTTAAACCAGGGTTGGGATAACCCTAGCACCTGGGTTCTGGTGTTCCCGTGGCATTGAGAGAAATGATGTAGCTTATGTTTTGTGGCTCTGTGCTAATTTTTCAGGGAGAAATCAGCAGAAACTGGTAGCTGATGATGACTACAATATGGATGAGAATGAGGCAGAATCTGAAACAGACAAGCAGGCAGCCCTTGCGGGGAATGACAAAAACAGAAATGGTAATTAACAATGGTGGTGGCAGCTGGGGGGTCACCTTTTGTGTCTGATTTGTGGCCCTTCACTTTTGGCATGACTGTATATTGAATCCCAACAACAATGTAAGTAATCCCTAGTTAGAAGACTGTTTTCTCCAGAAGCCTTGGAGTGTAGGGGCAGTGGAGAGAGGTAATGGTTTCAGGAGGCCACAACGAGGACCTTTCAGAAAGTCCTCATACCTGAACATGGGCATCAGCCCCTCAGGGTCAGTGCGGATACGCTTCAATGAAGTTTAGGAATTTCCCTTCAAAATGGTAGGTCACTGCATGATCATTTCACAGCACCAGTCGAAATGCCGTGATGCATACACAGGCAAGTTTTTATAGTAGCACTCTATGTTACTCTGTGTTACTGTTATTTTTAGCTTTTGGAGTCCAGGCCTGTAGGATGGTCAGATTCTGGATTCGTCTCCTTGTGATTGGATTCTGGTTGAATGTTTTTTTTTTTTTTTTTAAATAGCTGCAGTTGTGTTCTAGCTTCACACCAGGAAGCACGGGATGGCAGGCTGATCCTTGGTTAAGGTGGTACCCACGAGATCTCTCTGCTGCAAAGGTCCATTTTCCCGGTATAACTAACGTGTCATCGAGAGGGGGATGCTGTGCAGTGGCGTTACTTTGCTGTCCATTGAATACCGTTGTCTGGATGGTCATTCCGCTCACTGATCAGCTGCCATTCTTTAAGGACTCCCTCACCCCCAATGTGTATACATTTGCACACACACACAGGCACACATATTCTCTCTCCCTTGTTTTAGTTTCACTGTAGACTCAAGGTTTCCTTTCTTAAAATTTGTTTTTCCATCAAACTCTTGGTGTTTCTGTTTTTAAGAGCTCTTTATATGCTGGGGAGGTTGGCCTTTATCTGTGATGTTGGTTGCCAATACTAGCTAGCAGTTTATCTTGATTTTGATTATGGTTTTTTGCCATGTGTAAGTTACAATAATTTTTATGTCTTTTCTTGCCGACAGATGTGGAGTCACAGTTTTCTCATTTAGAGTTGAATTCACCCATGTTTTTTGTTCAGTATTCTTTCAGATTTTTCTTCTGGTTTTATGAAGTAAATCAGATTCAGAAAAGCACACAAAACAAACGAGTTGTTAGAAGTTAAACATTTTGTAACTGCACCCTGCCTTCCTGATCAAGAAACAGAACTTGGCTTCAGGAAGTTCCTTCTTTGTTGCCCTTCCTGTCCCAGCACCTTCCCTCCCTGTACTGAAATACCTGTCCTCACCTTTACATTCGGCATTTTCATCAATTTCTTTATGGGTTTATCACCCAAGGGGGCATCCCTGGATGCCATAGTTTAGTCTTGCCCATTTTCTTATATTTGATAATGTGTTTAAGTCTCAGTTTACAAGTCTTCTCTCCCTTCCTTCCATCCATTCATCCAGCCAGCTATTGCTGTTTGACCACAGTCTGGAGAGTGTTGATTGTGTATTTCATGGTTCTAGTCATGGTTTGGTTTAGTGTGTTCTTCTTTCCTCCCTATTTCATGCAGATCACCAGCTGATATCTATCTGGAGGTGGGATTTTAATTCAGCCATTCCTATTTCATTTATTAATTGAAATATTTTATAAATAGACAAGTCATGGTATTTTTCATGTAGCATAGGCAGGATAAATGTTTCTTTCTCTTTACCAGTTTTCACAATAAGGAATTACTTCCTGTGACCTTTTGAAGGTGACCATTTGAAAATATAACTTTTAAACCTTTTTGATGAGTTTCATTTAGTTGCATTTATAATCTTTTTCGAAGTTCACATCGTCCCACCTTCTTTGGCCAGTGAAGTTTTCCCCACTTCTCTCTGAACCACTGGTTCCTTTGTCTCTCGTCCTGCTTAGCCACTGCTTCACTCCACACAGTGCCTTTTCTCTGTGAGGGGCTCTACCTGGGAAGAACCCAAAGAGGAGCTGCTGCCAGTGTGTGTCATGGACCTCCACCAGCTCCTTCCATGGGTGCTCTGTGGTCACCTGCTGTGGGAGTAGCAGAGACTGCCCCTTCCAGCTGCAGCTCTCCCACTGGCCCAGGTGCTTTCTGCTGTAACCTGTTGGTTGTTAGGGTTTCTGTTGTTCTCGGGTCCATCAGAGGCTCCATTGCTTCCCTCTGTTTTCTTTCCAGACACTGCGAGGATATGGTTTGCTGTCCATGGATTATTTTTGACTGCTTGTATTTTGGGGTCTGCAGGACTCCTGCTCAGCTAGTTTTGCTGTAAATGGTCTCTAGGTTTTGAGTTTTTAAATTTAGTAGTTGCTTTATGTAAGGACTCTGAAAAACTATGCCATCATTTCTGCCATCTTTCCAGAATCCTCTACTTTCATAACTTACACTTACATATCTCTTGACTCACTTTAAATGTTTTCAAGTGTATGGGCATGAGATACGGGTCCAGTTTTCTTTTTCCAAAGGTGTTTGCAGTTGGCCCAACACCATCTCAAATCACCATCTCATAGTCAGTGATTGGAGGTGCTACCATCATCAGACACTGGATTTTCATAGTACTTGGTTCTGATTTTTGGATTTTCTATTTTTGTTCTATTGGTTTCTCTCTAGATTCACAGTGTACCACATTGTTCTAAGTATAGCAACTTTTTTTTTTTTCCATCTGGCCATTGTTCTACGTATAGCAACTTTTTTTTTTTCCATTTTGCTTTCTCTGGAAAATTCAAGCCAACGTCTCTTTGAATAATGTTTCTTTCCTTTTTGGCTCCTCCTTGAATTCAGATTAGAAGTGTATTAGATCTTTTCAATCTATCATGTCTTGTGTCCTGTTTTTCTGAGAATAATTTCCTGAGAAATATCTTCCAATTCAAAAATTTTTCTCTCATCTATGCCTTCTTTGCTCTGTTTTGTTTTTAATTTCTAAACTTTTTACTTGGCCATTCTTTATGGGTCCTTATTCCTTGCTCATGTTTTCAAACAACTTTTATTTCTCTGTCAGCGTTATTTCATACACCTTGTCTTCCAGTTGCAGTATCTGAAAACTTGCGGTGTTTCATTTTGTTTCTGCAGAGTCTCCTCATGGTACCTTGTTTCCTTGTGTGTTTTGTGCTTCTTAACTGTGAGCTGCTACTTTCCTTGGAACTTTATCTGTGGGAAGTCTTTGAAGACTGAGTTACAGAGAGAAGGTTGTTTGCCTCTGCCAGTCTCAAGGAGGGTACTGCAAACTCACAGCTCCTTTAATAAAGTAGGTTGTCACCTTTAGGGTTTTTTGGATCACATGGAAAAATGAGAGTTTGAATTATAGACCTGCGTGATCATCTCATGTGGTTAAGAATGCTCTAGTCCATACAAGACTTTTCATTGCAGGTTTATTTCCTGTTGCCTTTAAGCCAAGGATGTGAAACTTTAGGGTTCACCTTTATATGGGCATCCCTTTCTTCACTCCCCACCTTGAGGGGAGCCCTTGTGCTTAGGGCCTTTTGAAGCTGTGAGGGGAGCTCAGTCTTCAGGCTTCAGCAAAAGTCCTCAGGACAAAAGCTGGCATTGATGCTTATTACTTTTAGTTGTTAATATTTCCACTTCATTTTTGATCTTCCTGTTAGTGTTGTTCATAGGCAATGCATTTTAATGTTTTATTAATTTTTTTTCACTTTTCATTTTGAAATAATTTGAACAAAACTAGTAAGAATTTCCACAAAGCTTCATCCAGGTACCCGAAGTGTTATATCTTATGTAAACCATAGTACAGTTATCAAAATGAAGATATTTACTATTCACATAATGCCATTATCTATAGACATTATTCAGATTTCTTGAATTGTTCAATAACCCCTTTCTGATTCAAGATCTAATCCAGGATCGTACACTGCATTTATCATCATATCTCTTTAGTGTCTTTCAACCTGGAACCCTCCGTCTTTATTACTTAGAGTGCTGATAATTTTTTAAGTGTTTTGGCCGATTGTTTGGTAGAAAGTTCAGTTTGATTCAGCAGAGTATCCTTAAAACATCTTTTGTATTTTATCCAGCATGTCACTTACGACAACTGGCAGATTTGCTTGGGGTTTCTAAAATTGAAAGCCTTAAGTTCATTTTTAAATTATTTTCATAGACTCTTTGGCTTATTATTTTTAATGCAAAAGATGAACATGTTAGGAGTCAGAATTTTAAGCAAATACAAGTTAGATGTGTGACTTCGCAATGAAGCCTTGGGATCTTTCATCCTTTACACCCAGGTGTCCTTCTAAGGATTTGACCTTGTACCTGCTAAGGCTTTTAAACAAATTGAGTAGGTAAGCAAAGTAGAGAAATGGTCCTGTCAGCTCTTTTAAGAAGAATTTTAAGTTGAAGAAATGTCATTTTAAAATTATGTCATCCAGATGGTTTAAGACCCTGCTTTTCTCCAAGGAAATTAGAAGAAAAAGGCATTAGTTCCAACTTTATTAGAGAACTTATGACATTTATTTAATAAAATCATTAAGATGTACAGTAGTAAATGAGGATCTTGGGTTTAGGTAATATTTGTGATGTCTTTTTACATCCTTTGGGTGTTGTAGGATAAAGAGGGTGGAAGCCACATATGGACATTAGTTCTGTAAAGGAAGAGCTTTGGAGTCACAAAAGCTAACCTAAATTGTGAATGGTTTTTAGGAGGCAGTGTGTTTCCTGCTGGAGGTGCAGTAACAGATTCATGCAGCATCTGAGGGTCATGATCATGTCAAAAATTCTATGAGTACATTTCTACTGTCCATTTTGTAGAACATTTCACTGTTTCACAGTTCATGGTACCTTGTTGGCTGTACATATGGACTCTTGCTATCTTGTCCTTGATTAGCAATGAAGTTCCACCTTACAATGTTACCCTGGGAGACCGTCCTCTCTATAGACACTTAAGTCAAATGGGATCTGCCTGGGCTTGTTTCTCAAAATGCTTAATACTAGAACATTTTGTTTTCTTTCTTTCCTTTTTAGTTCTTAATGCTGAAAATCAGAAAGGAGACACAATAAATTTACTTGATCAGCGTGAAAAGAGGAATCACACACTCTGAATCAAACTGGAATCACATTCTTTTGTGTCAAGAGTTGAACAGAGATCACTACAAGTCACGAGGGATTGAATACTGTGAAATGTACTAAGTAAAATATCTAAAGATGATCATTGTGGAGTTTTAGTTTGTATTTACAATGTAGGAAAATGAGATTGTCTTTGAGACAGTGTTTTAGAGGTATTTTTGAAGTGTTTATATTGAGATGTCAACATTGTTGAAATTTGTTGGCTAATAGGTATTTCATAAGAAGATCAACACCAGAAATAGAACACAGGTTCTCCTTCAAGTACGGCAGCAGCAGGATTCATATTGTGAAGTGTGACCTCTGATGTGAAGGGGACTCCCATACTCGCAGAGCTCCTTGTCTTCAGTCCCCTCTGGAGTCATTCTCTTGGCCACATGCTGTGCTGAGACAGGAACCAGCCCTGCAGTCGGCACTGAGTGATTTTTGGTTTATTCTTCTGTGCTCACTTCTAGTTCTGACAGTCAGTGGCCTAGAGCACGGACTGTTAATTAACACAAACATCACTAGCAACGGTGTTAAACAAGTCTAAACACAAAGGTGTTTTGTGTGAGGATTTTTTAAAAGATTGCTACTTGTACAATAACCCTTGTCATTAATGTACAAAATGCTTTTAAGTGACTTGTAATTTGAATACCTGTGATCTATACTTGCCTTGCTTAGTATGTGTGGGCAAAGCATTACCAAGAGAAGCCACATGTGGATTAGACTTCTGACAAAACAGGGGCCAAAGCAGGGCTGACCTTGGGCACGTGTGGCAGAGAGGGCAGTACCACACCGTGGGTGGGTGTGCTGTGGACAGACGGCCTACTTCACTGCTAGAAGAGAAGAGAAATTTGATGGAGATACACAGCATACAGATTTGGAAAGTTTAGAAAGTCAAAAAAAACGCAGTTGTCTTTTTCAGTTTACACATGTACCTTGTGGTAAAGGACCATATCACAAACTGATTTAAAACCCAAAAGTTAATTTGAAAATGACTAATCATAATTTGCTTAATACTGACATTAGGTTTGAGTTGGTTCTTAACATTGTGAACAAACAAGGCTGTCAGACTTGTGGATGACTGGCAGACTCACATTAGTGACCTTTAGAAAGGCTCCCTACAGGGTTAAGTGGGTGGTGATGCTTGTTAAATCAGCATTCTGAGTCACAGGGCTTGAGATGCAGGGGCTTCAGGTCATGTGACATAACCCCCTGGTTAACAGAGAAGAGACTGAGACCCAGAGGACTTCTGGAGCTTCTCCAGGCCCAGCCAGAGTGCCTGCCTCGCAGCCAGCTGCGGACTCCTGGTGCCCCTGCTGCCACTGAGGGTTGGGCCTGGTCTGTATTCAGGTTATGATCTCTGACTTGAATGCTGTGTGGGATTTTCCTACCTAATCATTAAGATTATAACTTTCCACCCAGAAAAGGCAACTGGAGGGTGTGAAAGTAGTTTTATAAGATACTCACCTAGGTCTTTGTCCAGCCTCCCTCTGTGTCTAAGTCTTCATTAATCTTAGGGTTGATGTCTAGCATACTAGCCTTTATTTATCTCATGTTTAATCAGTGTGCCTAGAGTTGCTGAGAAATGAAATACTCTGTTCAGGTTATAAACTGCTTTCAGTTTTCCCTTCATCTGCTCTTGAACCCCTAAGGAATCAGCTTGTAAACTGTGGATTAAGGATGGTCGTTTGCCTTATTAACTAAACCTTTCTGTGGAATGAGATGCCGATATAAATAAAAAATAATCATGATTTAATCTCCCTGTACAGAGGCACCTGAAAGCTGTTTGTTCAGGAGGTGTGTACTTCAGGTGTTTCTTCAAGCAGTCATGCTTTATTGCTGTTGGCTTCCCTTGGGATCAACTATTTCAAGGAGCAATCTAGAGATGCCACAGCTATTTAAAAAATAAAACCTGTGTAATAAGTATCAAATACATTATCACACAACGAGGTCTTTTGGGTTCATCTAAATTCAGCAGCTAGTCCAATTTTTAATAAACTGTTTTGATTCACACCCTCCTATATATTCTCAAATGGTGTGTAGACAAGGAGTGATGATTAATTTGACCTTTTTTCCTGCAGATGAAGATTGCCATAGCAGCTTTGGATTAGATTTCATGAATAATCATTGCACCTAGCATACCTTTGTGTGATGGAATTTGAAAAAAGATTCCCTGTTTAAGTCATTGTGGTGGTGGCATAACTGTTTTACTTGGTAATAGGTGGTTATCTCTTCACAACAGAACTTGGAATGGTGGAAGAGAACTGTATAATTTCAGAGTCTTTTAAGGTCCAGGGGGAAACTGGTCTATTCCCACTATGTATTTTAGCCTAAAAGATTATAGGGTAATCTTTATTAATGATTAATAATAATCATTAAGAGATGGTAATCTTTACTAATGATTATAGATTAAGGATAGTTTATAGGACACTCAGCCCACTTCTAACACTTGCCTTTGAAATGAGTTTGAAAATACATATACATTTTAAAGTTTCCGTTAACTCTGGGTTATACTTTTTTCACATCATCACCTTAGATTTTGAAAACAGTATTACAAAGTTGGGGAAATGGCTTATCTTGTGTCTTTAAATGTTTGTGTTCTATTTCAGCTCAGAGGGCAACACTTTCTTAAGGGTACTAACTAAGCCACTGTTCTCAACAACTTATTTGTAAGGTTCTGGTAATGTGCACACTGAAGGATTACTCAAAAGTAGGTCTCTTCTCATGCACTGGCCTTGCTGTTGTGCCTGTGAAACTCATCTCTGGGAAAGAGACATGACTTGAAACATTCTCATCTGTAAACTATATATAAACGTAATGACTTTTTTTATAAACCAAGACCCTGAGACAAATACCTGTTTTTGTTTTTTTTTAAAATCCTTACTCCTTAGAATAAAATTAAATGTTCTAAAGTAGAATAAAAATCCTGAGTTGAGTGACACAGGCTTACACTTCATATCCCTAGAGAGATTCTAATATTGCAAGGGGTGCTTGGTAAATTTGACTAAAGTTCAAATAAATACTGAGTGATCAGAGATGTGGTCCTAGGTAACCTCATTTTTCATATAACTAAATTGCCTTTTAGAACCTTCATAAACAGACTTAGGTAAACAAATGCATTTTTAGAATGAATGTTAATAGACATGTAAGAATGAGGATGAAAACTCAGGCTTTAAGAAGTAAGCCAAAGTCTGTGGAGGAGCTCCTGATGTTAAGAGCTTGCTTTTTACTAATTTGGCTTAAAGTTGTAGTAAAATGACAGTGGAACTTCTAGTATGATGTAACATGTCTGCCTTTATCCAGAACTCAAGGAATGTCTTAACTCACACCAAAAAAGCGGCTACATTATTTCACATCTGAGTATCATTTAAGAGTAGTTCTGTGATCTTAACCACCAGTCTACAGCTGCCAGTTTTTTCCCTGTGAAGGATAATTCTGCTATAATAACATCCTTGCTCTGGCTTTTTGAGATGAAGTCATTCAAAAGTTATTCTGGAAGTCAATGGATGACACATCTCTGATCAAAACAAAGCACCACACTTTCCTTTGAGCTTGGCTAAACGTCTGAATTCTACACAGATGGCTGCAGATACTGCATCTTTATCTTAGTTTAGAAATTCAGAATTTTGCATAATAACTTTATGTGGTCCTCCAAAAGCTGATACATTCTTTTTAAATGGAAAGTATAGAAGGCATTGTTAGCAGAGGACTACAGAAAAATTGCTAGAGTTTAAATGAATTGCAACCAATTTCTTCAGCGGATGCAAACTGTTCAGGGGTAAGGCTACCAGACTCCAACTTACCACCTCCAGGTTCCTACTTCAAAACTCCCCTGGCATTCTTAAGTGTCCTGTGGTCTTACCATCAAGTGTCTCAAATTGAGCCTTCCTACTGCCCTGAAGGCCTTGATTTTAACCTTCATTCAGTTTTCCAACTAACTGCCTCTAGGATGTCTTTTACATTTTTCAAAAATCCACATCCCATTAACTGAGTGAGCAGGTTCTGAAAAGATGAAGGCCTTTTCCTCAAGTTTATACTACAGCTTAGAAGATAAAAACAATTAACTGAAACTGAGAATGCTAAAAAGTTGGCTTAAAGCTCAACATTCAGAAAACTAAGATCATCGCATCCAGTCTCCATCACTTCATGGCAAATAGATAGGGAAACAGTGAGAGACTTTATTTGGGGGGGGGACTCCAAAATCACTGCAGATGGTGATTGCAGCCATGAAATTAAGACACTTGCTCCTTCGAAGAAAAGGTATGACCAACCTAGACAGCATATTAAAAAGCAGAGACATTACTTTGTCAACAAAGATCCGTCTAGTCAGGGCTATGGTTTTTCCAGTAGTCATGTACAGATGTGAGAGTTGGGGTATAAAGAAAGCTGAGTGCAGAAGAATTGATACTTTTGAACTGTGGTGTTGGAGAAGACTCTTGAGAGTCCCTTGGACTGCAAGGAGATCCAACCAGTTCATCCTAAAGGAGATCAGTCCTGAATAGTCATTGGGAGGACTGATGTTGAAGCTGAAACTCCAATACTTTGGCCACCTGATGCAAAGAGCTGACTCATTTGAAAAGACCCTGATGCTGGGAAAGATTGAGGGCAGGAAGAGAAGGGACTGATAAAGGATGAGATGGTTGGATGGCATCACCAACTCAGTGGACATGAGTTTGGGTGGACTCTGGAAGTTGGTGATGGACAGGGAGGCCTGGCATGCTACGGTTCATGGGGTTGCAAAGAGTCAGACGCAACTGAACTGAACTGAAAATGGTAAGCACTTTTAAACAATTTGGCCTAAACCAGGAGATACAGGAGCATTCTCTGAAGATGTAATGTTCCAGAAACTTGAAGGATAAAGAGAAGCTGTCCAAGAGAAGAGGTTGGTTGGTCAGAGGAAAAGTAACATAAGATGCAGCTTGAGGAGCCAAGGGGAGAGGGCAGAAATGAAGTGGCCAAACCAGATGTTGCTTAGTGAAGACTATAATTAACCAGAGAGTAGTTAGTTGATCTTTTATGATCATACCAGCTCCTCCAAGAACAGGGTGGGGTAAGGATGAATGTGAAGAAGTCAGTTTTAAAGGATGATTCCATTATTACACACCCTGCTCACTAACACTTCAATGTACCGATTCTGCCCTACCTCTTCAAGAAGGTCCTTACTATTGTTGCCAGCAACCTGTCAGATCCAGTGGGCCCATTTTGGTCCTTATCTTAGGCCTATTAGCTGAATGTGGCCCTGCATCGCATATTTTCTGGCTAAATCTCCTTTTCATTCCTTTGCATAGCCAGAGAAAAACTCTTCTAAACTTTTTTAAACAGGTGCTTTTTGACTAGTAATTAAGGTGATTTCTTAGAAGGCCAGAGTCTTATGAAACCAGTGACATAGAAACTTGGTCAGAGGGTGGCATGGCATAATTTTAAGGTGCTCACTTTTGTTTCATCTCCTACCTGCTACTTCCTCCCACCTCTTCCGCTAGCCCACTCTTAGAACTTGACTATCCTGACTCTTCCTTGGGACCAACCTCACGCTCTTCCACATGTTCCCTGAGCAACTGCAACCCCCAGTACATACCTAAATTTACAATTAATCTCTGAAGCCACTTAGTCTTCAGTTCATGTCTACCCAAGAATGCTCCTTTCAGCTCCACACCAAACTACTTGCCACTTTCACAAGGATGTTTGTCAAAGACAGCTCAACAAGGCATTTTCTGGTGGTCCAGTGGTTAGGATTCCATGCTTCCACTGCCAGGGGCCTGAGTTTAATCCCCTGTCAGGGAACTATGACCTTGCAAGCTGCACAGCCTGAAAGAAAAAAAGACACCTTAACATCTAAAACAATCTTTATCCCTGAACCTTGTCTCTTATTTTTCCTATATAAGCAAACAGAACCACATCCATCTAGTTGTCGAAGCCATAAAACCTATGAATCATCACCCTTGATTCCCACAAACTCACCCTGTACCTCTTATCTTTTGATTCCATTCATCTGTTCCCTCTGCCACTACCTGAAGACCAACCATCATTTCTTCTCACCTAACAAGCTTCCCTGCCTACAGCCTTTTGAACCAGTAACCATGAGCAAGCAGATCTGATTTGATCCTGCTGTTTACCTGATTCAAACCTTCCAGCGGCAGCCACCGACATCAGTCAACAGTCTCCCCTTACTTCCAGTTCTTCTCTCCAGTCCCTTGTCCTACTCTAGTCAACTGCCACCCTCTCACCTCAGGCCTGTGCCCATCTGTGTCCCCATCAAGGGACTCAGCTAGTGCCTCATTGTTAACCTTTGGGACCTGGATGAGATGGTGAGTTTCTTCATAAATCATGTGAGGTGGGTCTCCTATAGCAGCACACTGCATTTCCCCCAGGGCATAATAAAAACTTGTTGGTTTTTCTGCATTCTTACGGTTGTTAGATCTGTGAGGGGAGAGGAGTCTTATTTTTTTGCACCTTGCATGGTAGATTTCTAAACAGTTTTGAATAAGGCAACTTTCAGCTATTCTGATTAGAAACCTGCAGCTGAAATTTAGAAACACTCTTTGCTCTTAGGGAGAGCCACTCCTGAAAAAACAGCCTTAGGTGCTCTATAATTAGGCAGAACCCTTGCTCAATAACTCATGTACATTTTCCGCTGACCTAATTAGACATCAGTTTAAAAATGCCAGAGTGCCCTCTTAATCCATGGTTCCTGTTGGCACCGATCCACATTCTTATAGCTCGCCTCAGGCTCTTGGCTGTCTGCCAAATCTCCATGCCTTATTTATCCTCTTTGCATTTTGAATTCTTCTGTTGCCTCTTTTCTACCATTTTTCTTGTTTAAAATGATCAGAAATTACCAGCCAGAAACAGTGTTTTCCTTCTCAGAAAACTAACCAAATAGAAGGCAACAGATACATTCTTTATCTCTTTATAGCTTGTTTCTTTTGTACAGACTTTTTAAAATACTTCTGGATTCTGAGATTTCAGGATGTCTACTGGCTGTTCCTGAATGACACATTTATCACCACTCTTGGTAAAGAGGGCCAGTCTACTTCAGGAGCTGAGAAGAGAGGAGTCACAAGTGTTCTTACTTTACAGTCGGCTCTACTGTAGTAGGCAAGATTTATGCAGGTTAGCTGCTTTTAAGATATTTCCAAAAATAAAGTTTCAGTAAGACATGTGCAAGAAAGGTGTCAAATAAGAATTAAGATACTTGAAACTCACAACCCTTTCAACCATAGAGGAAATATAAAACTGTTGCTAGTTTTAAGCCAAGCCAAGGGCTCAGTGTAACTCCTCCTGCTAACAATACTGTCTTGTTAATAGCAGGACCAAAGGAAAGGCCCCCAGAGATCATGGCAATATGGCACAGAACAGCAGAACAGATGGGGGAGGAACTGGTAGCAAAGGAGGAAGGATGGGGACATTGGCACTGGGCATTTGTAGGTATAGGTGAATTTGAGTCAATTTTCAGAACCAGAGAATGTTGGAAAGGCCCCATTTGAAAATGTTTCATGGGTTAAACTAAGTTAGTGGTAATAAAAAGGAGTATGTCATGTTTAAACCTAATCCTATAATATCACTAGCAAATATGATGTGTCATCTTTTAAAACTGCCAAAAGTAAAAGTTAAAGGATTAAAAAAAGATTCTGACAGGTATATAAGATACTGTGACACACAAAATCACAATCCTTGTGTGACTTAGTATCCCTATATAGCTAAGAGGTCCCCCGAAACCTCCCTTAAGTGTATTCAGCACAAATCCCATGTAAGTGTTTACTAAATCCCTTGATTTGAAACTTTTGTTTGTTTGAACTGCTCAAATATTAAGAGTAAACACCTTCAATTCTTAACATGTATCAACAAAGTGCTATTGTTCTTCATCTCCAATAGTGCATTTTTTTTGTCAAGAAATTTATTAACCTTTACAAACACTATTTTCACTCATTCATAAAAAATGATTTATGATTAAATCTGTAATAAAACCATATAACATTCATCAATGCATTCGATAAGACTAGTTTCATCCATGGAACATAATAAACCACTTTAAAACAGCAGTTTTCATTCACGTCATATAAGGCTGTCAAATTAAAAGTATTTCTTATAATGGGTTGTTATCCAAGAAATCCATTTCACTTCACGTTATGTGGTAAGACTGATGGATAGATCCTCTAAGAACAGAATCTGAAAGTAGACTCCACCCTTTTGGTCACCTTTCCAGTCTTTCTCTCAAACAAGTTTCACAACAGGAAAATATTTGTGAGCAGAGAAATCAAATTCAGGAGGAACCTGTGAAAAGAAAGTCAATCAATGTATCTTATACATATTCAGACAGTAAATAAAATAAAGACTTGTAATTTTAGACTTTTGTGTTTTTAGAAACAAGGAAAAGAAAACGATTACCTCTGGATCTGTGAAGGTCATTAGAAAACATGCTGACCAATGGTTTTCTATTTTTTAGAGAATACTTAATGAAAACAGACTTAAATTACAAGAAAAGGTCATGGGTCAGCAATTTCTTTTAGTCCCAGGGTGGCTGCTACTTCTGAGCAATGAAATGAGTCATTGGTAAAGCAGAGGTGGTAAGAAAGAGGGATAACAGAAAAGCAACGGGAGCAATAGAGGTATGTATTATATAATGGACAGAGACCACCAGAAATGGCTCAGTGGTTGGCCTCTTACTTCTGCACCGAATGTTGATACAGCAACAATGAAACACCAACCAAGGGAGGCTTACAGAATCTTCCATCTCCTGAGCCATTAAAGTATTTCTTTATTGAAGCATTCACTTTTCTAAAGGTGGATGACTTTTTAAATAACTCCCATAAATTAGTTTTCACACATTTTCTTTTGTTACCTCAAGTCATTCAGTAATTTATGTGGAAGGGCAGAGGAAACTTTAGAGATTTTAAGTCAACAAAATCTGTAAGTTTCAAGGCAAAATGACACACTCCAATTTATTTTCTGCTACTGAATCTCTTTTAGAATCATCTTTATGGGCATTTTGACTTTTCTGTAATATTTATTCATCTCACTAAAAAAATGAAGTTTATAATAATTGAATAACAATATATTTTACCTTGGATTCCTTTTTGTGTCCTCCTGCCAATAACTTCATAACCACAAAGTTGGGTTTGGCAACCTTTAAAATTCTATTGACCTAAATAATGAACAACATTAAGCTATCAAAACATAAAATTCATAGTCAAAATATATTGATTTATAGATAACCAATAGGAATGTGGCACAAAATAAGTGTCAGTATTTTATTAAAATGAAAGCAATTTCAAAACATGAGCACCACCATGTATATTTTAGTAACAAAGAACTCTAGTTTACCATCATGAAAACTTGAAAGGACTACTGTATCTTGTTTTCATTAAAACAAAAAAGCATTACATTGTGAAGTCCTGCAAAGACGGTACAGTATAATGTTTGGGGCACAGACTCTGGAGTTAAGCTGTCTAGTTTCAAATTCTAGTTTTGCCACTTACTAGCTCTGAAACCTCTGCAAGTTTTCTAACCTCTCTGTCCTCAGTTTCTTCATCTGTAAAAATGGGGATATAATTTACCTATCCCACAAAGATTTGTTGTGAGGACTGAGTTAACACATTATGAACTGAAACTCACGCCTGGCAGGCAGTAACTGTCCATTAACTGGTATCTATGACAACCATTTGTCCAAAACGTTTCGCCTGAAAATATGAATAACAATGGAATGGAATACTCACTTCTCTTAAAGAAGGAGTAATGGGCAACTTGAAGAAAAAAAAATTCCCATTGCCTGTTTCTTACTGACCTCACTTGACACATCACCTCAAGTTCAGGAACTGCTGCCCCTCACAGCTCCATATCACACGTACACTCACCTACATGACTACTCCATTTGGGCATTCAAAAGCCATGGCCAAAACTGAGCTCCTGACCTTCCCAGCCCTGCTTCCCCATGTGTTCCAGCCTCAATCTTCCCCTTACAACTCAATCCTACCAGATGGTGCTCAGGCCAAAACCCCAAAACCGCCCTTGACTCCTCTTTTTCTCTAACTTCACCTCCAATTCATCAGTCAATCCCACTGGCTAGGCCTTAAAATTACAGAGAATGCAATCACTTCTGATCCACTGGCACTACCATCTTTCACCTGGATCATAGCCATGGCCTCTAACTGGCTCCCTGGCTTCCAGCCTTGGTTTCACCAGTCTATTTTACCAACGAACACAGTGGCCAGCATGGTGGTGATCCTTCAGAACAAAAATCAGATCTGGTCACATTAAAACTCTCCAACAGCTCAATCCTGTGTTCACCTCACTCCAGCGCACAGCCCTGGGCTGATCTTCAAATACTCCAGGCACATTCCTGCCTCCGTACCTTTACACGTGTGGATCCCTCTGCCTAGAAGGCCCCATTCCCGGGTAGTCATATGACTTGCTTCTCTACCTTCTTCCAGGATTTGCTCAGAGGCCAACTTATTTAAAAATGTCTAATCCCTTCCACTTTCATACCTCCTGGAGCATTCATTATCTCTATTCTCAGAAGAAAAATCTCTTAAGATTTTTCTTCATAGTACTTCTGATCTTCTAATAGACTATATTTGTTTACTGCCTGCCCCTCCTGCCCCTAAAAGGGTCCAGATTTCTGTTTTTTTCCCCCTGCTGGAATATACCAGAGTACTTAGGACATAGTACACACTCAACAGTATCTGTATATTCATCATTTCCCACATGTATACAGGTATCTGTAAGGTAAATCCCAAGAAGCAGAATTTCGGGGCCTGGGTACCTGTGATTTTTGACAGATTGCTAAAATACTTTCATGGAGGCTGTATCAAGATATACCCCCCAAAATGGTCTGTGTGTTACAGGTAACTCTCATTTACAGAATAAATACATTTCAATAAAATTAGTTTATATAGTAAATTAATGAAACTCATAAAAGGATGAAACAATATTTTGTATTTTGCAAGTTCTAAGCTCTTTAGAATGATACTCAAAATAGTCTTCAAACAATAGGCTTTATTTTAAATGGTCAAATACAATAAGGTTGTTTTTACTTCCTGTGACAACTGACCAGATCATTTTTTAGATTTAAGATTTATATAATTCTATTTTAATACAGTAAGCTATAGATTAAAATTTTAAAAATTTAATGTTAACATTACTGAGCTGTAGATCAATCTGGGTCTTATTTTTATTCTTCCAGCTTTATGGCTCTAAGTCTTAATTTCTCTTTGCACTCACTTCTAAATTTACACAAAAATATTTGTATCACTTCTTTCATCATATAATTTTAAGTCTGACAAGGTTAGGTTAGCAAAGTGATTGAAATCCTTAGCAGAAACATGACAGTCTTCATTTATTAATACTATAACATTCATTTTATAATTAAACTGTTAACCACTAGTACTATGTACTTCCTGTAGAATAACTGTGACTGCAGTCTTACCTCATGGTCTGGGTTTGGGATATTTTCCAGTATCATTTTTGCCTGCTGAAAGTGCTTACTAGCTGCCACATACAGTTCTGGAGACTGAGGAGGAGGGCTATATTTATTGAGGTCAGACATTTCCTAAAAAGGAAGACATACTATTATTTAAAATATGTTTAATGTGAAAAAACTCTAAAATATCTTTTTAAATTAAAGAATTCTACATTGATTACCCATTCACATATCGACCCTAAAGCAAACACTCTGCATGTCCTAGTTTTTTCCTATTCAATTTTCATCCTTTATATACCACACTTCATATTTTCTCATATTTAAATAACTGTTATTGTGATGAGTATACCCAACAAAGTCAAATAATATTCATACTATTTAAAACTGCTCTTTCATCCCTTTATCTCACTGGTCCAATAATAGTTTCACTTGACTATTTTAGTAAAATGGCTAGGTACAAATAGCACATCTCCAAGAAGGTCTAAGACTAAATATCTTGCAATTATTCTAAGGAGCAAGGTTCACCTTGAACTGCAGATAGTGCACTGGTGGTGGTGTCATTACACTGTTGAATGGAGCAAATCTGTGCTCATATCGAACTTGTTCACTATCAAGCTCAAACTTGGGTTTTCGTACTTTGCCATCCATGTCAAAAGCTACCATGGTCTACAGTACAAAGAGAGAGAGAGAAAGATGTTAACAGTATGAAAATGTGAACATTCTCATTAATAAGAGAACAGAAAATAAGAAACAGTTACTTATACACAGTTAATCAAAACAAGGCTCAGAAATCAAAAACAGGAAAAGAAAAACTAGCTTTAATACTCATTTTGATATTCTGCACCATCTTTTATATAAAAAACATTCATGTTCCAGTGTCTAATATTTTAATTTTCCCAGTGAAATTGTACCACATGCACATTCTTCTTACGGCTCTTGTAACAGCTTTGAAAACTTCAAGTAAAAGCTCCTGAAGAAAAAGTAATATATCATTTCTATAAGAAAAGCACTGATCCTGTTTTCCAAAGAGAATTCCATGTTCTATTTTATGTATTTTAGTATGTTTCCTCGAGCTACTATCTTCTGAAAATGCCTGCTTTGCTTAAATTAAGCCTTTCATTGTGGAGCTTGCCCCTTTCCTAACATACTTCTAAAAAAAATCTGGAACCGATCTCTTCCAAGAAACTTTTTCTGATCATCAATCAGAAGTAAACTCTTCCCTCTCTTAGTATCTTATGCCACATATATGTCATCTGGTCTAACATGAACTAGGCACTTGAGACAAGGACCACATCAGATTAGACTTGGTATCTCGCAATGCACCTAGTACAAGACATCTGACATAACGACAAATGTTCAGTCTTTGTTAAACAAATTAATAAAACCACTAGACTTGGATAAAAGGTCATTTTTAAGCAGACAGTTAATAAAAATTAAGATTAAATTAGAACCTCGAATCACAGGAGAGTTCATTGTAGTTAAATAATAAAATAGCAATGTAGCAACTTACTTTAAACATCCCAGCACACATGTTCTGATATGCCTGGCTCATTGTGATCTCTCGGCTCAATGGGCGAACTATAATTAGAAAGAAAATTATCCAAATTCTTTTCCCTCCTCCTCTTGCATTACTGCAGAAGAAATCTAAATTTTAAAAAACTCTTCTATCTTGTTTACTATATTAAAATATTAAAGACTTTGTTCCCACAGGCTAAATTTTATGGTTCAAATCTACAAATAATAAAATAGACCTAAGATTCAACAGTAATTGTGTTCCCAAAACCATAAGATTTCAGTATAAATTAATTGTAATTTTTTCTCAAGTCACAATACAGAAACAATTTCTAATTACAGGAAAGCCATGAGTATAGTCATTTAATGACCCACTCAAACTGTTGAATCTGAAGGGAACAAAAAGCACTATTTTGTAATAACTGTAGTCTATCTATACCAGCCCACGAGTGATTAATAGGATAGTCCCCTGGAAACATTTCTTTCTTCTCACGGTCCTTGGGCAGTGTATGATCATCTTTCTATTTGACTGTAACAGCACCACTCCAGACTTCCTTCCTCCCTGAGCTGTCAGCCTCTGTCAAGAGTATCAAAGTCTCTCTTGGTGTCTTGTTCTTATCTTATTCCATGTGGTTACTACTTCTTGTCCTAAGGGCCTTTGACACATGAAATAGGAAAGAAGTAAAAGAAAAACAAGGAAAGAAACCAAAAGGATTCTACCACTAATACTGTGACTCAGTTTCTACCCAATATCTTCTGAAGAGAACGAGTGAGTGAGTGAGCGAAAGTTGCTCAGTTGTGTCTGACTCTTTGCGACCCCATCGATTGCAGCCTGCCAGGCTCCTCTGTCCATGGAATTCTTGGCCAGAATACTGAAATGGGTAGCCATTCCCTTCTTCAGGGGATCTTCCCAACCCAGGGATTGAACCCAGGTCTTCCGCACTGCAGGCGGATTCTTTACCAGATGAGCCACCAGGGAAGAGAAGATGGGTGAGAATAAAAATATAATGACTAATTCATCCATTATTTGATGAAATTAAAGTGCATTCCAGTGTTACTTATTTCTTGAGTTTAAAAATAATTCACATCACCTTTCTTCTTTTTTTTTGTTTTTTTACTACTACGGCCTTTCTGCTGCTCTTCCATTATCCTTTCCTCTGCCATCTGAGAGCCATCGGCACGACTTAATGTCGACATCAACCAGGCATAAAGAAATTCAGAGAGATACCTTAATGGAAAGAAAATGTTAGTTAATGACAGATGTCTAAATGAGATAGTCTGGTCAATACATGCACTAGTACTAATAAAGACAGATTTTTTTATAATGGTTTAAAAGTTTTTTGTTTTAAAACAAGATTATTCAAATAGACAATAGATTAAATCTTTAAAAAATGACCATTACAAATAATTAAATTTCCTTATCCTGTTGCCATACAATATGGAAAATTTCTTGTTGCCACACAATATGGAAAATATACTACAATGATATGAGTTTAACAACTTTTCAAAAGATTTTTGCAAGGGGTATAAATCAGGGGTATAAGATTAACAGATACAAACTACTATACATAAAATAGATAAGCAACAAGGATTTACTGTATAGCACAGGGAATTACACTCATTATCATGTAATGACCTATAACTGAATATAATCTGCAGAAGTACTGAATCATTATGCTATACACTTGAAACTAACACAATACTGCAAATCAACTATACTTCAATTAAAAAAGATTTCTTGATAATTACATGTATCAGTAAATCAAATGAACGTCCAGCAAATTGTTTTTACTGTATCAATATAGGTCACAATTTACTTAAACCTATTAATTTATTTTCTTATTAATTACAAAAGTAAACAAATACAGAACAAAAATTACATGCATTAGACAGAATGATTCTAAAAAATTAAAAACATGAAAGCATATAATTTACTTGAGCTTATTCAATAAAGGAATGTGAGACAGATTATCTCACCAGGTACTAAATTCTTGTAAGTTTAAAATGGCAAATAATACTTTCTCTTAGGCCAGAAAAACAGTTCAAATCTAGAATATAAATATATATTCCTTGAATAAAACTAAGGACCACTACTATATTAAATAAAAATCAAAGATTTAAGATATTTCATGATCAAGTTTGTATGACACATTCCGAAAATTTCTCAAACAGTTATAAGGCAGGTTACACTATTAAAACACATTAAAAATGAACATTTTAAAGCAAAGCAAGAGAATTCCCTGGCAGTCCAGTGGTTAGGACTTGGGTGCTTTTACTGCATGGCCCGTGTTCAATCCCTGGTCAGGGAACTAAAATTCTGCAAGTCATATAGCACAGCCAGAAAAAAAATAAGCAAAACAAATGAAAAGATACACCTAGAATGACTTAGGCACTCTATTTTAATGCTTAACTGAGCACTCTGCCTCCTGACAGCTAAAGCAAACCAGGAAATCTGAGTAGAAAAAGTATATATAAAGTACAATTTTATTTGATTAGAAAAAGTATGTATTATGTGGAGAGAAAAGAATTCCTGGCAATGAATTTAAGGAAAGCACTTATTATAGAATACTTGTAAAAATTAAAAATGAATTTTCCCCCATCACACTATAAAATGAGGGTTTGTAACCTATCTTAACTTTCAAAATCATGATTTCTATAGTGAACTAATGCTACCTTCTACCTTCTGACCACCTGACCCAAGGACAGATGACTAAAGGGGAGAGCTGGCATAATTCAGGCCTTTCCTTTCATTTATCAGATGTATCAACAGCTTTTTACTAAGCCCTTGATCAAAATTAATATACAATTTTATCTAAAGAGAGTCAAAGAGCTAATATTCTATACCAGTTCTCAACTGTGATCTCAGAATCAGCAGCAGTCTCACCAGCAAAGCAGTTATAAATGCGAATGATTGGGGGGGGGGGTCCTACCTTAGACCTACTAAAACAGGAACGCCAGAACAGAGCCCAGAAAGTTGCTTTGCAAGTGATTATGATGCATGCTAAATTTAAGAATTATTGTTTTTGTTTTTAACTGATTTTTAGGGTCCACATGCTTTAGGGATCACATTCAGGAAGATCAACAACAATATATATTTTATAAAAATGCTGGAGTCCAATCTTTAATACTAAAACTAAAGAGCAGTTGAAACTAACATCAAAGTAAAACAGGATACTTACAAGAAGTAAAATTTCTTTTGTTAGCAAGAAATGAATCTGCTGAAATATATAGGTAAATTTCAAGTATTTATCTGAATGTAATTCATCTGCCAATTCTCTGTGTCAAAGAGCATATAAAAAATTCTATTTTGAGCAGTCAAGAGCACAGAAGCATCCAATCAGCTGCCTCAAAGAACAAAACTTGAGCACAATCCTCTACAAAATGCCTTGTTTGAACAGGAGTGTCCAGAATGAATTAATGAAAAAAAAAAAATCCTAAGTAGCTGTAACATCTGTTGGTAAGAGCTATTACCTACATAAATGTTGGAGAATATACAAAATAACATTTTTCTCACATAACTATACTGATGATCCAATTTTCATAACCAAGAATTACGTGCTAAGAGCCCTAGCAACCATGACAACAAAGTCAGGTTAATGGTTATGCTGTTCAGCCGCTAAATCACGTCTGACTGTGTGACCCTATGGACTACAGCACACCAGGCTTCCTTCCCTGTCCTTCATTATCTCCCAGAGTTTGCTTAATCACCTGTCCTTTGAGTTAGTGATGCTGTCTAACCATGTCATCCTCCATCATCTCTTTTTCCTCCTGCTCTCAATCTTTCCCAGCATCAGGGTCTTTCCAATGAGTCAGCTCTTGGCATCAAGTGGCCAAAATATTGGAGCTTCAGTTTCGGTATCAATTCTTCCAATAAATATTCAGGGTTGATTTCCTTAAGGATTGACTGGATTTATCTCCTTGCAGTCCAAAGGATTCTCAAGAGTCTTTCCCAACATCAATTCGCTTGTGGTCAGCATTCTTTATGGATGTCCAACTTTGAGATTCATACATGACTACTGGAAAAACCATAGCTTTGACTATATGGACCTTTGTTGGCAAAGTAATGTCTAGGTTTGTCGTAGCTTTCCTTCCAAGGAGAAAGCATCTTCAACTTCATGGCTACAGTCACCATCCTCAGTGATATTGGAGCCCAAGAAAATAAAATCTGCCCTGTTTTCACATTTTCCACTTCTATTTGCCATGAAGTAATAGGACCAGATGCTATGATCTTGGTTTTTTGAATGCTGAGTTTTAAGGCAGCTTTTTCACTCTCCTCTTTCACCCTCATCAAGAGGGTCTTCAGTTCCTCTTCACTTTCTGCCATTAGAGTGGTATCATCTGCATATCTGAGGTTGTGGACATTTCTCCTGGCAATCTTAACTCTAGCTTGTGATTTATCCAGCCTGGCATTTCAAGTGATGCACTCTGCATATAAATTAAATTAGCAGGGTGACAACACAGTCTCCTTTTCCAATTTGAACCAGTCTGTTGTTCCTTGTCTGGTTCTAATTGTTGCTTTTTGACTGCATACAGGGTTGTCAAGAGATAGGTAAGGTGGTCTGGTACTCCCACCTGTTTAAGAATATTCCAGTTTTTTGTGATTCATACAGTCAAAGGCTTTAGCGTAATCAATTAAGCAGAGTAGTTGTTTTTCTGAAATTCCTTTGCTTTTTCCATCATCCAAAAAATCTTAGCAATTTGGTCTTTGGTTCCTCTACCTCTTCAAAATATAGCTTGTACATCTGAAAGTTCTCAGTTCAGGTACTGCTGAATCCTGGCTTGAAGGATTTGAGCATCAACTTGACAGCACGTAAAATGAGTTCAACTGTATGGTGGTTTGAACATTCTTTGGCATTGCCCTTCTTTGGGATTGGAAGGACAACTGAGCTTTTCTAGTCCTTTGGCCACTGCTAAGTTTTCCAAATTTGCTAACATTGAGTGAAGCATTTGAACAGCAATATCTTTTAGGATTTTAAAAAGATCAGCTGCAATTTTATTACCCCCAGCAGCTTTGTTTGTAGTAATGCTTCCTAAGGCCCACGTGATTTCACAGTCCAGGATACCTGGCTCTGGGTGAGTGACCACACTATCACGGTTATCTAGGTCATTAAGGTCTTTTTTGGTACAGTTCTTCCATGTACTCTTGCCACCTCTTCTTAGTGTCTTTTGCTTCTGTTACTTACTTACTGTGTCTGATCTTTACTGTGCCCATCTTTGCATGAAATGTCCTCTTGATGGCTCCAATTTTTTGACGAGCTCTCTGGTCTTTCCCCCACTCTATTGCTTTCCTTTATTTCTTTTCACTGATCACTTAAGAAGGCTTTCTTATCTCTCCTTGCTACTCTCTGGAAATTTGCATTCAGCTGGGTGTATCTTACTCTTTTGCCTTTCCTCTTCTTTCCTCAGCCGTTTGTAAAGTCTCCTCAGACAATCACTCTGCCTTCTTGCATTTCTTTTTCTTTGGGATGGTTTTGGTCACCACCTACTGTATAATGCTATGAACCACCGTCCACAGTTCTTCAGGTACTGTCGACCACATCTAATTCCCTGAATCTATTTGTTATCTCCACTGTATAATCATAAAGCACTGATTTAGGTCATACCTGAAGGGTCTAGTGGTTTTCCCTATTTTCTTCAATTTAAGTCTAAATTTTGCAATAAGGAGCTCATGGTCTTCGCCCCAGTAAGCTACAGGTCTTGTTTTTGTTTACTGTATAGAGCTTCTCCATCTTCAGCTGCGAGGAATATAATCAACCTGATTTCAGTACTGACCATCTGGTGATGTCCATTTGTAGTGTCATCTCTTGCGTTATTGGAAGAGGGTGTTTCCTATGACCAGTGTGTTCTCTTGACAAAACTGTTAGCCTTTGCCCTGCTTCATTTGTACTCCAAGGCCAAAACTGCCTCTTACTCCAGGTTATCTCTTGACTTCCTACTTCTGCATTCCAATCCCCTATATGAAAAGGACATTTATATATTTTGGAATTAGTTCTACAAGGTCTGGTAAGTTTTTACAGAACTACTCAATTAGTGGCTGGGGCATAGACTTGGATTACTGTGATGTTGAATGGCTAGCCTTGGAAATGAGCTGAGATCATCCTGTTATTTTTGAGATTTTACCCAAGTACTCTATTTTGGAATCTTTTGTTAATTGTTGAGGGCTACTCCAATTCTTCCAAGGGATTCTTGCCCATAGTAGTAGGTATAATAGTACTCTGAATTAAACTCATTCATTTCCATCCATTTTAGTTTACTGATTTCTAAGATGCCGATGTTCACTCTTGCCATCTCCTGCATGACCACATCCAATTTACTTTGATTCATGGACCAAACATTCCTGGTTCTTATGTAATATTGTTCTTTACAGCACCAGAATTACTTTCTGATGCCAAAACAATGCTCAGTTGTGGATGTGCAGGTGGTGAACGTAAAGTTCAATGCTGCTATTGTTCAGGTGGTAAGTTGTGTCCAACTCTGAGACCCCATGGACTGCAGCACACCAGGCTACTCTGTCCTTGACTATCTCACAGAGTTTGCTCAAACTCATGCCCAATGATTTGGTGATGCTATCCAACCACCTCATTCTCTGTTGTCCCCTTCTCCTTCCCTAAATCTTTCCCAGTATCAGAGTTTTCCAATGAATCGGTCTTTCTCATCAAGTGGCCAAAGCACTGGAGCTTTAGTTTCAGCATCAGTCTTTCCAATGAATATTCAGGGTTGATTTCCTTTAGGATTGACTGGATTTATCTCCTTGCATTTCAAGGGATTCTCAAGAGTCTTCCCCAACACCATAGTTCGAAAGCATCAATTCTTTGGCACTTCAGTCTTCTTTATGGTCCAACTCTCATATCTGTACATGACTACTGGAAAACCCATAGCTTTGACTCTACACACCTCTGTCAGCAAAGGGATGTCTCTGCTTTTTAATATGCTGTCTAGATTTGTCATAGCTTTTTTCCCAAGAAGCAAGCATCTTCTAATTTTGTGGTTGCAGTCATTATCCTCAGTGATTTTAGAGTCCAAGAAAAGAAAAGTGCCACTGTTTCTATTTTTTCCCCATCTGTAATCTATGAAGTGATGGGACCAGATGTCAAGATCTTCATTTTTCTAATGCTGAATTTCAGCCAGCTTTTTCATTCTCCTCTTTCACCTTCATCAAGAGGCTCTTTAGTTCCTCTTCACTTTCTGTCATTAGGGTGGTATCATCTGCATATCTGAGGTTGTTGATATTTCTCTCAGCCACCTTGATTCCAGCTTGTGATTTATCCAGGCTGGCATTTCGCATGATGTACTCTGCATACAGTTAAACAAACTGGGTGACAATATACAGGGTGACAATAATTTGGAACCAGTCTGTTGTTCCATGTCCAGTTCTAACTGTTGCTTCTTGACCTGCATACAAGTTTCTCAAGAGGCAGGTAAGGTATTCTGGTATTCCCATCTCTAACATGGATGCTGTTAATGGTGTGGAAAATAATTATTTTCCTGCCTCCACAGCAGTGACTTCAGGGAATATACAGTATTTTAAATTTTAAGTTAAATAATTTAAAAATGAATTGAAAAGAATAACTATAATTAGATCTAATATACTAAACTTAGCTGTTTGTGATGGGTAACAATAGGTCATTTCTATTTTACATTACCGCAACTAAATTACTCTACTTTGCTAGACTAACAAAAAGATGCAAGATAGCTGAATTCATTTTAGATCTCAATTTTCTTACTTTATTTCTGTGACAGGTTTTTCATGTCTAAAATATCCTCAAGCATCCTCTTACTAGCTATATCTCACCCCTAAGTGAAAGTAAAGAACTACTCTGCTGAAGATTACCTCTTGTAAACTTCATCAAAGCTACTTAGACAAATCTTCAGGGCCAGTTTGCAACAGTTATACTCCCAATGGTAACTTTAGCCATAATTTCTTCTCAGAAGGAAGATCTGGTTCATATTTTGAACTTAAATTCATTTAAGTACATTCCACAGCTAGTACCTAGCATCACTGATGTCAGGGCAAAATGTATGTTAATTTTTCTCTTTGGAAACAGATAAAAGTTCATTATCAATTTACTTTTAAGCACTTTATTAATAATTTTAAAATAACAATTCAAATGGCAGAAAAAATGCATTTGTACACTATTAAAACACTTCAGATTTTTAAGATGATCTGGCTCTAATTTTCAACAGATATTCTCCAACTATCCAACAACTAAAATTCAAATACAGTAAATTAAAAAAAAAACCCTAAAATTATACTCTACATATACTCTCACAGATCTTATCTATCCCACCCACCATCAATTTTAACTCCAATCATTCTCTTACCAATATATGTAATAATACTCGTGCATGCTGTAGAGCTCCAATTCGAAGCCACTTAGGAGATACTGTATCATAATTCGAAGGTTATGGTAAAGGACCCAGGTACCTAAACAGGCCAAATGCTGCCTGTGGGGCTCCTGTTTCAACAGCATAGTATGAAGGGCTGCATCAACCTTCTCTGCCTATTACAACAAAATGTTATTAATATCAACTTGTTAAGGTAATGGAAGAATTACAAAAAATGTAACAGCTAAAAATAGCACATGAGTGGAAAATGTAACTCTTACCACTTAAAGAATTCATACTTTCAAATGCACCTTTGGTTAGATCTACATTCAAACCTTTCATTTCTCAAAAGGATATTTATCTAAACACTTCCTAGATTAAGAAAACATCCATTTTACAGTATAAAAATAACTGGCTTCAAATCTTTAGTTACATTATCAATGTCGCTGTTGCTCAAATTTAAATGAAGACTAACATTACAATATAAACTTACTCTAATTATAACTATAGCTCTACACCTATTTTATAATTTGTTGATTATAAAATAATTTAAGATGTGTTTTGATTTAGATTACTGTTCTATTTCTTTCTGTAAACCTTTCCTTGGTATATGTAACAGATATATAGTATCTGTTATTTTTCCATGGAAAGGAAAATTCGCCATATTAAAAACTAAGTAGTCAAATAATCGTTCTAAAGAACTGTTTCTGAAAATCTAGTCAAGGTATATGAACTGCTTATTTTGGAAGGGAGGGCTTCTTTTTGGCTCTTACCTCATCCTGCAAGGTAGCAAATTCCTCAAGAATATGACCGAGTTTATCTCTCTGTCGAGCCCTGTTATGTCCATGGATCTGAATAAGACTACAGAATGGCTGTAATACACAATACAACTGTTAACTGTATTTGTTAATAGTATAATTTGTTAACTCAATATGAAATCTGCTGATACTAAAGAAAATTAACATTCCAAATTTTCAAAATCAGGTTTAAGGGAAAAAATGTTGTATATAACAATAATGCCTATGCATAATTTTAAAGGAATGCAATACTAGAATCTATTAACAGCCAGAGGAAAGTGGTTGTTTACAAAACTTGTTCTCCTGTGGCAAAAATAATTCCTTCAATCTTTAAATATTTTTCCACATATTCAAGAGCAGTTTCTTTTCTGCTTATTTCAAGCCAAAACCTACTGTTCAAGCCGGATACTTCTGTGTGCTGCTTAAATACACCAAAATGCCTAATAATTAGGTAATGGCTAAAACCTAGAAAACCACAGTTAAGAATCTGCCTGCAATGCAGGAGACCTGGGTTTAATCCCTGGGTTGAGAAGATCCCCTGGAGGAGGGAATGGCAATCCACTCCAGTATTCCTGCCTGGAGAATTTCATGGACAGACAAGCCTTGTGAGCTATTGTCCATGGGGTCGCAAAGAGTCAGACATGACTGCGTGACTAACACTTGTTCACTAAGGTTCTTTATCACTGTTTTTATCTATTCAGTATTCTCATATAAAATACTGTAACAGTTCATGAATCAGACAACAGACAGGAATGCTCTAAGAAATATGCATTTTAAGATTCTCTAAGGATAGTAATGACTTTATATTTGTATACTTTGACAGTATTTATCTCATTTAATCAATAAGTAGCCTATAAGAGGTATCAAAGCAGTATCAACATTTCATTTTTTAAAGATTGGCAAGTCTATAAAAAAGTAAAGTGATCTGCCTGATAATGATAAAATGGCAGTTAATAAAAATAAAATCTGGTCTTTTACTGATTTTCCTTTCATCATACCATGCGTCTTATTCCACATGAAGTTGAAGAGGGCTAGCATTAAATTAGGAAGTGTTTCACTCTTTGTTAGCCACATAATAAATGTGCAATATTTCCAAGTCCTTTAGTTCCTCTTTACGCACAAACACACATTTAGTAAATGGAGTTGGGCAAAAGAGATCTATAAAAAGCTTATAATTAAGAATGATTTATAGTTAATCTGATCAACTACGAAGCTTTTATTTTTTCAAATTATTTGAGATTTGAAAAAAGTTCACAATCTCATCTAAAATTGATCATTTTAATTTTACTATAGTCCTCCTCCTGGGTAGTTCAGTTGGTAAAGAATCCATCCGCAATGCAGGAGACTCTGGTCTGATTCCTGGGTGGAACGAGTCCCTGTAGAAGGGATAGGCTACCCACTCCATTATTATTGGGCTTCCCTGGTAGCTTAGACAGTAAAGAATTGGCCTGCAATGCAGGAGACCTGGGTTCCATCTCTGGATTGGGAAGATCCCCTGGAGGTAGGCATGGCAACCCACTTCAGTATTCTTGCCTGGAGAAACCCCATGGACAGAGGAGCCTGATGGGCTACAGTCTATGGGGTCACAAAGAGTTGGGCACATCTGAGTGACCAAGGACAGTACATAATCCTGCTCATTAAAGCAGTACAAACATAAATGCCTGGGGATGTTACCCATATTCGTTATTTATAAGGTCAAAAGTAAGAAGAATTTTTATGTCCTTTTTTTAAAAAAAAAAGTAAACTCCTTTCTTTTAGATGGGTGTCACAGCTAATTCTGCCTCTGTTGTCCACAAGGGTTATGGTGAGAGGGCATCAGAACGTGCCTCAGTATCTAACAATCTCACAGGAAGACTATAGGTTATGAAGCTATCCACTTGAGTCTAAGAGGAGACAAAAATTTCCTACTTATTCAGGGAAAATGAATAAGAAATATTAGATGAAAAAAACAGCACAAATTAATGCTATTGAAGATTTTGCACGCCACAATTTTTAAGGATCCACCACGATGATCCAAACTGTAGCTCTTACCCGAACACAGTGAGTAACAAAAGAATCAATACAGTCCTTAGCCTGGTGATTATTATATAGGCAGCACCTGTAAGATAATATAATATTCTTGTTATTCAAATTAAACTATTTGGCCTACAAAAAGCAGCACTGTAGGTGCTACCAAAACATAGGGAAGGTGGAAAAATGAGAAAATGGAAACAAATACATTATGAAGTTGAAGAGTGCTAGCATTAAATTAGGAAGTGTTTCACTCTTTGTTAGTCACGTAATAAATGTGCAATATTTCCAATTCCTTTAGTTCTGTACTTGGACAATTAAGTGCTAGATCCAGTAAGATCAAGAAAGAGGGAACATTCTAAAGCTCTATTTTTTCTAACCCTACTCTAATATTCATTATTTTCCTACAGGTGGTACCCTTGTGAATTGTACTTACAACACTAATTATTTTAAAAATACTGAACAGAATCTGTACAGATTTTTTTCACGATATACCCACATTTCCAGTCACTGGCCAAAATCATCACCTAGACATCCTGTTAGCACCTCACTGTCTATCCTCACAAACCAGTGTCCCTGTGGTCTCCTTATCTCAGTTAAAAGCATCGCTTACCTGAGAAAGGCTTTCCTGTTTAGTCTGGGAGGATCTGCTACCTGCCTGGCCCTGGAGGAAATACAAGAGCTGAAGAGATGGGAAGTATTTCCCCACCCCCCCTTTTCCTGAGGTAGGAGGACAGTAGCCTTTGCTTCTAAGTAGACAGGAAGAAGTTAACACTTTTCTTGGTGCACGGAAAGGAGCTGACAACTTGCTATTCCTAAGTGTTTGCCATAACTGAGCAATCTGACCAGGACCTCAAAGATAAAACAGAATCATGATCATGTGACAGAAAATGACAGAGCAGGCAGCAGCCAGAAGAAAGAAAAGGCAGGATACCTGAAACAGGTGGCCAGCAAAAGAGAAGTGCTGGAAGGTCCAAGGTAAGAAAATTGCTTAAGATGACAAAAATAAAGCACTTAAAAGCGACTTTCTGGATCTGAAAATTAGGATTTTTCAAGTTAAAAAAGTTAGTATGTGAAAAGATGCTCACAATAGCCTTGAGGATCAAGAGAATAACTTTCTTACAACACAGCAAAAATAAGAGAGATATCCTGAAGAATACAGAGGAAAAAATCTACAAGACAGAGTATGCAAAAGAGGTCTTTTATCTTGAATGTATTGAATCTGTCAAGGTACACAGCAGTGCCTTTGTAAATGCTCATTCTCTATATTATTTAATCAGGTGATAAGTGGTGTGATGCAGCAGAGCCTAACAGAACTAAATTATCACTTTTTGTGAACAAGTTGGAATTGTGATGTTATTGTGTAATTGATTTGCTTTAAAATGAACAATAAATTTAATAAAATAAAAAGAAAAAAGAACAAGAAACAGATGACTACCTTGCAATAAACTCTGCTATACACACAGTTGATTCTCAGTATTTGTGATAATTATGTTCTATAAACGTGCTGTGGACACTGAAATAGAGAATAATGAAACACTACTGATGGATAAAATACAGGATTAGGTTCCTCTAGCCTCTGGTCCCACTGTTTTAATCAACTGATCAATGTTTAACCTTGGTTTATGTGTAAACACACTATATATAAAGTACACTGCTGACTGATTAGCAAAGAACTTAGGCCTGAGCAAATCTTATCTAACAAACAATCTTTCTGTAAGGCACACCATAGCCTTCTTG
Organism: Antilocapra americana; assembly: GCA_007570785.1. Taxonomy (NCBI): domain Eukaryota; kingdom Metazoa; phylum Chordata; class Mammalia; order Artiodactyla; family Antilocapridae; genus Antilocapra; species Antilocapra americana. The sequence continues at coordinate 20,668,696 of ML661897.1, forward strand.
TGCCAGGAGTATCAGCGTATCACTATAACTCAGAGGCCATGAAACTACAAAATCACCAACAAAAGCATAAAAACAGGTCCAAATAAATAGAGTTTACACTATAAGGCACAGAAGGTAGAGAGCTGCCTTGCTTGACTTCAGTGTTGTGTGACTTGAGTATTTTGCTACTTTACTTTGCACATGTCCATGAAGATGGCAAGAGCAGAATGAGTAATGATTTAAAGGTTAACAAATACATTCTAGCAAGTAGGCATATTAACAAATATAGAATCTGCAAATAATGAGGATCACACTGTATAATTAATTCTAAATGGACAACGGTAAGCATGACAATGTGGAATCTTAAGTATTAAAGATTATTAGAGAAGACAAATCGCAAATTAAGACATAGACACTTATTTCACATATATTATATTGTCAAAAATTAAAGTCTGATAATGCCTAGACCATGGGGCACCTGGAATTCTTATACACTGTTGGCTGGCATACACAATTCATTGAACTATTCTTGAAAGCAATTTCTCAAAACTAGTAAAGCTGAATATGCATTTCCCTATGATAAGCAATTAATTTTATTTTTTATGTGCAAAAGGAGTCATAATTCAAAGATGTTCACTACAGCACTGATTTTAATAGTGATAAATAAGGTAAATTTTCAATTGCAGAGAAGCAACAAAATAAAACTTCAGTACAAAGTATGGACTTAAACAAATAAAATAAATTCGCTGGATAAACTTGGTCAATTTCAAAATTCTAATGTTGAAGGAGAAAGTCATGTTGCAAAAGGATATATATACATATCTCTCTACACAGACACACACACTGTGACAAAGTTTATGTGAAATTTAAAACCATAAAATAAGCTGATGTTATTTATGGACACATATTATCTGGGTAAAGTGTACAAGTATTCATAAAAGTGAGACACATAAACTGTAATGTAGTGGTCACCTCTAGTAAAGAAAAGGATGGGGTGGGGGAGGAGAATTTGAAATTACAGTCATCAGTTCTCAATGTAGCCTAGGTTTCCCTGGTGAGATGCTTTTGAGGGGAACACAAGGTTAAAACTACTTTCATAATAATATTAACATGTTATTTGCCAAAAGCACTCATTCTCTCATAAATGTACAATTGCTTTTCCGGAGGCTACATGGCAAGCAATACTACAACAGACTGAAAATAGAAGCAGGTTAAAATAATTCAGTTATATTCTACTAAAACAGACTTGAAAGATACTTGCAAAAATGTAAAACAATTTCACTTTTCTCTTTAATTTTAAAGTTATTTCCCATAAAATATTTGTTAATGTGACTTATAAATGTTATGTATGTTTATTAACATGTAATGAGTTTACTGTTTTTCAAAAAGAATAAACATTTTTAAAGTATTGTTATAGTTTCTAAAATAGTAGGTATCAATAAATATGACCCATATAAACAAAAGCTATTTGGGTCCTTAAAATCTTTTAAGAATGTAAAGACAAAAAACAGTTGAGAACTGCTACCTTAGGTGTATCTCTAATAAATGAATCCATTAAAATTAGCTTGCTCCTTGATACCTAAAGCTCAGCCTTACTCCTGAGACCTTGCAGTTATTGTTTACTGTCAGGAAGCTTCATCCTCTGATTTTGCATAGCGCATTCTCAGTATATTCACATAAATCACCACTTCCAAGAGGCTTTCCACAACTATCCCATTTATGAGAACCATCTTATCTTTATCTTTCTATACAGTACTTACGACCTGACATTATATATTTGTTCACAACTTAGTGTTTCTCATTAGAAGGTAAGCTCCTTGTCACCAGGTGTGTTCTTTGTTCTAGAACGCAGAAAGGTGTCTGACAACATCAGATACCAAATAAGGGAATTAATAAAATTTACTAATTCATATACTGAGTGTTTGTATGAGTGTAATAATGTATCAATAATTCATACATTAACTGTAATGTATGAGTAATTCATACACTGAGTAATACATTGAGTGTTTATGAAATACTTAATTTTACCAATGACCTTATCAGTAATGGAATTTATAAAATCAAAATAAAAACTTTGCTTAAAATGGATGGTGCTACAGGTGTCTGTCAATTCACATATCTGAATATATGATGCATTTAATCACAGAAATTTAAAAATAATTTTTAATGATCTCTATATGCAGAGGACACCACATTGCATATTGAAAACTCTGAAGATTCTATAAAAAAAACCTGTTAGAATTAATACAAGAATTCAGTGAAGCTGCAGGATATAAACTCAATATACAAAACTGTCACACTAAACTAACCAGAAAGAGAAACTAAGAAAATGATTCCATTTACAGTAGCATCAAACAAAGTAAAATATTTAGGAATAAATTCAACCAAGGAGGTGAAAGACTTGCACACTGAAAACTAAAAGACACTGAAGAAGATATAAATAAATGGAAAGATATTCTGGGCACATGGTTTGGAAGAATATTGTTAAAATAGCCAAACTATTTAAAGTGATCTACAGAGTCAATGTAATTATTATCAAAATTCAAACAGCATTTTACACATTTTGATGTGACAAAAGATTAAGGAAAAAATCTTCAATGTCTATCACAAAGGATTAACCTCTCATAATACACAAGGATTTGTTACAAACTTTCTGAAAAAGTAAACCATTTAATAAAAGTCAATGGGTAAAGGATAAAAAAAGGCAATTCATAGAAAAACCATTCCAAATGTCCAATGAACATTAACTATGTACTTTGATTACTTCTGAGTACAAAAATTATAAATACATTTTAAAATTAAACTTTGATTTAAAAAATCCATAAAAAATTAAATATTCCTGATAAAAAAACTGTTTAATGTGATCCCATATATATAAAATCGTATATGTATATATCTTATACACAAAGATAACCATGATGATGGTCATCAAAATGAGTTCCAGTTGAGTTATTTAAAATCCTAAAAAATGATGATGCTGTTAAAAGTGAGGCACTCAATATGTCAGTAAATTTGGAAAGCTCAGCAGTGGTCACAGGATTGGAAGAGGTAGGTTTTCATTCCAATCCCAAAGAAGGGCAATGCCAAAGAATGTTCAAACTACTGTACAATTGCATTCATTTCACATGCTAGCAAGGTTATGCTTAAAATCCTTCAAGCTAGGATGAAGAACCTAGCTTGTGAATGTGAATGTGAACTGAAAACTTCCACACATACAAGCTGGATTTAGAAAAGGCAGAGGGAACCAGAGATTATATTGCCAACATTTGCAGGATCATAAAGAAAGCAAGAGGATTCCAGAAAAGCAACTACTACTTCTTTATTGATTACACTAAAGCCTTTGACTGTGTGGTTCACAATAAACTGGAAAATTCTTAAAGAGATGGGAATACCAGACCACCTTACCTGTCTCCTGAGAAACCAGTATGAGGGTCAAAAAGCAGCAGTTACAACCATACAAGGAACAACGGACTGGCTCAAAATTGGAAAAGGAGTACAAGGTCCTATAGGGTCATCCTGCTTATTTAACTTCTAGGCAGAGTACTTCATTGGGCTGGATGAATCATAAAACTGGTATTAAGATTTCTGGGAGAAATATCAACAACCTCAAATATGCAGATAATATCACTTAAATGGTAGAAAGTAGAGAGAAACTAAGGAGCCTCTGGATGAAAGTACAAGAGGAGAGTGAAAAGGCTGGTGTGAAACTCAGCATTAAAAACCTAAGATCATACTGTCTTGATGACTATGGCTTTGTAGTATAGCTTAAAGTCAGGCAGGTTGATTCCTCCAGTTCTATTCTTCTTTCTCAAGACTGCTTTGACTATTCGAGGTTTTTTGTATTTCCATACAAATTGTGAAATTATTTATTCTAGTTCTCTGGAAAAGACCTCTGGTAGCTTGATAGGAATTGCATTGAATCTATAGATTGCTCTGGGTAGTATACTCATTTTCACTATATTGATTCTTCCAATCCATGAACATGGTATATTTCTCCATCTATTTGTGTCCTCTTTGATTTCTTTCATCACTGTTTTATAGTTTTCTATATATAGGTCTTTTGTTTCTTTAGATAGATATACTCTTAAGTATTTTATTCTTTTTGTTTCGATGGTGAATGGAATTGTTTCCTTAATTTCTCTTTCTGTTTTCTCATTGTTAGTGTATAGGAATGCAAGGGATTTCTGTGTGTTTATTTTATATCCTGCAACTTTACTATATTCACTGATTAGCTCTAGTAATTTTCTAGTAGAGTCTTTTGGATTTTCTATATAGAGGATCATGTCGTATGGTACTGGCACAAAGACAGAAATACAGATCAATGGAACAAAATAGAAAGCCCAGAGATAAATCCACGCACCTACGGACACCTTATCTTTGGCAAAGGAGGCAAGAATATACAATGGAGAAAAGACAACCTCTTTAACAAGTGGTGCTGGGAAAACTGGACAGCCACTTGTAAAAGAATGAAACTAGAATACTTTCTAACACCATACACAAAAATAACTCAAAATGGATCAAAGATCTAAATATAAGACCAGAAACTATAAAACTCCTAGAGGAAAACATAGGCAAAACACTCTCTGACATAAACCAAAGCAGGATCCTCTATGACCCATCTCCCAGAATATTGGAAATAAAAGCACAAATAAACAAATGGGATCTAATTAAAATTAAAAGCTTCTGCACAACAAAGGAAACTAAAAACAAGGTGAAAAGGCAACCTTCAGAATGGGAGAAAATAATAGCAAATGAAGCAACAGACAAACAATTAATCTCAAAAATGTACAAGCAACTCCTGCAGCTCCATTCTAGAAAAATAAACAACCCAATAAAAAAGTGGGCCAAAGAACTTAACAGACATTTCTCCAAAGAAGACATAAAAATGGCTAACAAACACATGAAAAGATGCTCAACATCACTCATTATCAGAGAAATCCAAATCAAAACCACAATGAGGTACCACTTACTACAAGCAATAAATGCTGGAGAGGATGTGGAGAAAAAGGAACTCTCTTACACTGTTGGTGGGAATGCAAACTAGTACAGCCACTATGGAGAACAGTGTGGTGATTCCTTAAAAAACTGGAAATAGAACTGCCATATGACCCAGCAATCCCACTGCTGGGCATACACACCGAGGAAACCAGAACTGAAAGAGACACGTGTACCCCAATGTTCATCGCCGCATTGTTTACAGTAGCCAGGACATGGAAGCAACCTAGATGCCTATCAACTGACGAATGGATAAGAAAGCTGTGGTACATATACACAATGGAATATTACTCAGCCATTAAAAAGAATACATTTGAATAAATTCTACTGAGGTGGACGAAACTGGAGCCTATTATACAGAGTGAAGTAAGCCAGAAGGAAAAATAACAATACAGTATACTAATGCATATATACGGAATTAATAAAGATGGTAACGATAACCCTGTATGCGAGACAGCAAAAGAGACGCAGATGTATAGAACAGTCTTTTGGACTCTATGGGAGAGGGCAAGGGTGGGATGATATGGAAGAACGGCACTGAAACATGTAAAGTATCATATGTGAAATGAATCGCCAGCCCAGGTTTGATGCTTGATACAGGGTGCTCAGGGCTGGTGCACCAGGATGACCCAGAGAGATGGAATCAGGAGGGAGGTGGGAAGGGGGTTCTGGAAGGGGAGTGTGTGTACCCATGGCAGATTCATGTCAATGTATGGCAAAACCAACACAATAATGTAAATAAAATAACAAAAAAATAAATAAAAACCTAAGGCCATGGTGTCCAGTCCCATCACTTCATGGCAAATAAAAGGGGGAAGAGTGGAAACAGTGACAGATTTTCTTGGGCTCCAAAATCACTGCCAACGGTGGCAGTAAGCCATGAAATGAAAAGACGCATGCTCCTTGGAAGGGAAAAAATCTAGACAGTGAACTAAAAAGCAGACACATCACTTTGCAGACAAAGGTCCATATATTCAAAGCTATGGTTTTTTTACCAGTAGCCATGTACAGATGTGAGAACTGGACCATAAAGAAGTATGATGCTTTCAACTGTAGTGCTGGAGAAGACTCCTGAGAGTCCCTTGGACTGCAAGGAGATAAAACTTGTCAATCCTAAAGGAAATCAACCCTCAAGATGCACTGGAAGGACTGTTGCTGAAACTGACACTCCAATACTTTGGCCACTTGATGGGAAGAGCTGACTCACTGGAAAAGACCCTGATGCTGGGGAAGGCTGAAGGCAAAGGGAGAAGATGATGGCAAAGGATGAGATGGTTAGATAGCATCACTGATTCAATGGACATGAATCTGAGCAAACTCCAGGAGATAATGGAGGACAGAGGAACTATGCATGCGAAGAGTCAAACAGGACTCTGTGACTGAACAGCAACAACCAACTGTGAAGCACACCACTACACAGCTTTCTTCCTTTTCATGTCCCACCTGCCTACAAGCCTGAAAGTTCTCCTGGAATTACATTCTAAATTACACTGGCATGAATCTTTGTGTCAGGATCAGCTTCTGGAGAACCAACCTAAGACAGGAAGCCACCAGAGTTTTATGTGAAATGTGGCAGGATTTATTCAACAAAGTGAATGCTGAACCACTAACTTTCCTTAAAATATGTGATTTCATACACTATATCTTAAGAAATGCTGGTTTCTTTCCTAAGAAATAACATCTCCTTTCTTCTTTCCTAGAGGGAAATGTCAATAAAGTTGGCATTCTTTTCTAGAAGGCCAATTCAAATGATCCTTTTCAGCTTTTTATGGCAGCATAATTTTGGGGAAGTGACTCTACCAGAATATAATTAAGGATCAATTATCAGCATTTTCTATTTCTAGCTAGACTCAAGATTATTGAGAAGAAATCTTATCTTTTTATAATTATTTCCCAAAGTGTCTACTTAGCACAGTGCTTTGCACACAATAAGGGTCAATACAACTTGCTGAATTTCTGAGAACTCCTTGTAAGCTTTTATTCTCATACTGGACCCAGTATCAACTTAAGAAAACCTCAATTTAAATTTAAATAGTATGTGGCAGAAATCAATGAATTTTAACGATTTTTTTTTTTTAGTTATTTTTTTTACATGGAGACTTGAATCCAACAATTTTTTATATCTTTGCCATAAAGGAGCACAGAGAATTTGGGCTTTTAAGAAACACACAGGCTACACAATGTCTTATGATGCTTACTTTGGGGAGAGCACCGGAGGACTGACAAAAGACCGAAGAGCATCTTTCACCATGTCTTGCATGAGATGGATTCCAAAGACCTTTTTGTTATCCACCAGGAAAGTGGTCTTAAAAACAAAAGTTATATATATTAGTAATGTTGTTACAATCTTGACATATTGTACATGTATTTTTCATTACTGTGACATAAGCATGCTTCTTTTAAATGTCATAGAATACAAGAGATTAAAATGTAAAAAGCTAGTAGAAAATGTTTATAAATTACTGCTTCCATGATGGGTACTACTTAATCCCTATTTAAGAGTACTTTGATGTAGGAGAAGAAATGCATAGGAAAAAAATCTCTCAAGTCAAGGGGAGTAATATCGAACTAATGAAAATGAAATGACATGTCTAAATATGTCAATGAGCCAACATACACAAAAAAGTTTCATAAATTATGAAATATTTAATGGTTATAAATATCAAGCCAGTTGATAACCTATCTCAAATAAATACTTTGGAATCCATAAAAATCTTCTGAAACTGAAAGAAATATATCTAAAATAATGAATTATTAAATTAAAATACATTTTTATTTATAATAATAGTATTATTAGTATTTATAATCCCATAAAATCTGATATATTTTCATTTTCATTCAATTCAAAACACAGTAATAATAATTTGTCTTGGCTGCACTAGTTCCTTTGCCTTTCCACATAAATTTTAGAAGTAGCTTGTTGACATCCAGAAAAACATCTGCTATGATTTTGAGGTTGCTCTGAATCTAGGGGGAGAACTGACATCTTGAAAAAATATCAATTCTTCCAATTTACAAACAAGACATATCTATTTATTTAAGCCTCCTTTGATGTCTTTCATTAGTACTGCTTTAAATTTTTTGGTTTGCACTGTTCACTGCAAGTATATAGAAATACCACTGCTTTCTGTACATTGTTATCATATCCTGTGATTTTGTCAAACTCATCTATCAGGTCTAGGGACTTCTTTGCAGATTCCTTGGTACTCTACATAGATAATCATGTTGTCTATAAAGAAATATTATTTCTTACTTTCTCAACTTTATGTCTTCTATTTCTTTTCATGCTTTTTTCATTGGCTAAGACTTCCAGTACCACATTGAGTAAAAGTGGAGTGATGAGACTGGACATCCTTGCTTTCTTCCCAATCAAAAGAGGAAAGAACTTACTTTTCATCATTAAGTATGATGTTAGCTATAAGTTTTATGCACATGCTCTTTATCAGATTAAAGAAGTTCTTTTTCTAGTTTTGCTGAGAGTTTTTATCATGAATGGATGTTGATTTTGTCCAACAGATTTCATGAACCTATTGAGACTTTATATTATATGGTAAATTACACTTTAAACCTCGAATCAGGCTTACATTCCTATGATAAAATGCACTTGATTATAATGTATTTTTTTTTTTATATATTGGTAGATTTGATCTGGTAATACTCTAATTCTTATGTTTTTAAGGGATGTGGGTCTATAGTTTTCTAAGCTTGAAATGTCTTTGTCTGGTTTTGGTATTGAGGCAATGCAGGCCTCATATGATGTGTTCTTGCCTCTTCTATTTTCTGGAAGAGCCAATGTGTAGGACTGGCCTGGAGCTTTGTTCAAAGACTTTTAACTATGAACACAACTTCTCTGATTAACACAGGATTATTCAAATTGTCTACTTCTTGAGTGGGCGTTGTTAGTGTCCCTCACAGTACTGGTCCATTTCATTTAAGTTTTTCATTTACGGATATAGTTATTTAGAATATTCTGTACTATCCTTTTAATTTGTTTAGGATATATAATAATTCCTAATATTATTTATCTGTATCTTTTTTTATTCTTGGTCTGTCTTGATAGAGATTCATCAATTTTAGAACCAGCTCTTGGCTGCAATGATTTTGTCTGTTATTTGTCTCTTTCCTATTTTACACATTTCTGCTCTTATCTTTATTTCCTTCTGCTTGTTTCTAGTTTGATTTGCTCTTCTTTTTCTATATTTTTAAAGTAGAAGCTTAAATTATAATTTGACCTTTCTTCCTTTTTTTCATATAAACACTTAATTTTCTAACATACTCTCTAAGTACTACAACTATATCCCACAAAGTCTGATATATTTTCATTCAGTTCAAAATAATTTCTAATTACCATCAACACTTCCTCTTTGACACACAGGTTCTTTAGAAGTGTGTTAATTTTCAAACATTTGGAAAATTTTCCAGATACATCTGTTACTGATTACTAGTTTAATTCCAAAATAGTCAGAGAGCATACTTTGTATGATTTCAATTTTTTTTACTTACTAAGGTTTGTTTTCTGGCCCAGACTATGATATTAATGAATGTCTAACACTGTAAGTCAATACTTCTATTCCAAAAATATAACACTAACCATGGAATACCCTTTAGAAGCACCTACCTTTTATTCCATAATAAATGAAATAATGTCAATACACATTATTTGCTATTTAAAGAACTACTTTGATACTAAGTGGAACTTACTTGTAATAGAGATCTTGAAAGAACACAAGGTGATTGTTCACTAAATTCACAGAAGAAATCCTAAAAGATACACAGAAGAAAAGTAATGTCATTAACAGATTAATTAAAAGTTGAAAATGCTTGCATATAGAGTGTAATTTTTACTAGATCTTCTGGGAATGATATACTATCAAAATTAAAATAAGACAGATTGCTAAAGATCATTTCTATAAGAACTGTCTATTTGTATGAATGGAACGGGCTTCCCTGGTGGTTTGACTACAAAGAAGTCACCTGCCAAAGCAGGAGACAGGAGTTTGACCCATGGGTCAAGAAGAGACCCTGGAGAAACAAATGGCAACCAACTACAGTATTCTGGCCTGGAAAATCCCATGGATAGAGGAGCCTGGCAACCTACAGTCCATGGAATCACAGAGTTGGACATGACTTAGCGACTAAACAAAAACAACAAAAGGTATTAGGAAGATGATGTACTGTGGCTCTTGAGAGACTGGGATTCTGTCAGGTAAAGGAAGAGTTCGTTTTGTATCAAAATGCTGCCCAGCTTGGGACTGCCCTCATGGTCCAGTGGTTAATAATCTGCCTGCCAGTGTAGGAGATGGAAGTTTGATTCCTGCATCGGGAAGACCCACTGAAGAAAGAATGGAAACCCAGTATTCTTGTCTGGGAAATCCCACGGACAAAGCCTGGCTGGGCTATAGTCCATGTGGCTGCAAAACAGTCAGATACGACTTAGCAACTGAACAACAACACGAATGGAACAATGGATAATTTTATAGCCTAAAAAAAATTATTTTAACAAACTGATGAATAATAGCATTATGTGGATACCAACATTAAATTTTTACATCATGAAAATAACAGTATCAATATTAATTTACTAAAGACAGAGGTTTGTTTCCTACTTCATAGAAATAAATACCAAGTAATCAAGCTAACTAAATTCATTCACTTTTCTTACAAGTAATTGTTACTCTATGCACACACTCCTCTAAGTGAATATTCTCCACTAGAGAGAGATGCTACTATATTACAAAGAAAATTAAAATAATTTATAACACAGAAAATTCCTCAACTTTAGCCTCTAAACTAACTCTATACACATCTGTACCCAGATCCTTTAGTTGTCTACTTTAAAAACAGATATCCTACACCTGTATAGGTGTATCCCATTCCTTTGGCTTTTTCACAATCATCACACACTGTCAACTATCCATACTTTGCTCTCCTAGATATTAAAATTCCTCTGCTTTACCAGATCATTCCCATTTTCATTTAAATACTCACTTCTCTCATCTTCAAAAAGAAAAGATTTTCACATGATCCCACATTTTCCTCTTAATTGCTGTCTTCTCAGTCAAACTTTCTGAAGTGGAATATACCCACTGTCTCTACTGTAACCTGACTCTTTGCTCTAGGCACCACTTGTCCCCCATTACTAACTTCAAAGGACACTGAGTTTGGACCTTATTTATCTCTTTCATTCAACTATTCAACAGCATGACTTCCTTCTTGAAAAATCTTTAAATGACTTTCGAATGTTTCTTCCTCTGGGTACTTCTCAGTTTGCTCTGTAGATTCAAAGTTTAGTTTCAGACAACCTTCCTTTCTTAATCTATATACTCTTCTCCTCATAAATATTAAAACATAAACACTCATGCTTCGATTACTATCTATACTGTAATGATTCTAAAATTTTAACTTTTAAGCACAAATCTCTAAATTATACCATAAGCCATTATCTATTCAATATCTCTACTGAAATATTTTAAATGTACCTCAAACTTTACTTCCCTAAGACCCCCATTTGACTCTCAAGTTCCTTAGAGAGTTTCCCCTTTGGGTGACCAGCACCAAATATGCACGTAGACTTGCAAGGCAGAAGCCTAGAGAACTTCCTGAGAGCTCTTTCATGCCCCATATTTAATTCATCAACCAATATTCTATCAACTTTAGCTCACCGTGGACTACATGGTCTTTGGAATTCTCCAGGCCAGAATACTGGAGTGGGTAGCCTTTCCCTTCTCCAGGGGATCTTCCCAACCCAGGGACTGAACCCAAGTCTCTCACATTGCAGGTGGATTCTTTACCAGCTGAGCCACAAGGGAAGCCCAAGAATACTGGAATGGGTAGCCTATTCCTTCTCCAGCAGATTTTCCCAACACAGGAATTGAACCAGTGTCTCCTGCACTGCAGGCGGATTCTTTAACAACTGAGCTATCAGGCAAGCCTTTTAGCTCACACATAGCTCAACACTGACAATCTCATCTCCCTGCCATCCTTCCAATCCAAGTGACAATCCTTTTTACCTTGGACTGTGGTAATGGTTTCCTTATTTATCTCACTGTGTTTACTCTGCTGTTATTCAATAGCTAAATTGTGTCTGATTCTTTGCGACCCATTGGACTGTAGCACACCAGACTTCCCTGTCCTTCACTATCTCCCAGAGTTTAATCAGATTCATGTCCATTGAGATGCTATCTAACCATCTCATCCTCTGCTGCCCTCTTCTCCTTTTGCCTTCAATCTTTCCCAGCATCAGGGTCTTTTCCAAGGAATCTGCTCTTTTCATCAGGTGGCCAAAATACTGGAGCTTCAGCTTCAGCAACAGTCCTTTCAATGAATATTCAGGGGTGATTTCCTTTAGGATTGACTGGTTAGATATCCTTATAATCTAAGAGACTCTCATGAGTCTTCCCCAGCAATACAATTTGAAGGCACCAATTCTTCAGAGTGCAGCCTTCTTCATGGTCCAACTCTCATATCTGTACATGACTATTGGAAAAACCCTAACTTCGATTATATGGACCTTTGTCAGCCAAGAGATGTCTCTGCTTTGTAATATGCTGCCTAGGCTCACCATAGCTTTCCTTCCAAGGAGAAAGTGCTTTTTAACTTCATGGTTGCAGTCACTGTTCACAGTGATTTTGGAGCCCAAGAAAAGAAAATCTGTCAGTGCTTCCACTTTTACCCCATCTATTTGTCATGAAGTGATGGGATCAGATGCCATGATCTTAGTTTTTAAAATGTTGACTTTTAAGGCAGCTTTTTCACTGTCCTCTTTCACCCTCATCAAGAAGCTCTTTAGTTCCTCCTCACTTTTTGCCATTAGGTTGGAATCATCTGTATAACTGAGGTTGTTGATATTTCTCCTGGCAATCTTGATTCTAGCCTGTAACTCACCCAGCCTGGCATTTTGCATGAAGTACTCTGCACAGAAGTTAAATGAACAGAGTACAATGTACAGTCTTCTTGTATTCCTTTCACTTATACTCCTTTTCCAATTTTGAACCAGTCCATTGTTCCATTTAAGGTTCTAACTGTTGCTTCTTGACCTGTATATAGATTTCTCAGGAGACAGGTAAGGTAGTCTGGTACTCTCAGCTCTAAGAATTTTCCATAGTTGTGATCCACACAGTCAAAGGCTTTGGTGTAGTCAGTGAAGCAGAATTAGATGTTTTTCTGGAATTCCCTTTATGATCCTATGAATGTTGGCAATTTGATCTATGGTTCCTCTGCCTTTTCTAAACCCAGCTTGGACATCTGGAAGTTCTTGGTTCATGTACTGCTGAAGCCTAGCTTGGATTTTGAGCATAACCATACTAGTATGTGAAATGACCACACTGTATGGTCATTTGTACATTCTTTGGCATTGTCCTACTTTGGGATCGGAATGAAAACTGACCTTTTCCAGTCCTTATACTGACAGCATCATCTTTTAGGATCTGAAATAGCTCAGCTGGAATTCAATCACCTTCACTAGCCTTGTTTGTGGCAATGCTTCCTATGGCTGACTTGACTTCAGACTCCAGGATTTTAGAGTCTAGGTGGGTGAGAGACCACAGCATTGTGGCTATCTGGGTAATTAAGATCTTTTTTGTACAGTTCTTCTGTGTATTCTTGTCATCTTTTAAAATTCTTCTGCTTCTCTCAGGTCTTTACATTTTTGTCCTTTATCATGCTATCCCTGAATGAAATGTACCTGTCAGATCTTAGCTTCACTGTCATGTCTTTAAAAGAGTCTTCTCTGATCATTTAGGTCAATTCCTTCATTATATGCTATATGTTATAGTTCCCAGTTTCTTTCCTTCATACTGCTTATATTGGTTTGTAATTTTATAAGCATTTATGTGATTATTTGATCAATTTCTATAGCACATTACAGCCCATGACAAGATGGATGATATACTTATGCTCATCACTGTATATACTAGCCATAGCACAGTACCTAGCACAAAAAAAAAGCACAATGGCTGAATCTATGTACGTATGATGTATACTCACTCTCACAGTTTGTACTCAACTGCTTATTCCTAGTGCACATTCCTAACAGGATATATTCTATATAGTCCATTACTCACCTCATTTAAACTAGGTACATCTTATTACTCCATAGCTGTCAGAAGTATTATCATATGGGTTCCTAATATGAACTTTCCTTCACTAAATATCACTATTCTCCCCCTTACCACTGTCTTTGCCCTATATGCAAAATACCCAAAACACTGAAAATGCAGAAAAAATGCAAAAAACAATCTATCATATAGCTTTCCACTATTTATAAGTGGTTGTAATTAATATTTTGTTATCTGTTATTTGTATATTATTTATTGACATGAAAACATATTCAAGATAGAGATTACTGATGAAAAAGCAAGTTACTATCACTCAATTTTTGTATGAAAAAACATACATATGTGAATATACGTATACATATATACATTTATTTATATGAAAGGTTTAGCATAGAATTGAGGGTTCATTCAAACTGCCATTCTTAAAGCTTGAGTGAATTACTTAACTTTTCCACATTTTAGGTTCTTAATCTCTAGAATGGGTAGTATAAAGTCCTTATGAGGATTAAATATAGAAAGAAAAATAATATACACAAACACTTAATTCTCCAGATTTCACAGATTAATAGGTGAGGAGCATTATTTACCCTTGAAAGAGTCTCTAAAGTATAATAAACTATTCTGCTATTAAATCAAAGCTATATTCCAGAATAGAGACTTGATTTGTACTCACCAGGATACAATGTAAATTTGTTAAATTGACCACCTCACAGACAGTTTTTATTCTATCTATCAATCTGGCAAAATAGTTGACCATTTCTTCTCTTTTTATTATTTTTGCATATCGAGGGAAGGTGGGTGGAAGTAGTCTCTGGTTAACAAGTGGCTCAAAACCCATCATAATGGGATGATCTACAAAGGAAAAAAGTTAACATTTTCAATATTTCTATAAATTTTAACCTCAAATACTGCTTAAATACATTAAAGAAAACTGTCAGTTTCAAAAGTATCTGTAAATTTTTATAACAGTATCCTCTAAATGGATTTTATAATTTACAATTAATGTATTTTTACATATGTTTTTTAAAGGAAATAAGCAGATTTAACAATGCAAAATTATATTTCCTTTCTACATGGTGGTGGTACTGGTGACAGAGAGACGTTTCTACCTCAAAACTAACTCCAAGCCAAGAGCGAGATAAAACAGGGTTAACATACTCTCTCAAATAAATAAAATAAAAGGGCAATGGTGTATTAACCATGAAGACTGTGAAGAAAAGTTTCGAATGGAAACAAAAATGGAGGCTTGTCTTCCTTTCAATTTCAGTGCAGAATCAATTCACACTGGACTACATAGCAATGCAAAGCAGCAGAGAACGGTCGCACTCCATCCCCATGCGTCTGGAATGCATTTGGCACTGAGATGCAATTCCATAAATTCACAATGAAAATAACATATCACAAGAGACCTAAGGGTAACTTTCTCTTTCCCACTCTTTGTCCTCTGATGATTCCACTTTTCACACTAGTACAAAGCTCCAAATTAAGTCTTTAACTTGAAATTTCCTGCCACTTTCATACAAAAAATTTTTGTACTCCAATGGAGTATGCATTGTCAGATAGATTCTATGGGAGTTATTTTACACAGTTAGAAATTGTAGGTAACTGATAAATATGAAATTGTTTCACTCTACAGAAAAAAGTTCTACCCATTTATAATTTATTTCAGTATTCCACTACTCCATAAAAATGTGTTTTAAAACTTTTCATGTCTGGTTATGTCACTGAATGAGTTTAACAAAATCCTTAACCCACGTTCACATTTTTATTTGCATGAGAAGCAAGGTTTTACCTTTGTTTGAAATTCATCTTTTCCTGAATTGCAAGCAGATTCTTTACCCACTGAACCATCTGGGAACCCCCTAAAAATCATCTTTTAATCCTCCCCATTTCCTAAGCACTATAAAATATAAGCAAGCATTGTGACTTACAAATGTCATATTCTTTTATGGCTCTTTACTGATACAAATTATTCTACTGTAAAACCTACCCCTTTCTTCTTAACCTGAACTTGATATAGCCTGAATTCTCTCTCATCATTTATCCCTCCAATGATGTATATATACACACAAAGTTCTTTGTATGTACACTATTATACTGTCCATGTGGGATTATAGCATTTGTCTGAGTTCTTCTGAAAGCAAGAACAAGGTTGGATTCCAAACACCAAATACCTGGCTCATAACAGACACTGGATACTTGTTTGCTGAATGACAAGCTATACACTCTCAAAATAAAATAAAAGGCTGCTACCACTATAATAGTTTGAACTTCTGATTTATATTATTTCATTCAGAACTAAGGTAAAAGTAGTAGTAATGATACTTTAAGAAGCTTCTTTACCATATAAATATGAATACCTTTCAAACTTTAATGATAAATGCACAGAATCCAGATACTTAAATACTACATTATTTATTTTCTCTCAAAGTATTCTCATATGCACCTAAAATGATTACCCAGGAATATGCTTTTATTCTTTTTTTTTTAATTCTTTTTTTTTTTTTAGACTTAAAACATTTATTTTTAGGCTTAAACCACAAGTAGAATATAGATAATAGCCACTCTTGAAAATTTATATGGAAAGAAGTAAACATTAATGGGATATGGATAACAAACAAGATATATTCTGAATTCAATTTTATACAAACAAAAAAGTGCAATATAAAACAGTATTAACTTTTGAAACTAACTCAGCTGTCCTGCACAGATGATGCTGAGCAGCCATCCCTGACTCTACCCTCTACATACAAGTAGTAACCTCCTACTTGTGAAAAGGATCCAGACATTGCCAGATGTCCCTGGGAAGCCCCAGTTGAGAAACATTGGTCTAGAGGAACATAAATAGCAACTATAATTTAGTGAGAATAAACTCAGAATGTAATAGGAGCATCTTATCCATGTAAAAATTAGATGAACAATTTCATAGAAGTCTAAGAAAAGAGCTAACAAAGGACAAATATTAATCAGCACAAAGTATTCCAGGAATATTAAAGGCATGAAGGACAGATAAAATGGCTCCTTTTCTTTTTCCCTTAGGGAGGTGCAATTTTTCCAAGTGATAACTTATTGGAACTCAGAAGTAAAATTAGATGCATATAAATAGAGTGGGGACAAAATCCCGAGGCACGGAATTTAGATGTGCATGCTTCTCTATTCTAAACACACGTTTAAATCCTCTCCTCCCCACCACATGTTTTTGGACATAGTCCATGTTAATAGTTAAGTGTTAAAGTAGTTCCTAGTAGCTATTTTTAAGTCTCAGCTGTTTGGTGAATCTCATGCCTAAGGACTCTATGACTATCCTATACAACACACAGTAACCTGCCTAACTAGAAAAGAGCATAAGAACTGAGATGTAATAAGAAATCAGTCTTTATTCAATGTATACGACAGTTAAGAAGGAGCAGGGATAAAAACCATGCAGGAGTTTGCATCTGACTTCATAGCAACACAAACAACAAAAAGTTTTAAAAAAAGTCTTACCACACCCAAACCCAATCCCCTAGAATAAACTGCTCTAACATTTTCCCACTAAATGCTTCCCACTAAAATAGCCTGGATAACCTTTACTATTTAACCTAGAAAAAAAGAAAATTCACATCACTTTCTACTCAATGTATACTATGCTCAGTAAAGATTTCCTGAATTAAACTAGATACAGATCTGACAAGTCAACTTCTAGAGTCTCTTCTGATTTTACAAGTCTGTAGGTGTACAAAAATTACCTTGGTTTTCTAGTCAAAACACTTCCCTTTACACCAGAACTCTCTTAAGGATAAAACAATGAAGTATAATTATTATATTCAAAACATTATGGCACACTGGTTTAGAGTGTTTTAGTTGCTAAAGTTCTTGCTAGAAAATTGACTTCATTAACAATAACATAAAAGTATTACAAATAGCACAGGGTCAGTGGATAAAAGATTTACAGTCATAATGTGCTGTGATTTAACTTAAAAGGTTATTTTAAAATTAACTGGATGCCAAAATCAAAGATCTGGAAGTGTGTTAGTGAAAAAAGATAGAGATGTTACATCATTTTTGGACATTGTATCTCTCCTGAGTTATACTGGCAATTTACAGTTAGACTTACAGAAGTAAGTTTTCCGTGCCCTGAAGTTGAAAACAATTCTAGAAAACAATGCAGAAGCTGCTGAGGTTAATATTGTACTGTACTTCTTGGCTACTTGACTTCCCTTTATAAAATCATAACATTATGCTATGTGAAATACACCAAACACAAAAGGACAAATATTCTATGATTCTGCTTATATGAGGTACCTAGAGTAGTCAAACTCATAGACACAGGAAGCAGAATCGTGGTTGTCTGGGACTGAAAGGGGGAAATGAAGATTTATTATTAATGAGTATGGAGTTTTGGGTTGATAAGATGAAAATTCTGGATACAGACAGTGGTGACAGCTGCACAACAATGTAAATCTACTTGATGACACTGAATTGCACATAAAATTGTACATAAAATGTTAAAATGGCAAATTTCATGTTATTTCAACACACAAAAAAAGTTATGAAAAAGTTTAACAACTGTTAAACTCAAAACGCATGGTTTCAATGAATATTCTATCAATCATTATTCGTCATCTAATACTCATACCTCATTCAAGTTGTGCACACTGTACCAATAACATACTTCACATCTACATTAGTATCACAAGTTGCATTTAACTTCATTGTGTCTTAGTCTTCTGCAATTTAGAGCAGTTCTTCAGCATTTCCTTGGCTTCTACGAATGACTTTGAAAACTTTAAAGACTAACTCACCAATAATTTTGTATACTGCCTTTCAATCTGGTTTTCTTGTCTCCTGGTGATTAAATTTAAATTATTACTCTTACGAGTATAAAAGAAGTGACATTATTATCGTTCTCATTGTAACCCACCAACAAAGTGGAGGTTTTGACTCACTTCTTGTAATGTTTACTGAGATCACTTGATTAAGTTGGTGTCTGACAGGCCTCTACTGTTACCTTTTGCCTTTGTAGTTAACAAATATGTAGGGGTCAAGGGAAAGACAACTAAATATGCTCAGTAACATCAAACTATCTACTCATTAATTCATCTACTTATATCAGTATGGAAACATGGCTTATCCTTTTATTCAATTGTATATGATCAGAATTATTTATTTTGATGCTCGAGTTATCCCCAACTTTGACTGTGTGAATGCCCCTTCAAGCTCTTTTGGGTATAACTGACTGGTCCCAACATTCTTTGAATATTTACTCACTTCTTGCTAATCAGACATTCTAGATTCATTCTTCTATCTCTACCCTAGTCCTGGAATCACCTATTCCTCCAAGATGAACTAGTTCCTTTTTTAATTTTTTTTCCAGTTTTATTGAGGTATAATTAACAATAAAATTGTAAAGATATTTAAAGTGTACAATGTGATAATTTGATATATATATATACATTTTGAAAGGATTCCAAGAGCTAATTTAACATGTACATCACCTTGAATATTTATTTTTTTGCTTGATGAGAACACGTAAGTTCTACTCTTCTAGCAACTTTCAACTATACAGTTAAATGTGATCAACTAGAGTCACTGTTTCATACAAGAGATATTCAGATCTTATTCATATTCTAACTGAAGGTTTGTACCCTTTACCAAACTCTCCTTATTTCCCTCAGCTTCTGGCAATGTAAGTTTCCATGTTACTCTTTCCATACATCTCACCCTCTCTTCCCTTTTCCCCATGTCCATAAGTCTATTCTTTATGTCTGTTTCTCCACTGCTGCCTTGTAAATAAATTCTTCAGTACCATTTTTCTAGATTCCAGAATACCATATTTATCTTTCTCTTTCTGACTTACTTCACTCTGTATAATAGGTTCTAGGTTCATCCACCTCATTAGAACTGACTCAAAGGCATTCCTTTTTATGGCTAAATAATATTCCACTGTGTATACGTACCACAACTTCTTTATCCATTCATAAAGAGCCTTTGATGAAAGTGAAAGAAGAGAGTGAAAAAGCTGGCTTAAAACACAACATTCAAAAAATGAAGATCAGGGCATCTGGTCCCATTATTTCATGGCAAATAGATGGGGAAACAATGGAAATAGTGAGAGACTTTATTTTCTTGAGCTCCAAAATCACGGCAGATGGTGATTGCAGCCATGAAATTAAAAGACACTTGCTCCTTCGAAGAAAAACCATGACAAACATAGACAGCATATTAAAAAGCAGAGACATTACTTTGCCAACAAAGGTCTGTCTAGTCAAAGCTATGGTTTTTCCGGTAGTCATGTATGGATGTAAGAGCTGGACCATAAAGAAAGCTGAGCACCTAAGAACTGACGCTTTTCAACTGTGGTGATGGAGAAGACTCTTGAGAGTCCCTTGGACAGCAAGGAGATCCAACCAGTCCATCCTAAAGGAAATCAGTCCTGAATATTCATTAGAAGGACTGAAGCTGAAGCTGAAACTCCAACACTTTGGCCACCTGATGCAAATGAGCTGACTCATTGGAAAAGATCCTGATGCTGGGAAAGACTGAAGGCAGGAGAAGGGGCTGACAGAGGATGAGATGGTTGGATGGCATTACCAACTCAATGGACATGAGTTTGAGTAAATTCTGGGAGTTGGTGGTGGATGGGGGGCCTGGCATGCTGCAGTTCATGGGATCACAGAGTTGGACATGACTGAATGACTGAACTGACTAACCCACTAACTAATGCTTTGTGTATTTTAACAGTTGTATCAGAGATATAAATGGTTTATCCACCACCATTACAATATTAGATTATTTTAAATGTAGATATAAATTTACCTTTGCCAGTGAGTTTTATACTTTCATGTTTTTCTGTTACTAACTAGTGTCCTTTTGTTTCAACTTGAAGAACTCCCTCTAACGTTTGTTGTGAGGTCAGTGGTGATGACTGTTTCAGCTTTTGTCTGTAAATTTTTTCTTTCTTCCTTAGTTATAAAGGACAACTTTGTCAGATGTTCTTGGTTAGCACCTTTCTGGTATTCCCTAAGTATTTTGAATATGCAAACCAAGTTGCTTTCCTTTTGCTCCTTTTAAGATTCTCTTCTTGTCTTTAATCTTTCACAGTTTAATTGCAATGTGTTTGAGTGAGTCTCTTAGGATTAAAGTTCTTTCAAACTCTGAGCTTCCTGGACATGGATTGTCTGTTTCTTTCCCCAGTTAAGGAAGTTTCCAGCCATTATTTTTTTGAATATGTTTTCTGTCTTGCTTCTCTCTTCTTCTGGAACTCCCATTACATGTAGTCTGCTTGATTTTGTCCCATAAATTCCATAATCCAGCTCTTCATTTTTTTCTTTTGTTTAAATAAATTCCACTGCCCTGTCAAGTTTACTGACTTTCTTCCAGTGAATGTAGTCTACTACTGAATCCATTTAATTTTTTCAGTTACTTTTTAATTCTTCAAGTTCTGTGGTTTCTATTTTTATATATTTCCTTGTTGAAATTCTCACTCTGTTCATATGCTTGCTTCCTAACCTCAATGAGCATCTTTAATAACTGTTGTTTTAAACTCTCAATCAGATAAACTACTTAATGCAAGTCACTAAGATCTGTTTCTGGATATTTACCTTGTTCTTTTGTTTGAAATGTATTCCTATGAGTCTTCATTTCTTGACTCTTTGTGGTTTCTGTGCATTAGATAAAACAATCACATCTTCCAGTCTTGACAAGAGAGGCCTCATGTAGGAGATAAATCTTGCTATATACGAGATGGACCTAATCAATCAGCCCAGCACAAACTCCTAGGTTTCTCTCAAAATTTTGTGACCAACCAAGCCTCCTTCCTTGCTCTTAGTGGCTCCCAGGAGTTGAGGGTGTGCCAAGATCCAATAATGTCCTAAAGGAAAGCATCACATTCAGAACCTATATGTACACTCATTAGAACTTGGACCCTCAGGGAACAGCAGCTGGTAAAGTATGTAGTTAAACTTCTTCCAGGGAGAAACTGGGAGAAGGTTGTTTTTGCCTAATGCTTCTTTGTTGGATTTTGGAGTACAGCCATGGCAAAGAGTACCCCCATACCCATTAACAACTATTTGTTTGATATAGCCCTGTAACTCTTGAATGCAAGCCTCAATGGCTATTAGAGCTGGATGACCTGGGGCCTCTTCCCTAAGATGGCAGCAGAAAAAGCTTGGGCACCAAATGTGAGTACAAGCTCCTTCTGGCGAAATGCTGTTAACTGGGTTTTATTATTGGAGTAGGCTAAAGGGGAGAAGGTAAGAGAGATGCCTGCTGGCTTCCCCTGTCTCTGGGGAAGTTCTCAGGTGGTCCCTAATGCCTGCTAAATCAGAAGCTTGGCATGCAGGCAATAGATATTAAAGAACAGAAATAAACCTATTTCAGGGAAAGACTGGGAAACGTAATTCTGCTTGTTCCCTGTGTGCTGAGCCCTGAGAGGTAGAGCCAGTTAAGGAATCCTTCTTTGCTATAGTCTTCTGGGCCTCATGTATGGAAATCCCTTTTGCTATAAAAGCCAGGAAATTTGGGTCCCTTGCTTTAAGCAGCACTCACAAAAGCTGGAGTTCACATGTACATACAAACTTTTTCCAGGCAGACAGTAGTGACATGGAATGGGTTAGAGGAGAAGTAAGGCAAGGTGTCCTCCAGCTTCACTGGCCTCTGGTGAGGGTTGCAGCCAGTCCCTAGTGCTTGTTAAATTAGAAGCTTGGCCCTCAGAGCAGTTTTTACAGTATACAGATAGATCTTTCAAGGAAACAATGGGAGATGGGCATTTTGTCTGCTTCGTTTGAGCTGATCCGTACAGGCACAGTCACAGCAAATGACTGCATTCCTTTCAGTTGTCAGTCTGGTAGGTCTCATGGACACAAGCCCCACTGGCTTTTAGAGCTAGACGTTTTGGGAGCCTATCCCACCAGAAGGAATCTTAAAGTTCGAATGCTAGATGTAGTGTCAAAACACACTTCACGCCTCAGACAGAACCTGAGAGTTGGGGATTCTCTCCCAATTATATGATGTTGCATCAGGGGTGGGGTTTATGACAAATGTGTCTCAGTCTTTCTTACCCACTCTGATGTGGATATTTCCAATGTGTGTAAGTTGCTCAACTAGTTTCTGGATCTCTTTTAGAGGAAACTGCTCCATGTATAGCTATATATTTGGTGTGCCCATGTGAGGAAGGGGTACTTAGGGGCTTTCCATTTCTTACCCAGTTTCTTTTAGCAAACAATACACTTTAGTAAGCAAGACCCAGATGCTATGTGTGCTCACTGCTTTATGGACATACAAGTATGTTTACCTACATGTATATTCAAACATGTGCATATTTACATGTACATTTCTATCAATACATCAATCTATACACATATACTAGAAACTATGAACTTAAACCCACCACTTTAATTTTAATCCAACACCACAGAGTTCAATCTAGTTTTCTTCCCTTTCTAGAAATTAGTCTAAGTTGGCTCCTCAAGCCTGAGGAAGTAGCAAAGCATAATTATCAGTACATTTAGTTATTTTTTTTTAAATTTTATTTATTTTTCTTTACATTATCGTGTTGGTTTTGCCATACATTGACATGTTATCAGTACATTTATATATATGATCAATTCCAAAGCAATCTTTCTATCAGTTTCTAGGTCTTCTGTAACAAATTATCACAAATTGTGTGTTTTAAGACAAACATTTATTCTCTCACAGTTATGGAGGCCAGAAGTTTAACATCAGTTTCATTTAGCTGAAATTAAACTTTTAGGTGGGCTGAACTCTTGAAGGCTCTAAGAGAAAATCTATTCCTTGCCTCTTCCAGGTTCTCGAGGCTATTGGAATTCTTTGGCTTACAGTTCAATTATGTTGATTTCTATTTCTGTCATCACATCACCTTCTTATCCTCTGTGTGTGTCCACTCTCCCTCTGCCTCTAAGAAGGACACTTGGCATATTTAGGGCCCATCCAGATAATCCAAGATTATCTCATCAAAAGATTCTTACTTAATCACATCTGGAAAGATCTTATTTTTTCAAAAATAAAGTAACAATTACAGGTTCCAAGAACTGGGTCTTGATACCTTCAGGGTCATCAATCATTGAAACCCACCTCCCCCTTAGTCCTGATCTCCACATTCAACTTTTCAACAACGCCCAGCATACCTTTTGCTCTTCACTTTCAGGATTTTTCTCTCTTCTTTCCTGAACTCTGCCTGTTTACTGGTACTGTTATTATTTCCTCCTTTGGTACTAATATTTCTGTTTTGCTTTATAGGGGTCATTTTATTGCTTAATGAATTTTTGGAAATTTTGAAAAATGTTTCTGATCTGTTTTTCTGTCTTCTGCATTTTTTGTTCATTAATTTCCTGGAATATTTGTAAAAACTGTGCAGTTTCTTTATTATTAAATCATTCAGTGAATACTTTCTGAGCCAGTTATTTGAGTGTGGTGTTAGAGTAACACTCCAGACTATTAGGAAGCCTCAATGACTTACAGTTAAGCCACATGTGATATACCTCTAAGTATTCGAGGGAAATTACCTATTTCCTTTATTGACAAAGATTACCATCTCAAGTTCCTGGTACTAGTACATCATGGCATATGCCTCTCTAATGCATGGTTATTTTAAAATGAAGTCAGCTCCCACCTCTCCTGTACACTGCCAAACCACAAATGAAGTCAACTGGGTTGAGGCAGCACAATTTTGCTTCAGTATCAAGTATAGCCCTCAGGAGGGCTTCCCAGGTGGCTTAAGTGGAAACAGAACCCACCTGCCAATGTGGGAGACGCAGGTTTGGTCCCTGGTTTGGGAAGAAACCCCTGGAGAAGAAAATGGCAACTCACTCCAGTATTCTTGCCTGAGAAATCCCATAGAGAGAGGAGCCTGGCGGGCTACAGTCCATGGGGTCACAGAAGAGTCAGACATGACTTAAGGACTAAACAACAGCAGCAGCTCTCAGTAGCTTAAAGTACAATATTACCAGCCAATAAACCATCATAATTCTAAACTACTAACTTTATATTTTAATCCACATTAACTTTTAATTGAGTTTCTTTTATTTAGTCATAAATAAATGCCACTCAAGATCAAATAGCCAGGTGGGAGGGGGGTTCAGGATGGGGGACACATGTACACCCGTGGCTGATTAGTATCAATGTATGGTGAAAGCCACTACAATATTGTAAAGTAATTTGTTTCCAACTAAAATAAATACATTAACTTAAATAAAAAAAATTTTTTAAAAAAGAATCAAATAGCCAAACAAGGTTCTTATTTATAAACTAACAATCTTCTCCCTCCAATTCCATTTATTTCTTTCTTCCCAGAGGCAATGTCTTCTACTTCCTCTTAGCTCTTTCTTTTTTTTAAATTTTTCTTTACTTTATTGTATTGGTTTTGCCATACATTGACATCAAACCGCCATGGGTTTACATACGCTCCCCCTCCAGAAGCCCCCTCCCTCCTCTCTCCCGATCCCCTCCCCCTGGGTCATCTCCGTGCACCAGCCCCGAGCACCAACCCCGGGCTGGCGATTGATTTCACATATGATAATTAACATGTTTCAATGCCATTCTCCCATATCATCCCACCCCTGCCCTCTTCCACAGAGTCCATGAGTCTGTTCTATACATCTGCGTTTCTTTTGCTGTCTCGCATGCAGGGTTCTCGTTATCTTTCTAAATTCCATATATATGCGTTAGTATACTGTACTTCTTTTTGTATCTACCTCCATATCACCAAGTAACAAGTTTATTGTGCTACTTTATTTCATATTTTTTTCAGTTTTACACCTTATCTAACTTACTTCATTGTCTAAAAGAAATAAATGTAAAAAGTGAGACAATGAAAATAATATAAAGTAGCAGTATAAGCACATACAAATCACATGTATATATGCACTTTGATCCTCTTACCTCCAATATAGTTAGATCAGAATTTTATTATCATCAATGTTTAGCACTATTAAGTAAATTATACTTCACATCTGGGCCACGGATAACTTTTGCAAACACAGAAATAAACTTTACTTTCATATATATTCTGACGTTAAAAAGTCTTTCTTTTTGTTCACCTTGTTTGTATGTACTTAACACTATAATTCAACCCCAAGTGAAAGTGAAAGTCACTCAGTCTTGTCTGCCTCTTTGAGACCTCATCGACTGTAGCCTGCCAGGCTCCTCTGTCAATGGAATCCTCCTCTGCCAACTCTCTAAACCTCTTCTTTCTACATTAAGGAAAACAGATATTATATCAATTTCACTGGTGACAACAGATCTTGTATCTACTTAGAGCCTTGTGACTTTTCTTCAATCTGGACTTGTCTTCCATGTATAATACTGAAACAATATATTAGGTTCTTGTTATATACTATGACCTTGGGATTTCCTTCATTTTTCTTTCATGCTGGATTTTTATATCCTTAAACTCCATGTTTTCCTTTACTTAAGTTACTCTTCTGTTTTAATGAAGCACATTCCGGTAGTCTTATAAACCTGGGAGATTAACTTTGTTGAGACTTTAAAAACCTGATATTATCTTTCTTCACAATTAAATGATAGTTGTGGAAAAGGATTCAAGATTTGAAATCACTTTCCCTCCAAATTCTGAAAACACTAGTCCACTGATTTTCTTTTAATCACAACTCTCAAGATATAATTAACATACTGTATAATTTATCTATTAAACATATATAACATAGTTTCTTTTAGTATATTCAGAGTTGTAAAACCACCACCACAAGAAAAATAGGATATTTCTTCACCCCAAGAAGAAACCCCATATACAATAGCAGTCCCCTTTCTTCCCACTCTCTTTCAGCCCAAGGCTACCACTGGTCAACTTTCTATCTCCATTGATTTGCCTATTTTGCAAGTTTTATATAAATGAAAATCATATATGATCTGTTGTGACTTTTTCCCCCACTTAGCATGTTTTCAAAGTCCATCCATGTTGCAGCGATATTTAATTGCCAAATGCCACTCCACTGCATGTATATACAACATTTTATTTATCTGTTCATTTGCTGAGGGACATCTGGGTTGTTTCTACCTTTTGGCTATTATGAATAAAAGTGCTGTGAGCATTACCGTACAGTTTTTTGTGTAGACATATATTTCCATTTCTCCTGAGTATATATATACAGACCTAGGATTAGAATGGCTGGGTCATGCGATAAAGCTAAGATTACGTCTTTTGAGACTCTGTAAAATTGTTTTCCAAAGTAGCTGCTTATTTTACATTCCCACCAGCAGTGTATAAAGGTTCCAGTGTCTTTATAACTTTAACAGTTGTTATGAAGCAGAATCTCTTGATTTATATTTCCCATGGCATATCTATCTTCTCAGATGTTTACTGGTCATTTGTAAATCACATTCAGAGAAATGTCTAACTTAGATCCCTTGCCTGTTTTTTCATTGACTTAATTTTTCTTTTTATTGATTCTTAAAGTTTATTCCCAGATTCTAGAGTTTCATATTTTCAGTTCTTACACTTATGTCACTGATTCACTTTGAGTTTATTTTTGTTTATGATGTGAGGAGGGGTGGGGAAGGTGTTGAACTTTATCCTTTTGCTGTGGTTATCTAGTTGTTCCACTGTCATTTGTTGAAAATACTTTTCTCTCCCCACATAACTGTCTTCGCACTCATTTCAAATACCAACTGACCACAACGGATCATTTTTGGATTTTTGGTTTTATTCCATTAATATATGTCTATCTTTATACTAATTCTAAATTATCTTGATTAATGCAGCACAGTGCTTTTAAAATCAGGATGTGTGACTACTTTAACTTTGTTTTTTGTTCCACTGATTCCTAGCTTCCTTTCCTGTTGTTTAATAAAACTCTGCTGACATTCTGTCTTCATTCTGTGTGTGCAATCTCTTTTTCTCTTTCAAATCTCTTAGGATCTTCTATTTTCCCCCATTATTCTGAAATTACATGATCATATGCCTTGGTAGAAGTCTACTTTCACCCTGGTTATGCTGAGTAGCTCTTTACTAGCACTCTTACCCTGGGTATTTGCTTCATTGATTTCAGGAAATCTTAAGTGATTACATGACTTTTTCTTTTTTGACATTTATTTTTTGAACTTTATTTCTGGAAAAACTTTTACTAGTTTATCTTCATTTATCTTATTATTTATCTTTATTAAATAATGGAACTGGACTGAGCCTAAAATATCCTTTTCCTTTTGTCTCTTTATTTTCAATCTGTTCATTTTTACTCTACTTTCTCTAAGATTTCTTCAAATTTGCATTCTCTATTTTCTATTAATGGTTCTGCTCTTAAAATTGTGAATGTCAAAGAATTTATTTTTTCTCTTTCTTTATAACAACCTATTATTTTACATACACAATTTTTTCATTTTTAGGAGGTGTTGTCTTTGCTTGTCTGTTTTGGTCTTTTCTTATAGGCTAGAGATTTCCACTCACGACTATATACCTAGGCTTGAAGCTGAAGGACTAAAAACCTTATTAAGAGCTCTATCGATATAGGCAAGGTTTTTGTACCAAACTACTTCATCAGGAGAACTGCTAATACGAATAAATTTAGATTTTGCTGATGTATTTCTCTATCTCTTGGGCTTGCCAGATTTTCCAAATTCTTAAGTGGAATGCAAGAGCTACAGTGCACTGTTCTGGAAGCTGGGGGGGGGGGGGGGGGGGGGGGGGGACTGACCAGAGCTTGATGCGGTGTGAGGGAAAAGGAAGGATAGATGTTACAGAAGTAAGTATCAAAATTACCACTTTTCTCTCCCATAATGTGTAATATAACAGTGCTTGGTATCTCCTCAGTCCAGAATCTTTCTGTTCTGCTATTCAAGAGAACAAACTTCTGGTATTCTGAGGCTCAGGAATGTTATCATGGAGAAAATGGGAGGGCAATCTCTCTACTTCTAAACAGATTTTCAACCAGATCTCATCAACATAATTCTCATTCTCATTTTCAGAGGTATCTGATATACTAAAAAGAAGGCCCTTCAGAGGATCTGCAGTATAAACTGGACTGTATCTTGACTTTCTTTATCAGTAGCTAAGAATTCAGTTACTTGAACAGACAGCTCAACATCTTTCTGTTTTCCAGCTTCTAAAATTTTGTTGCTACTGCCTTCTTTCCCGCCTTTTCCTTCTTTATTATGTGTGCTCAGTAGTGTCTGACTCTTTGCAGCCACATGGACTGTAGCCTGCCAGGCTCCTCTGTCCATGGAATTTTCCAGGCAAGAATACTGAAGTGGGTTGCCATTTCCTACTCCTAGGGGATCTTTTTGATCCAGGATTAAACCTGAGTCTCTTGTGTCTCCTGTGTTGGCAGGAGGATTCTTTAACACTGTGCCACCTGGGATGCCCTTTAATTAATTAATTAATTAATATCTATTTGCTAAAAACCCAAACACTTCTTCATTGTCATTACGGTTTCAGAAGGTAAATGCATTTGAATCATACATCTTTTTTCAAAGGGATGACAAGGCTTCTTTTTTGTTGTTTTTGCTTTTTCAGGCATGCCATGCAGCTTATGGGATCTTAGTTTCTCAACTAGGGATTGAACTCATGTGAAAGTGTGGAGTCCTAACCACTGGACTGCCAGGGAATTCCCCAAGGGCTCTTGAAACTGAATGTCAGAGTTGGAGATACACTTCCAAAGTACCTACCAATTTCAGACAACCTAAGTTTGATTAAATTTTTAATTTCTATTAGCAACTGT
Source organism: Antilocapra americana (assembly GCA_007570785.1). Taxonomy (NCBI): domain Eukaryota; kingdom Metazoa; phylum Chordata; class Mammalia; order Artiodactyla; family Antilocapridae; genus Antilocapra; species Antilocapra americana. The sequence goes on from ML661897.1 coordinate 20,698,397, forward strand.
TAAAGATGCCTCTATTCGAAAGAGTAAATCAAACCTAGTCCACAGATAAATAGAAAAGAATATGAGAGAGAAAAAGAAACTCTGACAAGTAGAACATGAAAAGGCTCATTGGAGGAAATAATCTGAACATTATTTTGAAGAATTCCCCAGACATATAAAAAGTAGTACAAAACTCACAAACAAATACAAGGAGCAACAATGTGCTTCACTGAATCCTCTGCTTCCCCTGTTTTTTCATGAAAGGTCTAACTCAAGGTCCTCAATTCAGAAAGCTCTGATTAACCACATTTACTTCTTCGATTTCAGTTAGCACTTAACATGAAAATAACTCCAAAACCTTCTTCCATTTACTTTCCAGAGAAAAATATTTACTTGGTTAGTGGTATGCTCCATGCATCAAAAAATCCCAAGCTGCCTTCCTCAAGCATCTCCTGTCTCCAAACCACTTCTACCTCCTCCATCGTCAAGCCATCATATCCGCTGAGTAAACCAACCAGCAAGCAATCCTTGAACCAAGTTTGAGTCTTTCTCTTTCCTCCTTAACACCAGTTTCCAAGTTCCCACCTATATATTTTTTCAATAAGAAGATAAAATCAATGCTCAGCAATTTCAAGCTTTACAGTCATTGTGTCACTAGATGCATTCTAATTACATTAAGAAGGCCAAATGAATAATCTGAGACCCAAACTAATCTACACTAATAGCTTTATCACCATTTTCTTAGAATAAACATTACTGGGATGGTTTTCACTTTTTTATTATAGAACTGTTTAGCTTCATGCTTAAGGTGGGTAATTACAAAGCTGAGTGAGCGTAAAAAGCATTTAGCAAAAAACAGAGTGAGTACTCCCTAAACTTAAAACTTCACTTGCTTCGTTTATTCAAACCAACTTTATGTAAACCATCTTCCAGAAGCTTACTCATAAATAGCCTGTAAAACCAGAGAAATAGTTGAGAATATACACATACGTTTTTGTTTTAACTGCTGACTGATCTGAACTACAGGGAAGCTACAAAACATGTGGGCAACTGATGATTCCACGGCAATTATTATCCTCAGTTTCAGACCAGAATGGACCATGTAGTCAAGATATGGCAAAAAAGCAGCATTAGAATGCAGTCATTTGACTCTTGTTCTGCATCATAATACCTTGTTGATATATAATCAACCAAACAAATTACTTGGAAGCAATGTATTTTACAGTGGTTTTAACAAAAGTATTCTCGTACTAGATTTCAAAGTATTGAAGAGTTGTAGAAATGTTAAACTCTCTGTAAACATGTACTAGATAGCTTGCATAAAAACTTTTTCTTTTTGAAGTCCCACAGCTACAGAATGCCACCTAGTCAGTCATCTAACAGTCACCTAATCTCTCCCTCTTTTGTAGAAAATGATAAAATGTTAATGAATTTATAAGCTCAGAATAATTATTAACCATAAAGATTATACTGATTGCCTAAACCAAATTATCTTTGGACTGTTTCACTACCTAATGTATGAGTAAGAAAAAAATTCATGGGAAGGGGAATACCACAACTTATTCTCCAAAAAGGAGGAAAAGGGGCAAAAAAACGCAAAGGAATATGAATCAATAAAAACTGGACTTTCTGGTCAGAAGACCAACAACTGTGAAAAACTAATTTTAAAAACAAAAATGTTATCTCATTTTAATGAATTTTAAGGATAACCAAAATTGCTGCACATTACTAAAGTGTTAACTCAGTTGGAGTTTTCATAATAAAAGTACACTATCTCTTTTATTTTTAAGGTATAGTTCATGAATAAAATCTACTGAGTGTCAACAATGTGCCAAGCACTGGAGGAATACACAAAGAAGAGACTATGGCATAGAAGTATTAAAAATCTCATGGAAATACAAGGTAAACCATAATATGATATACTAAAAAAATGTAATATAGAGGCATGTATGAGTACACTGAGGCCACAGAAAATACCCAGGCCTGCCTAGCAAAATCAGGGAAGACTGAAACCGAGGTGATGACCTCTCAAAGCAGTAAAGTGGAGAGGTGATTAAAGAAAAAGGATGACCATAAAGAAGGGACCATAAACACTCTATATAAAAGCCTATGGAGCAAAACAATCCAAAGTTAGAATGTTTTGGATAGACTGACAAATAATATTTTAGAACAAACCAAACACTATATATCATGGATGGGAAAGACCAATAACAACAAAAAGAATAGAAACAAAACAGACAATTACCTCCTTTTGTAGTATCATTCTGGGCCTGGATACCATGATGCAATGAATTATGAATGGCAGAAAGAAGATCTGCTGCTTGAACCATCAATTTTTGAGCTTCTGCAACAGCACTGGTCTAGCAAATAAATCACCAAAAACATTCTTACATATTCTTTCACTGAAAGATATACATTAAATAGAAAAATCCTATAAACAATAATGAAATTATTAAATGCTTGTAATGACACTGGTTTTCACAAACTATTCACTTAATACAGGATGCCCAGATCCTGTTAGGATAGAAATAATTTTTTTTCTCATATCAAAACTTTGTAGGAACCACTAAAAAACAACAGGACACACTTCTGGTTTATTCTACCAATCACGTTTTTTTTCCTAGAGATGTAGTCAACTAGAAAATGAGAAACTGCAACATTGCTACTAAATCATTCATCAAGGTAAAATTTTAAAAAAAGTAGAGAATTACAGAAGTTTTTGTAAGGGGTGGATCTGTACTTAAAATTAACTATTCACAAATTAGCCTGTAATTTACTTGAGTTAACATAATACACACACACACACACACACACACACACACACACTCACCATCTAAGGGTTGTTTTTGGTTCCATACAAATCTAATTATTTAACTGAATAAAAATTCTCAGTTTTAATTTCTCCAATTAACTTCATAGAAGCAATTTCAGCTTCTACTATTTTATCCACTAATAAGCAATACATTATTTTTATAACAACAACAGACATGGATATGTTAAGGGCACAATGTAAAATTCACATGACTTTCTGAGAAAATCATCAGGGATATCCTGACATAAACACACCAAATGCTGAGTGCTGTGTACGTGTGCATATACGTCCAGTAGAAAAGTCTCAGAACTACCAAAATAAAGCATGCCATCAAAAACAAAAACACTGAATAGATTTTAAATACCCTTACCTCTTTCTTAGTAAAGGCTATAAGCACTGTCAGTAACACTCGAGTAAATTTCACTCTGCTGAATACTGCTAAACATTGTTGGTGCTAAAAAAAATAAGGACTAAAAGTTAAAAGATGCAAAGCCTTGTGAAAGAAATTTCATTTAAAAATATAGTATATTAAGTTCTAAATCTCAGTGTTAATACCTTAGAAATACCTTCACTTATAGGCTTTAAATATCTGAAAATGAGCTGCATAAAACACAATAAAATGAAGCCTATTTTACTAAAACAGAAATATATAATAAAGCTTCTGTATCACGAGGACTGATTTTTTCCCAAGTCAGGAGTTACACTATTATTTCAAAATTGATTAAATTAGTATTTTTAAGAGGACTGATAGAAAACATGCTTTAAGCAGAGTCAGAAAATTTAGGATCTCAACAAAGGTTTGACAAATTTTAATATTATGTAAGTTCTTGACTTCTACCAAGTTTTGGTGGATCATCTGGGGAAAAAAAAAATCTTTTTTTCTTCCTACCTACCTCATAGGAATAGCGAAGAACTCTGAAATCATGTATCTGAAAGAGTTGTATTATAATTCTATCAAAATAACTACAAGGGAAATAAACTCCCTTGTAATGTCCAATTTTTAAAGAAATACCTTAAAAAGGGCTTCCATAAATTATAACGCAGTTCATAAAACTACAACATTAAGAGGCAGACTTCTCTGATATTATCTACCAGAAAATAAGTTCAATTACTTCTAGTTCAACTTCTGGGTCTCTTTCTTCTCCTTGTCGACTTCGAGTACTCTAAAATTTTAAAAAAGGTAAATTAAAACAAACACAAGCCTGAAAGCATAAATTATGATTACATAATATAAAGGAATAAACTAATTTATTGAGTATACACTATAATCTATTTAAAGCAAGTATTTGGAAGGAAAACGCTGTATCAATTATTTATTTACCTAATAGTACTATATACACTTGGTTCATTTTGATATAAAGATCACACAAAGGAAAAAGGTATTAAAAATAACAAAAGCAAAACAATAAATAATACAAGAAAAAGCACATGGTAAATAGTACTTGTTTCTTTTAAAAAAATCTATTAACTGAAGTTCCTGGTGTTCTCAAAACTAACCCAGAGAAAAGAAATGCGATCTTTACAGAATTACATCGTATGATCTTTACAGAATAAAGATAAAGTCACATGGTAAACATTGATCAGTTCTACATTAACATGCAAAATCTTCTTAATACATATGTTACATATGGTTGAGTACTCGGGCAAAACCCGAGGGCAATACCACAGGAAGATCCGGAAGATCTGGGTTCTAGACCTGGAATTGCCACTTAATAACGGCATGCCCTTGAGAAGACTCAAGACAGGTTACTTGATGCTTTTGAGCTCTATTTTCTTCATCTTAAAGTGTATTTTATTGCCTAATACACTGAATAACTATAAATATCAAATAAGACAATAATCCAAAGCTGTTTTGACAACTATGCTGTTACATAAGTGTAAAAAAAAATAGAAATATAATTTTCATTTTTAATCTCTTATCAGAACAAAATCATCATGGTCATCTGGCCAAAGGGTGTCTGTCGCTCATAGGTTTTTACCAGGTTTGAGAAACTACTATTTATTGCACTCTTCTACTATGTTCTAGACACTGTCCTAAGCATTAAAAATACAAAGGTGAAGAAGATAATCCTTACCTTTGAGAAATTTAAAACTCTAGCATCTTATGCTATTCTTAAAACAGCATACTAAAATTCTAAGACAGTGGCAAAACATCGAAAAAATTTGAAATGGTTAAATTTTGAATACTTGAAAGTAATATTAATTCATCAAAACCACTCCAGTAGTCTTCAAACTCATTACCAAAGGCATAGCATACACAAAGGAACTTGGTAGTCTTACCTACACTAGCTGTTTGTAATCAGCTAAAGTTAACCTGACATTTAGAAGAATATAAATAAGCTATACTCAAGAAGAGAAAGAAAATATACCTTTACTCTTCTTTGCATGTCATCCTCCACATCTTTTAGCATTCCTAGAAATAAAGACAATGATTTTAAAAGGAAACAGATTCAAATGTAAAACTTGTGAATTACGTTTATAAATGGTTTTACCTGTAACTCGAAGATCTGTCACACTGTTAGCCATTTTAAATCCGTAAGTCATTGACTGAAAATCTTCCTATTTAGAAAAGCAATAATTAGGCCCTTGAATAGTAGCAAAACCTTTCATCATTTTTCTCTTACAAAATCACTATTTGTTAAAAGGAAATGGTAATAGAATGTCACCTCAAATACTGCTATCATTCCCCCAACTCTCTTTACAGTCATACCATGAAAACACCACATTCTAATGCTATCTCTATCCCCTTAATTTCAACTGTTTATCCTCAGGCTATTTAAACAAATGTGCATTTAATATGTTCATCTGCAAAACAATGCTTACGATAATATTACAAATTATTCACACCTAAAAGACTTCTCACATTTACAGGTGAACAATAAATACATAACAAGTACCATTTGATGACAAGGTTGCAAAATTTAGACAAGACTCTTCAAAAACCTATTATGTGTCTTTTTACACACTGTTAGGCTACAAAGGTTAAGCTTTTCAAACAGAATTACTCAAAGTGACAGCAGAACCACATTCCCACTTCAACCCATTGTTAAGAAAAAAATACTCAAATATAGGTTCCCACTCTCAAAATAATTTAAAATACTGCTGAGACATTAGCAAATTAAGTCGTTTGCTGGACCCACTATGAAGAGTTTAAGATCATTTGGCTGACTTGGGCTAAGAAGTTAAAAGCTCTAATAATGGAATGTTTCTACCATATTATAATTCTTATAAATTGTATATAAAATCTTAATATTGTGGAATAATCGACATTCACAGCAGTGGCCAGAACTGTAGAGAAATTTCTGGACTTAACAAAAACATCAGTAAGCATGCAATTCATGTCAAACATTAAACCTTACAAAGAGAATGAAGTACAAACAAATATCCTAGACTCAAAGAACTCAGTAGAATTGTGTGCCTCACAAGACTGGGTCTTTTAAATCTCAGGTTGTTTTACAGAGCTATAAACGTAGCCTCTGGACGAAGCTTATACTCTTATTTTTACCTGGACATGAAATAGGATTCTCAAATTGTACATGTATACATATGAACTTTCACAGTGTTTACCACATTGCTAAAAGGCACTTCCATCCATTCCATTATTCAGGCTGAAAACCTGAATTTCAAGTTCTCTTGTTTTCCCACAACAAATCAAATCCATATCAAATTCATCAGAAAACACTGTAGGATCTATCTTCAAATTCTAATCATGATGTCTGACTCCTTTCACAGCTATTCCTAGTTTAAGGATCCACCATCTCTCACTTCCATAACTGATTCCAGACAGGTTCCCCACCTTCCACAACTGTCTGCTATATAATTTATTCCCACCAGAACCAAAAGGATTGTTTTAAGATAAGTTATTTCAAGTCATTTTCTACTCAAAACCTTTCAGGAATTTCCTTCCTCAGAGCAAAATTCCAAATTTCTCCAAGGCCTCTGAGGCCCTCCATCATGTGGTCTTGGTCCTCCATGTCTACCTACCACTCCTCCTCATCCACTGCACTGCATGCAGTTAACAGGCTTCTTGCTGTCCTTCAAGCACATCAAAAAATACTCTTCTCAAAACCTTTGTAACTGCTGATCCCTCCCCAAAGATTTTTTCCTTAAAAGATTTACAAAGCTCCATCCTTTACTATATTCCAGCCACTGTCTCAACGTGAATTCCTCATACAGAGGGTTTCCCTGTGCATTCTAAAATTGCACCCTCCACCACTTTATATCTCCTTCCTCTGCTTTATTTTTCTAATCGCCACCTGGCATTATATATGTATTTGTTTATTTGCAGATTGACAATTTGTCCCAAGGAATACATAATCTCTGAGCTCAGGGCTTTGTTTTATGCACTGCTTTATCTCTAGAGCTTAGAATAGTCAGAGTGCTGTTCAAAAAATATCTGCTGAACGAATCGTGACCTACTATAAGGCAGGGGCCATTTCACTGTTAACCTTAGTACATCAGGCTGGTTACAGGATACATAGAGGGGTGGTGGAGACTGTGGCAAATGAGAGAATATACACTTCATCCAAAGGAAGCAGGCCACCACTCTCCCTCTTGTGGCCATGAAGGAATGCAAAAACAGTTTGGTATAGTCTCCTAGTTGTTTACAACAAAAACAATGTTAAATTGTAAGATTCTTTTTTTTAATGTTACCAAGTTTAAAAAAAATTAAATTGGCCAATACTTTGTAGAAAACGCAAACAAACAAAAAAGCACCTGTAAGCTAAGCCCTATCTGTGGACAGTCAGTTTGCCAAGAAAAATCTAAGGAAAAGCACAGGTCTGTGTAATCAACACAAACCTCAATAACAAGAACTAAGTCACTGGAGGTCTGAAGCAGAGGAGTTATGTCAACAGATGCGGCACTAAAAGAATCACTATTGAAACTCTGTGGATTTAAGGAGGACAAAAACCAAAGTGAAACCAGAGAGAATCAGATACTGGACATCATCCAATTGTCCAAGCAAGAGCTGATGATGAATGGGACTGACTATAACCAGAAATGATGAGAAGTTGTTGAAATCAGGATATATTTCCAGGGTAAGGCCAACATGATGTGCTGAGGAATGAAATATGAAGTAAGTGTACAATAAAGGATCATTCTTAGGTTTTTGGTGTGAGCAACTGATAAATGATGATGCCATTTACCAGTCTTGGGGGAGCAGGCTTAAGGGCAGAAACGGAGTACAATTTTAACGATATTAAGTTTGTAATTTCTTTGGTCATCCAAGGGAAGAGTTCAGGAAGGCACTTGCTTGAGTCTAAAAGTCAGAGAACAAAATCAGGCCTAGGGATAAATTTGGGCTTTAGCTCATAGCGGCTATTAAAAGCCACAGAACTACAGGAAATCAAACTAGGGAGTGGGAGAGAACTGGAGCATCTACAGAAGCAAGCACAGGAAATCGACTAACCAGTGAGGAAGAAAGAAATCCAAGAGACTGTTCTATCAGAAAGATAAGAAGAAAGTATTCCAAAAAGTGGTCAACTGAGTCCACTCCCTCTTCCCTGAAGGAGTGGGAACGCTGGATTTAGTGAGAGGGATATCATTAAGAAGCTTGTTAAGACTATTTCTGTTTAGTGGTAGAAGAATGTGTCTAACTGGAGTGGGTAAGAAGAGAAAGTAAAATCAGCAAATATTAACAGCAAATTCAAGGAGTTTTTGGTACACACACAGTAGGCAGAGATGTGAGATTGCAGCTATAAGGAGCTACAGATAAAGGGAACTATAGTGTTTTGGTTTCAAATCGAGTGATATTACAACATGTTTATGTGCTCCACAACTAGAGAGCCTATGTGCTCCAGCTAGAGAGTCCATGTGCCAAAATGAACGATTCTGCACGACACAATGAAGATCTCATCTGCCACAACTAACATCCAATGCGGCCAAATAAATATTTTTTAAAAACGTGTTTATAGCCAATAGTAATCATCTAGTAGTGAAGGATATAGCAGCAACACAATACAGAGAAAGGATTACTAACTGCAGTAGGCTCGAGGGGCTAGAACCTGAACAGCGGAGAGCCTGAGAGGCTCAGCTGTCATAGGGATACCTTACAGTGTGGATACCATCACAGGGTTAGCACCTGTGATAATGACAAGATGGGGTACTTCTAATTATACCTGATTGTAACTAATATTCCATTAAAGGAGAAAGCAAGCTGTCAGTGAGAGGTGACACTGAAGATCTGAGAAGTAAAAGATGTGAAAAAGTCACATTAGAGATTGGAAAGGCAAGTTCGCCATGGAAGGGTTGTAAGATAGGACTGTCTCTAGTCTTAAGTGCCATTTGAGATTTGGAATCCTAAAATTAAAGTGAGACACACAAATGTGTATTTTCTCTAGCTGCCTACTTTGTCGTTTGGGTGCAAGCAACAAGTAGGCAGGTGGTTGGAGTTTTGTCAGATAAGTCACACTATGAGATTAGAGGGGCAAGGGAGTTTGAAAAGTGATTTGAGCACTAACAGGGCCATGAAAATGAGAACATGAGGAAAGTAAAACCAAAGCAACAGCGCTCACACTGGGTAACACAGTAAGGGCAAAACATGCACACAGATAATTCAGATTAGGATTTGAAACAATTAAAATGTACACTAGTAAGTGGCTTGTAATTTACTGCACATACCATGGAAGAATACCACTACTACTACCATTACTACTATTGGCTAATATTGTTTCATCATGTGCCAGGCACTGTCCTAAACATTTTACTTGTATTATTAATCACCACAATAATGCTTTGAGGTTGATAGTTTTATAAACTCTATTTTATAAATGAGGAAACTGAGGCATAGAAAGGTTAAATTCCCCAAAACCACAGAAACTAGTAAGTGACAGAGTAAGAACACAAACTTATCTGGTCTCATTCCCCTGAGGCTTTTTAAACGTATATTTTGAAAAAAAAAAAAATTCAGTTACAAAAATAAATAAAAGTCCCACATTCTCTTCATCTATATTTCCTAAATGGTAACATTAAACCATATTTACATTATAGTTCTCTATTTTTTCCCCTGAAACCTTTGAGACTAGGTTGCAGGCTATGATACCCCCTTTATCTGTAAATGCCAGTGTGATTTCATAAAAACAGAAATCACAATCTTATAAAACCACAGGACAATTATCATATCAAGAAATGAATGTGTCTTTAATCTGGAACATTTCCTTTGTCCTTATCTTTCATGTCTTGACATTTTAGAACAGTACAAGCCAAAGTTATTTTGTGTTATGTCTCTAAATATGAGTTTCTCTTACATTTTTTTTAAATTAAACTTGATTTCTACTAAGCCTGTGCTCTAGAGCCTGCGTGCCATAACTACTGAAGCTCACATGCCTCAGAGCCTGTACTCTGCAATGAGAAGCCACCGTAAAGAGAAGCCCACACACCACAACTAGAGAAAGCTTGTGCATAGCAACAAAGACCATCCATAAGTAAATATTTTTAAAAATTAAATTCAATTTAATATTTGATAGAAATACCACAGAAATGATGCTGTGTCCTTCTTAGATCACTGAATCCAAAGACACGTGGTATTGACTTATCCCATTACTGGTGGTTAATTCTGGCCACTTGGTTAAGTTTCTACACTAAAAACTTCATTTTCCCTTTGTCTTATGGAATGATACATTAAAGCTAGGCACAAATCCTATGTCTCATTATACTTCTGTTTACTAGTCTGAGTATCCTCTGATGATTCATACCAGAAATAATGCAACACGATGCACTGCAAATGAGGTAGATCTACCTACATGTGCTGGTATGTACAGAAATCTATTGTCTCTACTGTGTGGGAAAATGCAAGTTGCAAACAGTCTACATAATTCCATGATGTTAAGTAAAATACACATGGGTACAGAGAGAAAATACTTGGAAAGATAAATACCAAATAGAAAAGTGTTTACTCTTTGCCAGGCAAATCAAGAACTTTCATGGTTTCATTTATTTATTTATTTTTATTGTTGCATTAGAAATATGCTCAGCTGCAAAAAAGAGAAAAATCCAACTACACTGAATTAAGTGACACAGATTTATAGCACGCCAAATAACATAAACATTAGAATAATAGAAAGTTATCTTTCAGGTCCACTATCCTTTTAGATTTTTACATCTGTCACAAAATGAAGTAGTACCTCCAAACATCACATTCATATTCAAACCGGTATCCTATTTAGAGTAAAAAGGGACGCTATAATTACACTAGGACAAAAGGTGTCAGGCAGGACCATTCCATGCAAACCATCATGTACAGACATCAGCTATAACACACTATGAATGGCAGAAAACAAAACTGAAGTCTGGAGAAGTAAGGAGATTGGGATCCAAGTTTAAAGGTAAGACTCTGACCTAAAAGAGTAAGGAGGAGAGAAAACGCCTAAGAGTCAGAAGGAACATCCTGTGCACGAGCATGGGCTAATGAAAGAGAGTAACATACAGGACCAGCAGAGGAATAAAACGCCAGGTGAAAAAAGGGTGTATAGGCATACCTGGTTTCACTGTATTTTACTTCATTTCACTTTGCATATACTGCATTTTTAAAACAAATTGAAGGTGTGTGGCAACTCTGCATTGTCATATGACAGCATTTTTTAGCAATAAAGTATTCTTTAATTAAAGTATGTACATTGATTGTTTTAGACATGATACTGTTTCACTTAATAGACTACAGTGTAGTAAACATGACTTTAACATGCAATGGGAAACCAAAAAATTTGTGTGACTCACTTTATTGTGGTGGTCTGGAACCATACGTGCAATATCTCTGAGCCACACTGGTAGTAAATACCACAATGAAGTAGTACCTCACATCCATAAGGATAGTGATCATCAAAAAGACAAAAGATAACAAATCCTGGCTAGGAATGTGGAGAAAAAGGAACCCTTAAGCACTGTTACAGGGACTGTAAACTATTTCAATCACTATGGGGAACAGTATGGAGATCACTCAAAAAATTAAAATTAGAACTACCATCCAATCCAGCAACTGTATTAATGGGCGTATTTATGTACAAAGGAAACGAAAACAGGTAACTGAAGAGACACGCACTTTCATGTTTACTGCAGCATTGTTCACAATATCCAAGGTATGGAAACAACCCACATGTCTATCGAGAAATGAATGGGTATTTATACAATGGAATAATATTCAGCCGTAAGAAAAGGAAATTCTGTCCATTCAACAATATGAATGCACCTTGAGGATCTTATGCTAAGTAATATAAGTCAGACAGGTAAGACAACTACTTTTTCATAAGTGGAATCTAAACAAACTGAAATCGTAAAAGTAGAGAGTAAAATAGTGTTTACCAGGGACCAGGGGTGGGAAAATTGGGGAGATGTTGTTTAATGAGAACAAACTTGCAACTAACAGATAAGTCCTAGAAACCTATTATGTAATACAGTGAATACAAACATCAAAACTGTGATAACATTAAAGCAGCTAAGAGATGACATTTTAATTGCTACCAACACTAGACGAAATGATTCTGTGATGCAATGGAGGTGTTAGCCAATGCTACTATAGCAACCATTCTGCAATATAAATGCATCCAATGTGGCATCAATATGTCACACTGCTTAAACATGCAACTCAATAAAAAAGTTAAGAAGCAATTAAAAATGAGTATAAAAGCTTCTCCATCTTTGGCTGCAAAGAATATAATCAATATGAGTAATAAAGTTGAAGCCAAATGATAAGAGTTATTGTCAGGGTTTTGAATTTTTTCATGTAGGCAACAGAAACACTGAACTTTTGGTTAAATGTTGAAATCATACTAAAAATCAGTGAAGAAACGAAAAGTTTGAATTCTGAAGGACAAAGATGACAGAGAATGGAAAACAACATTCAAGATACACAAGGAATTTTTGGAAGATGCCAAGCAACTGAACAAATGACAACTGACTTATGTGAGTGAAAAAACCTAGAAACTGATGCCAACGAAAAGAAAAAACGAATAAAACATTCATGAATTAGAGGCATCAGACACCTTTGAGGGTTAAGATATGTACGGTGTTATAGCAATAAGGTGGATGCCCAGAAAACGAGCTCTTAAGACTCCCATCCTTGCTCTGCACATCAAAGTGATATGCCCATCATTTTATTCCCAGCACCTGTCACAATGTCTAGCATATAAATAAATCAATAAATAGTACAGGTTAAAGATAGGTAAATTTTTTCTTTACGGTCCAAAGTATATATATATATATTATGCTTTGCATACCAAGTGGTAAAATGTAGAATATTGACATAACTATTTATACGTAACCATGTAAAAGGCAGAAAACATTGTTAGCTTAAGGACCATAAAAAATACAGGCATCAGAGCTGGTCTGCAGGCTGATGTTTGCCAAGGAATTTCTGAGGGTTTAGATGCGGGGTACAGGAGAAAGAGAAGAGAAAAGGATGATGCCAAGGTTTTTGGTCTGCAAAACTAGAAGGATGGAATTCCACTGGTGAGACTGAGACAACTACAGAAGAAAGCTGTAAGTAAGGGGAAAAACAGCAGCTTCATTTTGGAAGTGTTATGTTTGATATTCATTTTGGAAGTGTTATGTTTGACATTCAAGTGAGAATGAAGAATAGGTAGCAGCATATATGAATGAGATATTTAGGGAACAAGCCTAGAGTGAGAGCAGGAGCCTTGTTTGCAGAGACAGAATTTAAAAATATCAAACTGAATAACATCACCAAAAGTATAGATAAAGAGGTATAAAGACTGAGCCTGAGCCACACCAATATTTAGAGCTATATGCGAGTAACTACTGAGCACTTGAAATAAGACTATTTCAAACTGAGATGTACTGTAAGTGTAAAATACATACCAGATTGAGACTACTCAGTACAAAAAAAGAATCTGAAACATTTCATTAATATTTTTTTCCCTAAAATATCTGGACCAATTTATTCTCTCTCCAACAGTGAACAGAAGTGTCCATTTTATTGCTCTTTTACAAGCTTCAGGTTGTCTGAAATTTACACTCATTAATTTCACAGGCCCAGAAACAGATATCTAGTTTCAACATGCATTTTTTGATTACTGGTGAACTGCTAGAATTTTTTGCCTATGATTCTCTAAGCCATATGCATTTTCTGTTCTGTAAACTGTCTCTTCCTTGGCTTCTAAGGTCCAGGGTAGGCAGAGAATCCTACAACTAGTGTCTTCCCCAGCTTTTACACAGAGGTAGGTAGTAATACTACAGGAAAAACAGACTATGCTAGTTATTATGGATTGGTTTACTCCACACTTTACCTGAGTCCCATGCAGCTAGGGTGATCAGTATTTTTAAATTGATCACATATTGAAAGTTATTTTAGATACACTGGGCTAAATAAGATATCATTAAAATTAATTTCACCTGTGGTTATTAGAACATTTTTGGAGGTCAGTCCTGAGTGTTCATTGGAAGGACTGATGTTGAAGTTGGGACTCCAACACTCCGGCCACCTGATGCAAAGAGCTGACTCATTTGAAAAGACCCTTTATGCTGGGAGATCGAAGGCAGGAGGAGAAGGGGACGACAGAGAATGAGATGACTGAATGGCCTCACTGACCCAATGGACATGAGTTTGGGTAAATTCCCGGAGTTGGTGATGGACAAGGAGGCCTGGCGTGCTGTGGTCCATGGGGTCACAAAGAGTCTGACACGACTGAGTGACTGAACTGAACTGATGTATGTGACTTGAAATAGATTCCTATTGGGTACTGCTGGTTTAGAGAACAATATAACATAGAAGAACAATGAGCGAGGTGAGCAACCAGAGACAAAGAATCTATTAAATGCCAAGAAAATAATTTATTTCAAAGATAGTGATCAACTTTGTCAAAATCTTCTCATAGGTCAAGTTTAATACCAAATATTACCACTGTGTTTAGTAACAATGAGGTCTTTGATAACTATAATGCCATAATTTTGGTAAGGCATGTATTCAAAGCCTGACTTGAGAGGGTTCAAAGGAGAAAAGAGGAGAGACCTAGAGACAATAGGTGCCCATACTTCTTGGCTGAAAATAAGAATTGACATATGGGGCAGAAGTTGAGGGACAGATTATGGTGTAAAATAGTACTTTTAAGATTTGCAGTTGTTCAGTGGTGAAGTTGTGTCCAACTCATCCAACCCCACAGACTGCAACATGCCAGGCTCCTCTGCCACCACCTCCTGGAGTTTGCTCAAATTCATCTCCATTGAGTCGGTGACATTTTCTAACCAACTCATTCTCTATTACCCCATCCTTGTTTTGCCTTCTATCTTTTCCAGCATCAGGGTCTTTTCCAAGGAGCTGGCTCTTCTCACCAGGTGGCCAAAGTATTGGAGCTTCAGCATCAGTTGTTTTAATGAATATTCAGTGTTGATTTCCTTTAGGATTGATCGGTTTGATCTCCTTGCAGTCCAAGGGACTCTCAAGAGTCTTCTCCAGCATCACAATGCAAAAGCATCAATTCTTCAGTGTACATACTATTGGAAAAACCATAGCTTTGACTATATGAACCTTTGTTGGCAAAGTAACATCTGCTTTTTAACAGGTCTAGGTTTGTCATATATAGCTTTTCTTCCAAGGAGCAAGGGTCTTTAGATTTCATGGCTGTAGTTACCATCTGCAGTGATTTTTGAGCCCAAGAAAATAAAATCTGCCCGTTTCCATTTTTTCCCCATCTGTCATGAAGTGATGGGATCAGACACCATGATCTTAGTTTTATTTCATGTTGAGTTTCAAGCCAACTATTTCACTCTCCTCTTTCACCCTCATCAAGAGGTTCTGTAGTTCTTCGCTTTCTGCCATCAAAGTAGTATCATCTGTATATCTGAGGCTGTTGATGTCTTTCCAAGCAATCATGATTTCAGTTTGTGATTCATCCAGCCAAACATTTTGCATGATGTACCTATGCATAGAAAATAAATAAGCAGGGTGTACTCTTGACAAACTCTTTTCCTAATTTTGAACCAGTCAGTTGTTCTATGTCCAGTTATGTTACTTCTTGATCCACATACAGGTTTCTCTAGAAAATAGAAAGGTGATCTGGTACTTCCATCTCTTTAAGAATTTTACACAATTTGTTGTGATCCACACAAAGGCTTTAGCATATAGTCACTGCTGCAGCTGCTAAGTCGTTTTAGTCGTGTCCAACTCTGTGAGACCCCACAGATGGCAACCCACCAGGCTCCTCTGTCCTTGGGATTCTCTAGGCAAGAATACTGTAGTGGCTTGCCATTTCCTTCTTCAATGCATGAAAGTGAAGTCGCTCAGTCATGCCCAACTCTTAGCAACCCCATGGACTGCAGCCTACCAGGGTCTTCCGTCCATGGGATTTTCCAGGCAAGAGGACTGAAGTGGGTTGCCATTGCCTTCTCCAATATAGTCACTGAAGCAGCTATTTTTCCGGAATTCCTTTGCTTTCTCCATGATCCAATAATTGTTGGCAATTTGATCTCTGGTTCCTCTGCCTCTTCGAAACCCAGCTTGTATATCTGGAAGTTCTCGGTTCAGGTACTACTGAAGTCTAGGTTAAAGGTTTTTGCATAAACTTGCTGCATGTGAAATGAGCATAGTTGTACAGTAGTTTGAACATTCTTTGGCATTGCAGTTTATTGAGACTGGAATGAAAACTGACCTTTTCCAGTCCTGTGGCCACTGCTGAGTTTTCCAAATTTGCTGACATGTTGAGTGCAGCACTTTAACAGCACTATCTTTTTAAGATTTTATCTCAGCTGGAATTCTACTACCTCCAGTAGTTTTGTTTGCAGTGATGTTTCCTAAGGCCCACTTGACTTCCATATCAGGATGTCTGACTCTATGTAAGGGATCACACCACCGCCATTATCTAGTTCATTAAGACCTTTTTTTGTATAGCTCTGTGTATTCTTGCCACCTCTTCTTAGTGTCTTCTGCTTTTGTTGGGTCCTTACCATTTCTGTCCTTTATTGTGCCCATCCTTGCATTAAATGTTCTCTTGATGTCTCCTATTTTCTGGAAAAGATCTCTAGTCTTTCCCACTTTATTGTTTTACTCTATTTCTCTGCATTGTTCATATAAGAAGGTCTTTTTATCTCGCCTTGTTAGGCTTAGCAACTCTGCTTTCAGTTGGGTGTATTTTTACCTTTCTCCCTTGCCTTTTGCTTCTCTTCTTTACTTAGTTATTTGTAAAGCCTCCTCAGAAAACTACTCTGCATTCCTATATTTCTTTTTCTTGGGGATGGTTTTGGTCACTGTCTCCTGTACAATGTTATGAACTTCTGTCCATAGTTTTTCAGGCACTCTCCCAGATCTAATCCCTTGAATCTATTTGTCACCTCCACTGTATAATAAATCATAAGAGATTTGATTTAGGTCCTACCTGAATGGCCTAGTGCTTTTCCCTACTTTTTTCAATTTAAGACTAAATTTTGCAGTAAGAAGCTCATGATCTAAGCCACAGTCAGCTCCACGTCTTGTTTTTGCTGACTCTATAGAGCTTCTCCATCTTTGGCTATAAAGAGCATACTGTTTGTGGGGTTCATGTGGCAAGATTACTGGAATGAGTTGCTATTCCCTCCTCCAGGGGACCACGTTTTGCCAGAAACTCTTCACTATGATCCATCTATGTTAGCAAGCCCTGAACAGCATGGCTCCTAGTTTCACTGAGTTAGACAAGTCTCTTCACCATGACAAGGCTGTGATCCATGAAGAGGACTTTTAAGATAAGAGTAACGTAAAGCATGTTTGTATGCTGATAGGAATGATCCAGTAGAGCAGCAAATTCATTATGTAAGGAATAAGGTGAGAATTGGTGGAGCAATATCTTTGAATATAAGACACAGTATGGAATCTAATGTACAAGCAGAAGGGATCACCCTTAGACAGCAGGGCAGCAAAGAAGAGGTCACATAGGCAGGTAGGTGGGATGATTGCTTGTATTTACTCAGTGCAACAGGAAGGTAGGTCATTTGTTTTGAGTGAGGATGGTCAAAGTGTTGGAAGTCTGAGGAGAGTAGAGTGATGAACTAGAGAAATATAATGACTACTAAGGAGCACTGAGGACCTACCTGCAGTTAGTAGTGATAAACTGGAAGTAGGACCAATCAGTGGAAATGCATTTTTTCCCAGTCACATTGATATGTGCAGTTTTAAGGGTAGAGCAGGCAAAGGGTACAACAAGGCAGGAGAGGGAGAGAGCCTAAAGTACATGCAAAGGAGTGACTGTAACAAAGGAAGATGACATTTAAATTTGGAAAAGAGAGTTAAGAGGGTAATGACAATGAAAAGGTGATATAAATAAACTTAAGTCCAAGTAGGAGTGAAGAATGGTAGGAACCAGAACACAAATAATTTTAATAATAACAGAGGTGCTGGCATGCTTCAAGCTTCAAAGATTATAAGGGGTGACAAAGACTAAGTCTAAGGTATGGTCATTAAAAAGATAAATCCTAAATGATTCCGAACAGAAAACAGGAGTCAAGAATCAGGATGGTAACACTGGGATTATAAATCAGTGGAACAATGCCTTCAAAATTCAGAGGAAAATTATTTTCCAGCATAGAAGTCTATTATAGCCAAACCATCGATCAGGTGAAAGGGTAGGGAAAACATTTTCAGACATACAAGGTCTTAAAGAAAAATTCCCTCCCTGTCTCCCCAAAGAAACTGGAGGCACTGAATAAGCAAGGTTATAAACTACAAACAATACAGGCATAAGATCCAGGTAACTATTGATCTAAAAAAAGAGAGGGAAATGGAATTCCCAGGAGAACAATGCAAAGAAACATGGGAATGACAGCTACGCAGGGGGTCTAGAAAGCAAATGACCCAGGTAGAGAACAAAGAAGTTCAAGAATATTAAAAAAAAAAAACCTTATATTACTAGATGTATATATAGATGTATATGTACATGATAAAATATACAGATTACCTGATAATAATAATGGGAAAGGAATTAAGGAGAAGTGCACAGAAAACTAAGCAAACTCTAAATAGTAGTTACTGCCTTTAAGAAAAAAAATTTGTATGAGTAAAAAAAGCATACACTACTCTGGCTCATCTGTCATTAATACTTATACAGTCACAATGTCTGTAGTGAATGATTTAACCATAAACTGAATTATTATTTGGAGTGAGGGAGAAGGTAATATTCGAATGCTAACTATACACTAAAAATTTGATGCTATACTCTACCTAAAGGTTGATAAATTCTTACACCTAGAAACTAGAATATTAACCTATTATACAGAAATATGGAAACTACAGGAAAAAGCTAAAAGAATTGATTATTATGAATGGATAAACAAAGAGGAAAGCACTGTAATTTTTCATTATACGCTTTGTGGGCTATAGAGAAGAAAAAACAGTGCCCAGATTCAAGACATTTGCAAAAGAATGTCTTTTACATTTATAAAAGAATCTGGATGTAGGAGGTTAAAAAAAAAAGTAATCAAAGATAACACTAAAGACATCATTTCACAAGACAGAGGAAAAGTCATTTGATAGGGGAACTGTGGTTCCCATTTTGCACATGAGCAACATATTAAAAGAAACTTCTTTGGGCAAATGAGAATGTCTCCAGTTCAGGAGTAAAAACAAAGCAGAGACACAATACATAATCATTAGGAACTTCAGAAGCATCCATTTCAAACAAATTACTTGTTGATTTTAAGTGATTCATATTTATTCCTTACCAGTCCTCTAAAAGGATTTTACTAGGCAATCAACTTTTTTTAAATCACCAAACTGAAACAAATTCATCTGGACTATTTGAAAAGTTTAGCAAAACAAGGAAAGTATCTTCCCAGCCTAGGAACTACTTTCGTTTTTCCAGTTTTAGTTTTACATAATTGGTTACACTGTGTGCTACCTTAACCTTTTAAAGTATGCATTTTCCCATGATATTAAATACTGTCATCTCTATACATTCATTCCACATAATCATTATTATATATTATACAGTAAGCACAATTTATTTCAACCATCATCCTATGGTAGTATTTTGATCAATACCAATTTTTACTATTAAAAACTCTGATTAATGTATTTGGGCATTAAGTTTCCATATGCCTAATAATTTCTTTAAGGCTGAGTTCTAAAGGTGAACTAAGTAGTTTAAATGGTATCAATAAGTTTAAAACTATTGATATATACACACTGCTAAATTGTTTTCCAAAGGAGCTATGTTAATACATACTCTCACTAGTAAAAAAATATATATATATATTCTTATTTTAAATACTGTGTAGATGAAAAGTGAACTAATTACTTAGATTTTCTTGAATTACACTGAGGCTGAATTTTTCAAATGTTATGAGCATTTGATAACTTTCCTCTATGAATAAGCTATTTATTTTACTGCCATTTATTCATTTGGGTTTTACTCTCATCTTTACTTGAATGGGATTTTAATACACAAAAACTGATTTTTTTTTTTTGGTCTGTATTTTTCCTAAAAATTTTTTCTATCAGCTTTATTCCTATTAGTCCTTTTCTTTAGGATTTCTTTCATCTCTTAGTAAGTCCTTCATCCAGAGAGTATGCAGAAATTTGAAATAAAACATATTATAAAATGTTTTTTGTTTACTTAGAAAGTAACACAGGTATATAATAAAAATTACAACAATACAAACAAGTATACACTTTGATCCTCAATACTTTAGTTACCTTCTTGTATATGATTTAACTACCTCTTTTTTAAAAAACAGCAAAAATAGTAGCAAGGTACACATGTTTTTCTATACCAAACTTATATTTTACATTAATTTGGAGATCTAATTTGTATAAGTAAGCCTACCCCCTCCTTTGTAAATGGTGCAAAACACTTACTTGGCAGTATGAGGGTAGTGCCATTTAATGTCTTGGACTGATGGACACTAGTTTCCAGCCTTCAGTTACTATAAACATTACAACTAATGTCCTTGAACATATATCTTTGGGGATAAGCATGAATATATTTATAGGCTAAATTCCTAAAACTGAAACTGATGAAACAAGACAAGCATTTTAAATCATAGATAGTGCCAAACTACTCTTTTAAAAAGTTGTAGAATTTACACTCCCATCAAAAATGCATGCATCTTTGTTTATAGTAGAATCCTGTCCTAACTAATGAATGTGGAAAGAGTGCTGGAATTCAAAATCATCATTTTCAAGTCAACACACTAGGATTAGTCCAAGCATGAGTGGATACTAAATATATATGGAGACATTTTTAATAAGCAGGATATTTACATGATCTTAAAGAGTTTCCCTACATATTGCTTACTGCACACAAGGTTAAAAATAGTGACCATGAAAATGTGAACTGGTGCAGGCACTATGGAAAAGAGTATGGAGGCTTCTCAAAAAAACTAAAAATAGAGTTGCCATATGATCCTGCAATCCCACTCCTGGCCATATATCTATACAAAACTATAATTCAAAACACACAGGCATCCCAATGCTCATTGCAGCACTATTTACAATCGTCAAGACATGGAAACAACATAAATATCCACTGACAGATGAATGGATAAAGAAGATGTAGTGTGTGTGTGTGTGTGTGTATCTGTGTATATATTCATACACACACACACACACACATATGCACAATGGAATACTATTCGGCCATAAAAAAGAATGAAATACCATTTGCAACAACATGCATGGACCTAGAGATTATCTAATCAAGTGAAGTAAATCAGAAAAGACAAATACCAAATGATGTCACTTATATGTGGAATCTAAGATATGATACCAATCAAGTTATATGTCAAAGAGAAACAGACTCACAGACATAGAAAACAGTCTCACGGTTGCCAAGGAGGGCAGGGGAGGGATGGACTGGGAGTGTGGGATTAGCAGATGCAAATTACTACATACAGGATAAATAAACAACAAAGTCCTACTGTCTAGCACAGGGAACTATATTCAATATCCTGTGATAAACCATAAAGGAAAAGAATATGAAAAAGCACGTGTATATATATGTATAACTGTATAAATGCATCACTATGATATTTAGCAGAAATTGACACAGCAATGTAAATAAACTATACATCAATAAAGTAATTTTTTTTAAAACAGTAACCATATGGTAATCAGAAAGCACCTTGATGGGGTGATAAAGTCACATTACCACTGAGGGACAGATGGATGAAACCATAAAAAGGACACAGTATTACTCATGTCATATTCCAACCAGGACTGCATAATATAAATCTAATCATGACGAAAGAGTAGACAAGCACCAAGTAAGGAACATTCTATTAAGTAAGAGAAAACAGGATAGGGCTGTGTTTTCCAAAAATGTCAATGTCATTAGAGACAAATGAGGACAAACTGTTGTAAATTAAAGGACACTAAAGAGATACGCAACTAGATGTAGGACATGATTCTAGACTGGATCCCACACTGAAGGGAGAAAACACTAAGGACGTTACTAAGTCAACTGACAGAAAGAGAACATGAGTAGGTAGTGGACTGGTATCATAGATTTGCTGAGGTTGATCACTGTGCTGTAGTTGTGTATGAGGGTGTCCTTTTCCTTACGAGGTGCATATTGATGTGTCTCAGAGGAGAAGATCAAAATGTACACAGCTTACTTGCCAATGGTTCAGAAATAGATACATATATACATACATATATGAGAGAAAAAGCAAAAAATGACATGATAGGTTAACAGCAGCCGAATCTGGGTGTTCTTGGTGCTATCACTGTTAACTGCTGTTATTTGGAAAACATTTCCAAGTAAACTTTTTATTTTTAAAAGTTAAAAAAAAAAGGAAAACAATGACTATTCATATCCTACACACACACACACACACACACACACACACACACACACACACCCCCTAGCATGTCAGTGCCTATTGTAGGTAAAAAAAAAATGGTATCTCACAGTTTTAATTTGCATTTCTAAAATGAGGTTAAACATCTTACACTTAATGACCATTTTATTTCTATAAACTGCCTTCTGATTTTCAAGCAACTTTTTTATATCTAAAATATTTTATCCCTTTACAATTTACTTTGATGTTGTTATAAACTAAGTGTGTCCCTCTCCCACTCCCAAATTCATGTGTCAAGTTCTAATGCCAATGTGATAGGAATTGGAAGTGGAGCTTTTGGGAGAGTTCTTTAACAACAAGTTGCAAGGCTTAATAAAATAAGAGTCTCTATAGACTGAGACTTAAGACATACCAACCAACTACAAGACTGTGTCCCCTCAAAATTTATATGTTGAAATCTAACCTCCAATGTGACAGTGCTGGGAGATGGAGCCTTTAGAAGGTCCATGAGGGTGGAACCTTCATAAATGGGATTAGTGTCCCTAAGAGACTCCGGAGAACTCCTCATTCCTCTTCTGCCATGTGAGGCCAAAGTGAAAAGAGGAACCAGGAAGCAGGGCCTCATCAGGCACCAAATCTGCTGATGCCTTGATATTAGACTTCTCAGCTTTCAGAACTATGAGAAATAAATAACTGTTCATAAGCCACCCCAGGCTATGGTATTCTATTATGGCAACACAAAGGGACTAAGGCAAATATAAAATGCTGATAAAATAAATTTCAACGGTGCCAACCAATTATTCCAGAACTATTTGGTAAATAAACCCTTTCTCTGTCCCACTGATTTTTAATGTCCTTTTGGGAATAATTAAAATAATTTGTGTGTCCCTTCTCATTTGTTAACTCAAACTAATCTTTTAAAAAATTCCATCCAAACAGATAAGATTTTCTACCCATTATCAATTCAAATATGTAGCTAAATAACCAATGAGTGTTTAAAAAATACCCAGGATTTCATAAACAACTCATAAGCCACACATTTAAATATGGAACTCACATTAGGCGTATACTTAGCTATTATTCTCACATATATAATGCAAATTTAGAAAAGCTTTACACTGAACCACTGCTGGAGCCTAAGATATTTATTCTGGATCAGTAACAGTGTGAAAAAGAAACTTAATGGTTTCAACAAATGAAAGAAACAGAAATAACTTGGTTTCCAATGCTATCACATCTCCCCTTAAAATAGTGTCTATAATCATTTTTTTAATGATAAATGGAAAATTCTTTCTATGACTAAAATGTAAAACCCTTCCTTAGTTTGAGGTACTAAATGGTAGAAAAAATTTATACTCTAAACTATTCTTCATAACTGTTGTTTTCCTTTCCTTTCCTCCAAAGACCTAAATTAGCTTTTGTTATAATTTATAAGAGACTTAAGGGACAAGCTTATCTCTTCTATTTTCTTTGTGAATCCCCACAATATCCAGAATAAGTACCTCTGTACATAATGAATATTCAATGAATGGTACTGACAGAATACATATTAAGATTAAGGTGGCCAATGAGTTTCAGGAATTCTTAAATAACAAAATCTTACCTCTTCAAAAACAGCAGCTTTATTTACTTTTTCCCTTGCAATGTCACAGATTTTCAAGATACCCAGAGCAAAAGCTTTCATGGCAGGATCTTCTATAAAATCTGGATTATGAATGTAAAGGCACGTAAATACTGTCTGTGCCAAGGAATGGCCTTCTAACCATGTTATCTATAAAGAAATAAAAGAATGCACAAATCTGAAAAGTTTGATTCAACAGTCAAAGGCCAGACACAGGCCCAAATAAATATAATTAATCACAAGATTTAAAAGAAGATTAAAAGGAAGATCAGAAAAGATAAGAGTTTGAATTCACTTTCACTGACCAAAGTCTTTCAAGAATTAAAAATATGATTACCCAAAAGTTATAGATATGGGAAGCATTCTTTTATTATATAATTCAGTTTGCAAAATATTTAGAGATTAATGAAATTAAGAGTGCCTCCTTACTTCATATCCAAACACAATTAATTCTATTACAACACAGTAAATAAAACCCATGAAATTAAGGAATTCACAATTTTAGAGCCAACCAGGTTCTTAGCCACTCATTCAACTCTTCTTTTTCATCCAAACTACTACTAATCCAGTCGAGAGTATTATATCACACCTAGACTACAGCAAGAAACTAGCCAACTGTTTTCTTGCCTCCCACCTCTACTTTAATACTCCCAATAAGAAGGATCATTCTAAAGCACAAAAATAATCATGCAACACTATTCTACTGAGTGACTACCATAGGCCAAGTACCCTGAGCTAGAAGTCAGAAGAATTGCAACCAAAACTGAGTAATTTATGATATTTGAATACTACGCCAGGTATTTTCATGTATCTTATCTCAATTTTTCCCTAACCCTTTGAGAAAGGTGGTGTTTTTCTCATCTTACATATAAAGAAATAGCTTAAATAATTTGCCTGTGTTTATTCTGTTATATTTTATACTTAGTCCAAGAATTCTGCAATAGAGCAAGAAAACTACTACATTACAAAATGAGACACGCACATGAAAACTGCTCTAATTAAGATGCATATTTTGTATTACTAATGTGTGGAAGACTCTCCAGACTAAAAACTGCCTATTAAAGTCCAAACTTAGATACAGCCCCAATACTCTCACAGAACTGTTTCTCAACTTTGACACAAATCCTCCACCTTGCCCTCTTTTATCCTATTCCACTACAATTACAAATGGCCAAAGAGTAATAAAAATATTTGAGGAAAAGAGCTTTGGAAGAAGAAGGATCAGGATTCTCGCTATGCCCTAGGCAAATAGTAGGCAAATAAGTAAGAGTGATACCAGACTGCTCACAGAGCTGATGTAAAAGACCAGAGTAAAACATATATACGTAAAATACATAACAGAAATACTTCATACACACTGGCAGTCAACGAATATTTTACCAGACACATAAATGAAGAAACTTTACATTATGTCTAAAGACAATGATTTAATATCAAATTTAAAAAAGAAAAGGACAGTCAGAAAGTGGGGGTGGGATAAGGGGAAAGAGCAGTACAAATGAGTTTTCCCACAATTAAACCACACTATCTAGGGAAGACAATCTATCCAGTATACATGTATAAATACCTAAAAAATTTTCCTCATAGTATAAAATAGCCAGTTTACTTCAGTTTTCCCTAGATTAGGAAAAAAATTTCTTCAAAGCCAATCCAAAACTCTCTTTGGTTACATTTCATGCTTACTTACAGAACCTTTCAATTACAGATTTGTTTTCCTGGGTACCCCGAGAATAGAAAAGGTACTTTGCATAATGGCTGTATATTATTATCTTTCTTGGAAAGAAACTAACCTTCCAGAAAATGAGAACCTAAAATCACCCAGATGAAAAGATAAAATAGCTGCTTTCTATAGGATAACTTAGCCTAATAATCTTGCATACATCTTACTAGGCCAAGAATTATATATATTTAATATTTAGTAATGGTGTATATACTTTCAAACTGAAATTCAAGTCAAGCCACAGCTGTAAAATTAACAAACAGTGCTATCGTAACTCTTACCAAACAGCAAAAGCATGTATCCATTACCCCTATCAATTCAGGCAAGGTGAGGTCTTTAATTTTTATAGTGCCATCCTAAAAGAAAGGGGAAATATGACATAAAAGCTTTTAAAAAATGCATGGTTACTATGTACAGTAAATATTTTACAGTAATTCTAAGAAAACTATCTCATCATCTGATAAAATTAAGGGGCCAAATTAACTCTGTATTCTTAAAAATAACGTATTTTAATAGGTCTTCAATACTAAAAATAAAAGCCTAATTTGAAATAAAGGCCTTTATAAAAAATGAGTCTAACAAATATTTAAAAGCACGGTTAAAATTAGTTTTGAACATTAATAAATATGAAGCATTTTAATGAACTGAAACTATTTACAAAGAAAAAATTTTTTTTAATTTTCCTTAAACTGATATATCTCATAAATTTTTTAACAGTTTCTACTTATTTAACAAATCTTTCTTCACAAAATATGCAAAATTAAACTCTAAGGCAACTATGAATGAACTTCTAAATCAATTCTCATTGAGTAAATTTCTAGTTTACTACCACAAGCATTTTACTTAATATATTTATACTTAAAATTTAATCCTTAAGACAATTACCTTGGTATGTATACCAAAAGATTAATTTAAAAGATTAATTTAAAAAATTCATGCATACAGAAATTTAGAACAAGCTTTTAATGAGACCTTTGTTAAAATTTCCAAGATAACTAACTTGCTTACATACCCAAGATGCATTTAAGAAAATTTGATATACTAAGTTTGATTTCCATTATTAATCAAAATGTTTTAAGATATGAACAACAAACAATAAAAGAAAACACAAAAGGCACAATGGTAACAACCTTGATAGCTTGTTCAAAATTGAGAACTTTGCGATTAACTTGATTTCCAATCATGCCAGCATCCATCTTGGGATCCATCATTTCAATGGCAGACATGGCTTCAAAGAGACCAAACCTGCAATAAAAAAAATTGACTCTACAAATTATTTTTGAACCAATAAGCTTATCCAGATTTCCACAATGGTACAAAAATCAGTATAGTACTGAATACTTTAAATAACTACCCTATTCTAGGTATTTAGTCTCCACAACTTGCTATCACTTCTATTTTAATAATCCTCCTTCAACATAAAATTTCATCCATGTACTTGTTACTTAAATCACTTAACATGCACTATGAGAAAAGAAAAGAATGAAAAGAAAAGCTGTTTTTCATTCTTCTTTCAAAAAATCTGCACATTAGAAGATTTTGGGAAAAAAAGAGATCAACTGATCACCAATGGATTTCATTTTGCCTTCTTTATTTAACACTTAGAAAGGTATGTTTGGAATAATCATTATCAAATGTAATCTGCAGGTATTTTTTCATTTTCTTTACATCTCGAAAGTCTAAAACTCTGGCACATTACCATCTATAATGCCCAAAGTTTTGGCAATTACACAAGAAAAAAAAAAAAAAAAAGAAATCCTGAAGCTCTGGTATTAGGGGCTTATTAGTTGTGATATAGTATGGCCTGAATAGTTAGTATATCTTTAATTAAGATATGAAAAATGAAGTACCTAAAAGAAAGTATGACTGGCCATCAAGCTATTGACTTTCTAATTTGCTTATTCTAATCCAGTAGATTACTAGGAAAATAAAAGAGATCTACCTTGTTACACTAAATCATTTCTCTCAGAAAAGCAGCAGCAGTAAGATATTAAGAAAAATAAACAAATGGGATCCAATCAAACTTACAGGTGCACAGCAAAAGAAACCATAAACAAAATGAAACAAAACATCAACAAAACAAAAAGACAACCTACGGAATGGGAAATAATATTTGCAAATGATGCAACAGGGCTTGATTTCCAAAATACAAATAGCTCATACATCTCAACAACAGAAACTATCCAACTGAAAAACGGGCAGAAGACCTAAACATTTCTACAAAGAAGAAATATAAATGGGCAATAGGCACATGAAAAGATGCTCAACACTGCTAAGTAGTGAATTTCAAATGAAACATTTCTACAAAGAAGAAATATAAATGGGCAATAGGCACATGAAAAGATGCTCAACACTGCTAAGTAGTGAATTTCAAATGAAAACTACAAGATACCACCTCCTACCAGTCAGAATGGCCATCATTAAAAACTCTACAAACAACAAATGCTATAAAGGCTATAAAACAAAGAGAACCTTCCTGCACTATTGGTGGGAATGTAAATTGGTATATAAGTATGGTAAGCAAGTATGTAAGAAAGTTGGTATGTAAGTATATAAATATGCAAAACAGTATGGAGGTTCCTGAGAAAACTAAAAACAGAATTAGCCTATAACCCAGCAATCCCACTCCTGGGATATATTCAGACAAAACTTTAATTCAAAGATACATGCAGCCTTATATTCACAGCAGCACTAGTCACAATAGCCAAGATACGGAAATAGCCTACATGTTTACTGACAGATAAATGGATAAAGAACATGTGGTACATATATTAGCTTGGTGTAAAAGTAATTGCAGTTTTGCATTGTTGAACTTTGCTGTTTAAAGTTCAACAGCATATTAAAAAGCAAAGACATTACTTTCCCAACAAAGGTCCGTCTACTCAAAGCTATGGTTTTTCCAGTAGTCATGTATGGATGTGCGAGTTGGACCATAAAGAAAGATGAGCAAAGAAGAATAGATGTTTCTGAACTGTGGTGCTGCAGAAGACTCTTGAGAGTCCCTTAGATTGCAAGGAGATGCAACCAGTCCATCCTAAAGGAAATCAGTCCTGAACAGTCATTGGAAGGACTGATGCTGAAGCTGAAACTCCAATACTTTGGCCACCTGATGCGAAGAACTGACTCACTTGAAAAGACCCTGATGCTGGGAAAGACTGAAGGTGGGAGGGGAAGGGGACGACAGAGAATGAGATGGTTGGATGCATCACTGACTCAACAGACGTGAGTTTCAGTAAACTGATGGACAGGGAAGCCTGGTGTGCTGCAGTCCATGGGGTCGCAAAAGTGTCGGACATGACTGAGCGACTGAACTGAACTGATGCTGTTGAACTTTGCTGATATTAGACAATATTCTTAAATAAATGTGGCGATGTTATACATCATTTTAATGCGCACTTCTCACTTTGCATTTTTTTGCTAATGACTTATTACTTGATGTTTATTTTATAAGTATTTTAGATTAGGGAAATGATGTTAAGACAAAAAGCAAATTTGAGCTATTTTCTTATTTGAGTTCAAAATGGGTGGTAAAGCAACTTGCAACTTTGACAATGCAGTTGGCCCATGAACTGATACCAAACGTACAGTGCAGTGGTGGTTCAAGAAGTTTTGCAAAGGAGATGAAAGCCTTGAAGTTGAGAAGCACAGTGGCTGGCCACTGGAAGTTGACAACTAGCAACTGAGAGCGTCATCGAAGCTGATCCTCTTACAACTACAGAAGAAGTTGCAGAAGAACTAAACATCAACCATTCTATGGTGGTTTGGCATTTGAAGCAAATGGTGAAGGTGAAAAAGTTCGATAAGTGAGTGCCTCAGGAGCTGACCAAAAATAAAAAAAAAAAAAAATTAGTATTCTTAAGTGTTATCTCCTTTATTCTGTGCAACAACAATGACTGGATTGTGATATGCTACAAAAAGTCAACTGCATATGACTTCCAACGATGACCAGCTCAGTGGCTGGACTGAGAAGAAGCTCCAAAGCACTTTCTACAGCCAAATTTGCACCAGAAAAAGGTCACTGTCACTGTTTGGAGGCCTGCTGCCAGTCTGATCCACGAACGCTTCCTGAATCCCAGTGAAACCATTACATCTGAAGTAAGCTCAACAAACTGACGAGATGCACTGAAAACTCCAACACCTGCAGCCAGCATTGGTCAACAGAATGGGCCCACTTTTTCTCCACAATGCCTAACCACACATCACACAACCAATGCTTCAAAAGTTGAAGGAACTGGGCTACAAAGTTTTGCCTCATCCACCATATTCATTTATCTCTTGCTTACTGACTACCACTTCTCCAAGCATCTCTGCAACTTTTTGCAGGGAAAATGCTTCTGCAACCAGCATGAGGCAGAAAATGCTTTCCAAAAGTCTACTGAATCCCAAAGTATGGATTTTTATGCTACATAAATAAACTTATTTCTCATTGGTAAAAATGTGTTGAAGGTAATGGTTTCTATTTTCACAAATAAAGATAGGTTTGAGGCGAGTTGTAATGCTTTAAAATTCACAGTCTGAAACTGCAATTACTTTTTCACCAACCTAATACAAAGGGTTACTACTTGGCCATAAAAAAGAACAAAATAAAAAAGAACAAAATAATTTCACTATATTAAGTGAAATCAGACAGAGAAAGATACCATATGTTATTACTTATATGTGGAATATAAAATATTACACAAATTAGTCTATCAACAAAACAGACTCAGGGACACAGAGAACAGACTTGTGGTTGCCAAGGGGGAGGGAGTTGGGGGAAAAATGGAGTAGGAGGTTGGGGTTAGCAAATGTAAGCTATATCCAAGGTGGATAAACAAGGTCCAACTGTATGGCACAGAGAACTATACTGACAGCCCTATGATAAACCACAAAGGAAAAGAATACATGAAAATGTGTATGTAGGTATAACTGAGTCACTTTATTCTAGAGCAGAAACTAATACTGTAGATCAACCCTACTTCAATTAAAACAAAACAAAACAGCAGTAGTGCTTCAAGGAGATACTCCCTGAAATCCCTCAAGTCTTTATAATGCTTCAGTTTAAGATACTCTGACAGTATGAGCATATGGTATTACTGAAGACAACTTTCATCTATAAATCTGATGCAAAACTGTGGCTCAAAACCCAAAAGGTATTTTTCAAAGAGCTTGTCAAGCCAAAAAAGAAAATATGCAAAAACAGAAAAGAATTTTATCAATAAAACAAGGATTTACCAAGTATAAGATACTACAAACCTGTATTAATTAAAAGCATTCTAGCATACACAGATCAAGAGAAAACTATCTAAATCCATGTAGATTTATGTAATCTATGTAATTCCATGTAGGAATTACAGATGATAAAGATGGAATTTCAATTAGTGGAAAATCAGTGCATTAGTCAATCAATACTATTAAGATAAGTGAAAAAAAGTGAAATCTTTGATTTACACAATTAAAAACAAACCCCAGGGAGATCTAAGTTCTAAATCTAAGACAAACAAATGAACAAAAATTTTTCAATAATTTACAAAGCTATGAAGAAAAAAGCTGATTACTCCAGCTGTGTAAAATATTAAAAATTACATGCAACAATAAACTTGTCAGTTAAAACACAGACAATTATATGGGGGAAATATTTTTAATATAGGCTACTTTGAAAAATTAGTATCCAGAAAATATGACTAATTCATACAAATGTTTGTTGTTGTTTTAGTTACTAAGTCATGTCCAATTCTTCTGCAACCCCATCAACTACAGCCTGCCAGGCTCTTCTGTCTAAGGAGATTTCCCAGGCAAGAATACAGAAGTGGGTTGCCATTTCTTTCTCCAGTGGGTCTTGTTGACCAAGGGATCGAACTTTTGTATCTTCTACATTGGCTGGTGGATTCTTTACCACTGAGCCACATGGGAAGTCCAACTCATAAAAATACTAAAAGGCAAATAACTGGAAGAAAAGCAGGCAAAGGACATGGATAAACAATCAAAAGAAGAGAAAATATAAGCTATTAATATGAATAAAAATTCAAATGTAATTAAGTAATGTTAAACAAAATGATGGTTTTTTGGGGGGAGGAGTAAGGAAAATTTTTAAAAGCAAGCATACTCTCATATACTGTTGGTGTGTAAACTGATAAAGCCTTTTATAAGGGAAATTTGGCTGCCTCCATTAAAATCCAGTCATTTGATTTCTAGTCTTCTGTCCTGAAAATTATTTGCATGAGTTTATGTATAAAGCAGTTGTATAAATTAAATTTACATTTAATTTTTCAATTTTCCCAGGCTACCAATAAATGCTGCAATCTGAAAGTCCATCAATAGGGATACCATAGAACAAATTATGATAGTCATTTTATAAAATAAAAAGCAATCTTAAAATGAACAAGGTAGAACTATTACATACTAAAATGGAAAGAACTCTAGGATATAGTAAATGGGAAAGAAACCTGCAGTGCAATATAGTCAACCCCTTCTATTCACAGTGGTTTGGCTCCAGACACCTCAGCAGATACTCGAGTCCTTTACATAAAACGGCACAGTTGAATACTGCTCCATATATCCCCATTTACAAGTAACTCGTTTTATAACAATGACTATCTCCAGACAAGGAACGGAGACTGTGTGGAGGAAATGGTATCATGGGAAGTTTTGCCTCATCCATAGTATTTAAATCTGTTAAAACACAAAGTATCCACTTAATTACTATATGAAAACAACTAAAGATAAGTTGTCATAACAACTAATTAAACACAAAACCCTATATCAATAAGATATTTATCTAATTAGTAACACTGCCAGAGAAACTATAGCAGCAATAAGTTAGCTATTCCATTCATTCAAATGCTCAGTGCCTACTACTACCTGCAAGGCTCTGTTCTAGGCACTTGAGATACATGAGGGAGGAAAACAAATCTGACCACTTCCTGGAGCTCACGTTCTAGCGTAAGGAAACAGACAAGAAAGTAAATTACACAGGTATATTACATAGAAGGCCAGAAGACTGTACATGCTAGGGAGTGGAAATGACAGTTAAAAGAAGATATGGATTAAAAGGGTACAACTTTAAGAGATGGTCACAGTAGGCTGCTGGTAATCATGATCTCTGGGCTCAATGACTAAAACCCTGGGGAAATGAAAAGGATTATGTTCCTTTTGTGATCCTTCTCAAATGCTGTTCCATAGTCAGGAGCCACATTCCTTCCTGCACTAGCTTATGACTTGATTTCATTACATCCTTCTTATAACTGCCAGTGGCATCAAATAATGATGTTCTCAAAGTATGGTCCCTAAATCAGCAGCATCAATCCCACCTGGGAACTTGTCAGAATTGCAACTTCTATGATCCCACATAAAACCTACTAAACAAGGAACTCTGGGGGTGGGTCCCTGCAATATGTTTGAAAAATTCTTTCAGATGAAACTGATATCACTAAAGTCTTAGAAGAACTAAACTTCAAATTCTACTTCTCCTAAACCAAATGTCCAATCTTGTCCACTTACTAATTTAAAATTTCATACTTCCAATCTTGAAAATTGAGTCTGGCCATAGCAGTATGAAACAGTGGTTATGGGAGTATAAATATAATTAAAGCATTTCCTTTCATTTACCTAGGGATTCTCAGTCTACTTTCATCTAGGCATTTAGTCATCTGTTTCTGGTCATCAACCAGCCTTTCCATATGACATGCAACAAATCAGTTCAATTCAGTCACTTCGTGTCTGACTCTTTGTGATCCCAGGGACTGCAGCATGCCAGGCCTCCCCATCCATCACCAACTTCCAGAGTTTACTCAAACTCACGTCCAATGAGTTGGTGATGCCATCCAACCATTTCGTCCTCTGTCGTCCCCTTCTCCTCCCACCTTTAATCTTTCCCAGCATCAGGCTCCTTTCAAATGAGTCAGTTCTTTGCATCAGGTGGCCAAAGTACTGAAGTTTCAGCTTCAGCATCAGTCCTTCCAATGAATATTCAGGACTGATTTCCTTTAGGATGGACTGATTGGATCTCCTTGCAGTCCAAGGGACTCTCAAGAGTCTTCTCCAACACCACAGTTCTAAAGCATCAATTCTTTGGCACTCAGCTTTCTATCCAGTCCAACTCTTACATCCATACATGACTACCGGAAAAACCATAGCTTTGAGTAGACAGACCTTTGTTGGCAAAGTAATGGCTCTACTTTCTAATATGTCTAGGTTGGTCATAGCTTTTCTTCCAAGGAGCAAGCGTCTTTTAATTTCATGGCTGCAGTCACCATCTGCAGTGATTTTGGAAACCCCCAAAATAAAGTCTGTCACTGTTTCCCCACCTATCTGCCATGAAGTGATGGGACCAGATGGCATGATCTTAGTTTTCTGAATGTTGAGTTTTAAGCCAATTTTTTTCACTCTTTCACTTTCATCAAGAGGCTCTTTAGTTCTTTTTCACTATCTGCCATAAGGGTGGTGTTATCTGCATATCTGAGGTTATTGATATTTCTCCTGGCAATCTTGATTCCAGCTTGTGCTTCATCCAGTCCAGCATTTCTCATGATGTACTTGGCATATAAGCTAAATAAGCAGGGTGACAATATACAGCCTTGACATACTCCTTTCCCAATTTGGAACCAGTCAGTTGCTCCATGTTCAGTTCTAACTGTTGCTTCTTGATCTGCATTCAGATTTCTCAGAAGGCAAGTCAGGTGGTCTGGTATTTCCATCTCTAAGAATTTTCCATGGTTTGTTGTGAATGCAACCAATAGCTTTTCTCAATAATTTCACATCCTGTACATCTACTCTCAAGGAAAGGACCAGAAGTCACAGTTTCACTAGGTACAACCACTTCCTATCACAACTAAAGTCAACTGTCTCAAAAAAGCTCACCAAGGTTAAAAAATATATAATTGTTATATTTACATCTTTGAAAGGTAAATTTACTCAGATTTCAAGGAATACTACTGCACACAAGACAAAACTGAAATATTACACTACACTACTTCAAAGGATACAAATACTTACAGCTTATCATGAAGCAGTTCTCCCAACTTTAATTCTAAAAGAAACAAAGAGAAAAATCTTTTGAATAATACCATATTTATATTTAACTGTTAATTCTATGAAAAAAATGAAACAATATTAACACCTGGAAAATGTGCTTGGAGTCCTTTACACTTCCTTTTCTAAGAAATGGTCATATTATTCTACTCAGTTACTAACATAATGTCTTCTATGCGGTGAATATTTAAATAGTATCTATAAATTGAACTTCTGAGAACTTAGTAAGTGACCCATCCATCACAGGCCACAATAATACAATCAAAATTATCAGCCTCGTTAAATAAAAAAAAAAAAGCTAATATATTTATCCCTACATGAACTCTTCCACAGAACTCTAAGCTATTTTTCGAGTTGTTTTTAAACCACTTAGCATCATAATCTAAAATCTCTTTGTCGAAGGAACAGTGTCAAGACTTATTATTATTTTTTTTTTGGCTGCTCTGCATGGCTTACAGGATGATCTCTGTCCTCCAACCACGGATCAAACCCACAGCCTGCACAGTGTAACTGCAGAGTCTTAACCAATGGACCACCAGGGAAGTCCAAAAACCATTTTTTTAAATTACACTTGATTTCAATAAGGTTGAAAGCACTTGAGTAAACAGCTGATCTAGAATGTTTATCCCCTGTAAAGCAGCTGTTCTCAACCTTGGCTGCATATCAGTATAAACTGGAGAGCTTTTGAAAATCCTCAAGTCCCATCAGCATCTCAAACTAATTAAATTCTAAGAGTGGAACCTACACAATAGTTTTAAAGGACTCCAGATGACTTCAGTGTCCAAGGAAGATGAGAACCACCACTGTACCATTTTTAAGTAGCTTAAATGTTGATGGTCAAATCCTGTGGAAGATATAAAGAAGCAGTTCTCAAAATTTTACTAATCCCTCTAGCTCATTATAAGTTCAGTAACATTCGGTTTTTAAAGCTTCATGTAACTTCCCCAATGCCTCGCGTGGGTAAAAAATCTGTCTGCAATGCAGGAGACACAGGAGACGCAGGTTCGATCTCTGGGTTGGGAAAATCCCCTGAGAAAGGAAATGGCAACCCACTCCAGTATTCTTGCCTGGAAAACCCCATGGACAGTGGAGCCTGGTGGGCTACAGTCCATGGGATCACAGAGTCAGACACAACTAACTGAGCAACTAACACTTTCCTTTCATGTGCCAAAGCAAATAAATCAATGAGAAACATTTATCAAAATACTACAATAAAGCAGAACATACATTAGTTCTCAAAGATGGTCTGAGAACCCAGGAGTCTGTGACATTAAAGTTGTTGTTTTTGTTTAGTCTTTAAGTCATGTCTGATGCTTTTGTGACCCCCTGGACTGCAGGTGGCCAGGCTCCTCTGCCCATGGAATTTTTCAGGCAAGGAAACTGGTGTGGGTTGTCATTTCCCTCTCCCGGGGTCTTCCTGACCCAGGAATTGAAGCCATGTCTCCTGCATTCGCAGGCAGTCTTTACCACCGAACCACCAGGGAAGCCCAATGTTAAAGTTATTTTTGCAATAATACTAAAAGTTTTTTTTCACTGTGTTGACATTTCCAATGATGAAGCAAAAACAACAGTGTAAAGAGGAAAAGAGCAGAACTGTAGTTTCAGCACAAATCAAGTCGATGGTTGGTCCCAAGCAAAACAATGTATTCTTCATTTCCATGCACTTTCACTCAAGAAGTCTTTGATGGGAATGGTAAAAATTATTAATTTCAGGGCAAGGACCAGAGTGCAAGTGAGGCATGTAGAGTACAAAATTTAAGGAGGCACTTTCAGATAGTACTTTCTTAAGTTTTGTACCCTATGTGCCTCAGTCATTTCATCCTAGGGCTGGTCCTGATATACCTAATTAAATTTCAATCTCTGAGTACAAATTTCTAATATTCTATTTGATAAACAAGAAATATATGTAAACATTTCCTTTGCTTACCAAAGTTAGAGGCTGTCTCAAAGAAAAGCTCTTACACAATTACCATGGAACATCATTTTTACTGGAAAGAACATGACAAGTTATTGTCATTCAAACTTGACAATATAGTTTTTTTTTTAAATAAGATTCAGTCACTTTAAGAAAATATGTCTACACATAACATTATAAATGATGGTTAAATCTGCTGCTTTCTTCACTATGAAGGCCTTACTCAATCTGTGACATAGCTGGACTCCAGTATCATTATACAGTAAGAATTAACAGATGAATTGAAGTTTACCCCTGGGGTAACGGTGGCCAACTGAACACACACAACAACCTTTAATTCCCTCCTTAAATTTTATTTTAATAATTAAAGTGAAAAAAAAATTTTTTTAAAGAAAACTATGAACCTTAAGGAAGAGGAAAACTAGTTGTTGCAAAAATAATACAACAAAATTAGGGAAACTAGGAAACAGAAAGACAAGTAATTTCTTAGCAAACTCGAGAAAAATAAAACCAGCAGTGAAGTGTGAAGCTTGAGTCACTCACTCATGTCGGACTCTTGTTATCCCATGGACTACGGCCCACCAGGCTCTACTGCCCATGGAATTCTCTAGTTAAGATAGTGGGTTGCCATTCCCTTCTTCAAGGGACCTTCCTGACACAGGGATCAAACTCAGATCTCCCGCACTGCAAGCAGATCCTTTACCATCTGAGCTACCAGCAGTGGAGAAAGCCAAAACCAACCTGACTTATCACTCATCTTTGAAAGTGAGACTGAAATGAAATGTGGAGAACTGAGCCATCAGACAGCCCAAAGCCCTGCCCTAATGTACAGATCAGGACAACGACCCCTCCCCTAACCTTGGGTAATACTGAAGATTTTGAAAGGGGCAAACCAAAAAATCTCCAAGGCAGGTTATTTGAAGGCTAGGTTTCAGTATTGGAAAGAAGGGGCATTAAGTGAATACATGACAACTCCAGACTTCTTCCTCTATTTAACATGCAGTCAAATCTCCAACCTCAAGCAGATAAATTTTATCTACAGAATATAATCTTTCCAAGAGGACGGAGCTAAATAACTGACACCACAGGTTCCCCAACACAAAAACCAAGTCAGATCACCTGACATTGACATGCACAGAAGAAGAGTCCTGCTCAAAAATTCAAGTTGACTTTTTGGCCCCTTGGGCAACAAAGAGTTCTTAGATGCCTGAAGTAATCCTCTAACACAGAAGATAGAAATCAAAGAAAACAAACTTAAAAAGACAAATTGTGGAGGAAAGACACTATGTAGGGAAACAAAATTTCAAAAGAATTATTATCCTTAGAGATAAAATAGTGCAACCCTGAAACAAAACCAGGACATTTTACTTTTACTTAAAAAGAGATATCCAAAATAGAGATATTCGGTAGGAGGGGGGGGAACAGTAGAAATTAAAAACATTACAGCAGAAAAAAAAATTAAATTCAAAGTTTTTTAACTCCATTCAGCTGCTATAACCAAAATACCATATACTGGGTGACTTATGAACAACAAATTTTATTTCTCACAGTTCTCGACCCTGGGAAGTTCAAAATCAGGGAACCAGCAGACTCAGTGTCTGGTAAGGACCCACTTCCTAGACGGCCTTCTTTTTAACCTCACATAGTGGAGAAGCGAAGGCAAAGGAGAACAGGAAAAATATAGCCATTTGGATGCAGAGTTCCAAAGAATAACAAGGAGGGATCAATGCAAAGAAATAGAGGAGAACAGTAGAACAGAAAGACTAGAGATCTTTTCAAGAAAATCAGAGATACCAAGGGAACATTTCATGCAAAGATGGGCACAATAAAGGACAGAAATGGTATGGACCTAACAGAAGCATAAGATATTAAGAGGTGGCAAGAATAAACAGAAGAACTATACAAAAAAGATCTTCATGACCCAGATAATCACAATGGCATGATCACTCACCTACAGCCAGACATCCTGGAATGTGAAGTCAAGTGGGCCTTCACTATGAACAAAGCCAGTGGAGGTGACGGAATTCCAGCTGAGCTATTTCAAATCCTAAAAGATGACGCTGTGAAAGTGTTGCTTGCACTCAATATGCCAGCAAATTTGGAAAACTCAGCAGTGGCCACAGGACTGGAAAAGGTCAGTTTTCATTCCAATCTCAAAGAAAGGCAATGCCATAGAATGCTTAAACTACCACACAATTTGCTCTCATTTCACATACTAGTGAAATAATGCTCAAAATTCTTCAAGCCAAGCTTCAACAGTAGGTGAATCATTAACTTCCAGATGTGCAGGCTGGATTTAGAAAAGGCAGAGGAACCAGAGATCAAATTGCCAACATTTGCTGATCATCAAAAAAGCAAGAGCATTCCAGAAAAACATCTACTTCTGCTTTACTGACTATGCCAAAGCCTTTAACTGTATGGATCACAACAAACTGTGGAAAATTCTTAAAGAGATGGGAATATCAGACCACCTGACCTGACTCTTGAGAAATCTGTATGCAGGTCAGGAAGCAACAGTTAGAACTGAACATGGAATAAAACTGGTTCCAAATACGGAAAGAAGCATGCCAAGGCTGTATACTGTCACCATGCTTATTTAACTTATATGCAGAGTATATCATGAGAAACGCTGGGCTGGATGAAAGCACAAGCTGGAATCAAAATTGCCAGGAGAAATATCAATAATCTCAGATATGCAGATGACAACACACCCTATAGCAGAAAGCAAAGAACTAAAGAGCTTCTTGGTGAAAGTGAAAGAGGAGAGTGAAAAAGTTGGCTTAAAGTTCAGCATTCAGAAAACTAAGATCATGGCATCTGGTCCCATCACTTTATGGCAAACAGATGGGGAAACCGTGGAAACAGTGACAGACTATTTTTGGGAGCTCCAAAATCACTGCAGATGGTGACTGCAGCCATGAAATTAAAAGACACTTGCTCCTTGGAAGAAAAGTTATGACTAACCTAGACAGCATATTAAAAAGTAGAAACATTACTTTGCCAACAAAGGTCCATCTACTCAAAGCTATGGTTTTTCCAGTAGGCATGTATGGATGTGCGAGTTGGACCATAAAGAAAGATGAGCACAGAAGAATAGATGTTTTTGAACTGTGGTGCTGCAGAAGACTCTTGAGAGTCCCTTAGACTGTAAGGAGATCCAACCAGTCCATCCTAAAGGAAATCAGTCCTGAATAGTCATTGGAAGGACTGATGCTGAAGCTGAAACTTCAATACTCTGGCCACTTGATGTAAAGAACTGACTCGTTGGAAAAGACCCTGATGCTGGGAAGACTGAAAGCGGGAGGAGAAGGGGACAACAGGGTGAGATGGTTTGATGGCACCACCAACTCAATGGACATGAGTCTGAGTAAACTCCGGGAGCTAGTGATGGACAGGGAGGCCTGGCGTGCTGCAGTCCATGGGTTCGCAGAGTCCGACGTGACTGAGCAACTGAACTGAACACACGGTGGAAGGGACCAGGAAGGCTCTATGGGGTCTCTTTCACAGGAGTATTAATTACATTCATGTGGGTTCCACTTTGATGACCTAAGCACCTCCCAAAGGCCCCACTTCTTAATATCACCACATTGTGTGTGGGTATTAGGTTTCAACACATGATTTGGGGGGGACACAAACATTCAGTCCATAGCACTGAGGAAAAATACAAAGAGATGGAAAACAGGCAACAAAGGATTAAAAAAAACCGACCTTCCAATATCCAAAATGTAAATACTAGAGGCTATAGCTCAGTGGTAGAGCATCTGACTGCAAAAAGGAAGTACTCCATAATGTGAATACAGAAAAAACAAGAAATAGAGTAATTCAAGAAAATTCCCCAGAACTGAAAGACCAGAGTGAAAACACTCAAGCGTCATCAAACAAAGCATACCACTGTGAAAGCTCTGGACATGAGGAACAAAAAGATCCTAAAAGGTTACATATGAAAGTCCAGTAATCAGAGTATCAGACATTCGCGCAACGCCCTCAAAATTCTCACACATTCCCAGATGTTATTATCAATAAAGTGGAAGGATAGAACAAAGACAGTTCAGACATTCAGAGCCTCAAAAAACTGTATCTCTCACGTGCTTTACTCAGGAAGATGATAAGGATGTCTAATCAAAACCAGGGAGAAAAGTAACAGATCCCAGGCTGATGATTAAGCAAGATCTCAGGATTATACCAGGTATAAAAGGCAAGAAATCCAGACTGGAGAGAAGTAAGGCTTGAGAAGAAATTTCTTCATGGCGATTTAAAACAATTGGATGTCTGAATGTGTTAGAAGATTCAGACAACTGATGAAGAGCATAAAATAGAATTAATGAAATTACATATCTTTTGAGCAAACACTTTTTGCATAAAACAGAACTGGGTAGGAAGGGAAAAGCAACAATTTTACCTTTCGGCTCAAGTACGAATATTTGCATAGCTATAACTACATGGTGGGGGGGGAGTCCATAGACAATGCCCAAAAGGGAATGGGGGTATCAAGAAATAGCAATAAAAGCATGCTATCTAGGATCATGATTACTAAAATAATCAGTTAAAAGGGGGAAAGTGGTGACTTCTTAAGACACTTTTTCTATTGATCAAAGCTCCTAACATAAAGCAGGATACACAATACAAGATTAACAGGGAAATCCAGTAAAAAGAGCCTTTCAAATGCAACAAAGGCCCTATTCCTTTCTACTGCATGCTATTTAATGCTACTTGTTAGTCTTAGGACATCCATATGCTCCTTTCCTTAAAAATGACCAAGGTCAAAGAGATTAAATAATAGCTGAATATTCTTGAAAGTAATCTAAACAGAGTGAACTAAGCAGCACTATTGATATTCTGGGCAGAAAAATTACTTTTCCGTGGAGGCTATTCTGTGCATCACATGAT
Source organism: Antilocapra americana (assembly GCA_007570785.1). NCBI lineage: Eukaryota > Metazoa > Chordata > Mammalia > Artiodactyla > Antilocapridae > Antilocapra > Antilocapra americana. The sequence goes on from ML661897.1 coordinate 20,740,053, forward strand.
TAGCAGCATCCTTAATGTGTACACACTAGTTGTGCTGTGCTATGCTGTGTTCAGTCATACCCGACGCTGTGTGACCCCATGGATTGCAGCCCGCCAGGTTCCTCTGTCCATGGATTTTCCAGGCAAGAATACTGGAGTGGGTTATGTGACTAACCAAACGTGTCTCAAGACATTGGCAAATGTCCTCTCCAAGGCAAAAACCATCCCTGGTGGAGAACAAGAGTGCTCCACAATCACCAGTGCTGCTCACCCCACCCATGCCCCGCCACTAAACACATTCTTAATAGTATCCAACACAGAAAACATAATTTTCATTTCCCAAACCATAATCACTTTAGAAATATTTTATAGGCTGCCCTGATCTTTCACCAGGAGAATTTCTACTCAACTTTTTCCTCCTAGAATAAAATGGTTGCAATAAGCAGCAAACACATAATGATTCTGAAACTAGGGTTCATGAATTGAGGGGGTACAGTGAAAGTCCATTAATGTTTCATCAAAAATCTATAATAATTGTTAAATGCTATGTAATCAGTTCAATGACAATCTTTTTAAAATAATCAGTTCAGTTCAGTCAGTCGTGTCTGACTCTTTGCGACCCCATAGACTGTAGCACACCAGGCTTCCCTGTCCATCACCAACTCCTGGAGCTTACTCAAACTCATGTCCAAGTTGGTGATGCCATCCAACCATCTCATCCTATCGTTCTCTTCTCCTGCCTACTCTCTTTCCCAACATCAGGGTCTTATCCAAAGAGTCAGTTCTTCGCATCAGGTGGCCAAAGTAATGGAGCTTCAGCACCAGTCTTTCCAATGACTATTCAAGACCGATTTCCTTTAAAAATTGACTGGCTGGATCTCCTTGCAGTCCAGAGGACTCTCAGAAGCTTTTCCAACACAACAGTTCAGAAGCATCAATTCTTTGGTGCTCAGCTTTATGGTTCAACTCTCACGTCCATACATGACTACTGGAAAAACTAAGGTTTGACTACACTGACCTTTGTTGGCAAAGTAATGTCTCTATCTTTTAATATGCTGTCTAGGTTGGTTATAGCTTTTCTTCCAAGGAGCAAGCATCTTTTAATTTCATGGCTGCAGTCACCATCTGCAATGATTTTGGAGACCAAGAAAATAAAGTCTGTCACTGTTTCCATTGTTTCCCCATCTATTTGCCATGAAGTGATGGACCGGATTCTATGACCTTAGTTCTTTCAATGTTGAGTTTTAAGCCAACTTTTTCACTCTCCTCTTTATCTTTCATTAAGAGGCTCTTTAGTTCTTTGCTTTCAGCCATTAGGGTGGTGTCATCTGCATATCTGAAGCTATTGGTATTTCTCCTTGCAATCTTGATTCCAGTTTATGCTTCATCCAGTCCAATATTTCGCATGATGTATTCTGTATGTAAGTTAAATAAGCAAGGTGACAACATACAGCCTTGACATAGTCCTTTCCCAATTTTGAACCAGTCTGTTGTTCCATGTTCAATTCTAACTATTGCTTCTTGACCTGTATATAGGTTTCTCTTGAGGCAGGTAAGGTGGTCTGGTATTCCCATCTCTTTAAGAATTTTCCACAGTTTGTTGTGACTGTTTAAAAGATTACAGAAACAAATTCCAAACCAAATAGATAACATAATCAAGTATTGCTACAATGCCAGTGCTTGTGTTCATAATTCTGCTGGTCCCAGGCAATCACTCACATGTAATACAGGTTCTCAAACGTTTAAGTACAAGATCCACAGTCTCTGGTATGAGGAAACATGGCCTTAGAATATCATCTATTCTTAAAAACAAATATATTGTTCTGGGTAAGAGAAGACAGAACAGAAAGGAAGAGAAGTAAGAGGCTTAAGGATCCTAGATTTTTTCTTTTAACATTTTGTATTGGGGTGTAGATGATTTACAACGTCATGACAGTTTCAGGTGAACAACAAAGAAACTCAGCCATAAATATACACATATCCATTTTCCCCCAAACTCCCCTCCTTTCCCTCCCATCCAAAGCATCCTAGATTTTAAATAAGGGAACAGAAAACAACAGAAGTTTTCTGAAAGTACTAGTTGAAACCTAAAGAAACTGGGTGGATAAGGAGAGTCCTAAACAGTGATGAAAGTAAAAGTGTCAAGTTGTTCAGTTGTGTCCAACTCTTCGTGACCCCATTGACTGTAGCCCGCCAAGTTCCCCATCCATGGAATTCTCCAGGCAAAAATACTGCAGTATGTTGCCATTTACTTCTCAAGGGGATCTTCCCAACCCAGAGATCAAACACAGGTCTCCTGCACAGCAGGCAGATTCTTTACCATCTGAGACACCAGGGAAGCCAACCTAAACAGTGATAAACTGTTCAAAGATTGATGAAGGAAGAATGAACTAAGTCATCAAAGAGAAAAGAAAACAAGTGAGAGGATGGGCCCATATCCTCCTAAACTAGAGTTTAAAAAGAATGAAAGTTATGATAGCTGACTCTGGATTACCTCTGACCTCTAGACACGTGATGGTGTCATCATTCCAGGAGAGGTTGCTGGCTCTCCAGAACAAGTGTGGAAGGGAATCTTGCAGTCAGAAGCTGCAGCAGCAGTGTATTTTTTATGATCCTATGTTTAAATGAAATTTCTAAGTTGTGACTTTGTAATTCAGAAAGTGCCTAAATAATAGACAACAAAATGGAAATAAAGAGCAAAGGCTTTACAGGTAACAAAATGAAATGGTTTGAATTAGGCAAGACTTTGCAGAGAACCAAAGCTCATAGGTATTATTTAGACGAATGATATATTACATATACATATAGGCTTCCCTGGTCAATCAGAGGTTAAAGCGTCTGCCTGCAATACAGGAGACGTGGGTTCGATCCCTGGGTTGGGAAGATCCCATGGAGAAGGAAATGGCAACCCATTGGTCAGAGGAGCCTCGTGGGCTACAGGGGGTTCACAAGGAGTCAGACACGACTGAGCGACTTCACTTCCTCTATATTACATGTATTACATAAAATAATAATGATGACATAATACATTCAAATTACTTTGGAAAAGAAAAAAAAGACTCAATGTCAATGATAAGAAATGTAGTAGGAATGTGTGCCATTTGATCAACAGGAAATAAAAGAAATAATTAAAGTTAGAATTTGAGAATTTTAAAGAGTCACTAAAAGAGTAAGTAGAAATGTGCATGAAAAATGCTGTCATCAGTAGACAGAGTATTTTATAGTACTCCCCGCCACCCCCCAAATCACAAAAGTCTAGCCAAATGCCATCACACTGTTACCAAAGAGAAACCACTGCAACAGTTAAACAAATTATTAATACCATGGGCTCAGGACTGCTAACAGCCTTTAGTCCTAAAATCATACTAAAGTTTAATTCTATGTCAACTTTTTAGTTTCAAGAAGTATACCTCTCATTTGAGCCACCTGAGACAGTACAAGGGCTAATTATGGGGGAATTAATAGGATAGTTTGATGCTGGCAACAAAATAAAATGCCACCCTCTCTCAACACTGAAGCAGGTATTAAACTACATGTCCTACTCAAGGTTCTGTCCCAGAAGAAGCAGAGTTATTCACTGTTCCTTAAACATAAAAATCTCAGTTTAGAGTAATTCCCTCATATTCACTTAACAGAATCTTGACCACTCCTTCACAGCCCAACTCAGGCCATGTGAAAATGAAGTCACTCAGTTGTGTCCAACTCTTTGCCACCCCAGGGACTGTAGCCTACCAGGCTTCTCAGTCCATGGAATTGTCTAGGCAAGAGTACTAGAGTGGGTTGTCATTTCCTTCTCCAGGGGATCTTCCCAACCCAGGGACTGACGCTTTGCAAGTAGACGCTTTACCATCTGAGCCACCAGGGAAGTAACTCAGCCATATTTACTTCATAAAACCTTTCTCATTTAGGTTCATAATAATAGTCCTCTAATACAGATCACTTAAAATCAGTGTAAGATTATAGGTGTGATCCACTTACTATTCCAAGAACACTGAGCACAAAAGATACATTGTAATTTACATTTCTCTGGCAACCCACTCCAGTGTTCTTGCCTGGAGAAGCCCAGGGATGGGGTCGCACAGAGTCAGACACGACTGAAGCAACTTAGCAGTAGCAGCAGCTCCCTTAAACAAACATATATGGGCAGTCACCCAACTCTCAGTCTAATGTTTTTTCCACTATCTCACTTAGGTGTACTTTAACTGGACATGTATTTCAAAACAGTCAAAGAGTAAGCACATGATTTATCCCTGTGATTATACTCAACTGGCTCCCTTTCCATTTGCAGTTCCAAGTCTTCACTCTTCTTGTTAAGAGCACTATTCTAAATACACACCCAACCCTCTGTTCACTAAGAAAACAGAAGCCATCATGTGTGAATCCCTCCACCATTCCTCCCCACCTGTATCTTCACCATCTTATCATTCATTCTTATCCGGAGGTTAATTTCTCTACAATGTTCTTGATTCCATCTTCTCTTAAAGTTCAAGCCCTCTACCATTTGTCCTTTTCTGTTATTTTCCTTCTCTCCCTCTCCAAGGCTCTTTCCACTCCAATCATTTATACACAAGCATTTACTGAACTTACTAAGTGCCAGGCACTGTTCTGTGTACCAGGATTATTTCCACACTCACAGACCTTACTATTTCAGTGGGTGAGGCTAACAGCAAACAATGACTGAAAATGATGGTTTCTCACAGTAGTTAAGTACTACAATGAAAATAAACAGATTCAACTGGGGTGTAGTTAGATAGAAGAGAATGAGGGGATAAATCTGCTTAGGTTGGCTGTTTTGAGAGCTCACTGGAATGGTAACATCTAAGTGGTCAGGTAGGAGCCAGCTACCTGAAGACCTTCGGACACAACCTTGGTGTGTTTAATGAGATAAGGACCTCATGACTAAACATAATGAGCCTAGTGGAGCAGTAGTACAAAAAGTCTGAGGCAGGCACCAGATCATATAGGTCGTAGAGAAGAAGTGTGAATTTTATTCTACATGCAACAGGAAGCCACTGGAGAATCTTAAGCAGGGAATGACATGATCCAATTATTTTCAAACCTCAAATGTACAATAAAACTCCCATCTTTAGGGTGACAGAATTTGTATTTCCAATTTAAAATTATTGCTATGTGCACTCTAAAAATTTTAACAGAAAAAACTGCCTCAACATCTGTATTTAATGCAATATCTATAAAAACTCATTTTAAATGAAAGTTAAAATCAGAGGAGAATAAGTAAGTGTGGTAACTCAATAAACTACACTTACATGCTGATTTTTTTTCCATTTACTGAGATAGTTTAAAGATCACAATCCACATTTTTATTATACCCTTTCCCAAATTTTGAACTTCTAATTCAAAAATTCAAACTCACCTCGACAAGCTTCTTCAAAATCTTGGGTTATGTCCACCCAGTTTGTATTGCTTTTTTCCATCTTTTCTGGTATACCGAGCTCCCATCCTGAATCATCATCTTCTACAGAAGCTTTCATAACCATTATGCCTATAAAATTAATATTACCGTAAGAGAGAGAATGTAGCTTTCAGGGAAAGAGTATTTGCAAACCATGTGTGTCTAAGTATTGGATGAAACTCTTACTAAACTATTGAAGCAGAGATCTTTTGAGTTTGAGGACAGCACTGTGAAAAACTACCTTAATGCAATTAAATCTCACGTTAATTAACACTGCTACTGCTCATTTAATAATAAACAGCCCATCACCTATCAGGACTCATAGTTAGTGTACATATTTGAGAAGTAAAATCACAAACCATCCCACCGGCGGCCCAAAAAGAACCAACTCCAGAGCTTCCAACTTTTAATACTGGCCACAAATAACCAAGGCACTCTTCAGGGTCCCCTCTGGAAGTCCAAGACCCCATGCAGCAACTACTCAAGTCAAGATGGTCCCTCACCTGCTCGGAGCTCACAGGGAGAACCTCTCCCGACCCGGCCGAACCCCAAAACAGCCCGTTCCGGGGGTGGGGAGTGGGGGCATTGCGTGAGGGAGCGTACCGACTGCCCAGCGCGGGGGAGCACCTGAAGAGGGGGCCCGCCCCAAACGGGTCAGCCCGGCCGGGCCCCGGCTCCCCGGGCACGGGAGCAAGGACAGGGCTGTCGTAGCGCGCGAGGACGGGCACGCCCGGTACCGGGTCGTCGCCCGGGTAACACCAGCTAAGGGCAGGGCCTCGGCGGGGAGCGGGCACCAGTAAGCCCGAAGCTCCTACCTGAAGCGCGGCGGGAGGGCCGGGGCCGCAGGGTGACCTGGCCTCCCCAGGGTCCGCCACACGCGCGGGGGGCTGTGGCTCTAAGGCACGGGAGGAAGAAAGTCTCAATGGCTCCGCACCGCGGTCCCTACCTACTTCTCTCGTGACCACCCGCGCCGCCACGCACCGTCCAGACCGCGGAAATAACGACACCTCCTCGGCCGCCGCCGGCGCCCCCTCCCCTCTCCGCCCTGCCCGACCGGTCTCATGCGCGCATGCGCACGCCTCGTGCGCGCGACCCGCCTCCTCTAACTCACGCCTGAGGACTTCGCGCTCCTCGGCCACACCCCCTTCCTCGCCACCGCCCACATTCGGCCGTTGGCGGCCATCTTCTCTTCTCGCGGGATTAGAGCAGATCGCGATACCGGAAGATACATTCCTTCTTCACCCTGCGGCCGCATCCTGGGTAATGGGTGGGTCCTAGAAAGGGGCGGAGCCTGGGGGCCCCAGAGCCCGCCCCTCCTCGCCCCGCACGGCTACCTGGGACATTCTTAGAAAGGTGACAGGAAGGATTGAGGGAAGGATGGAAGTGTGCGCAGATCATAGAGGTTGGGTCCTTGAATGAAGACCCCAGCTCTGCTGCTTGACACCGATTTTATGTTTACTAGAAAGTCTAGGGATTTCGAGAGGAAACAAAATACAGCAGAATCAAGCTGTTTTCTTTTTTCTTTTAGACCTTTGGTTTAGCGTTTTCCTAAAATTGATAAAATGATCGGTTTTAGAGTGGGGTTACATTAGTGACTAGTAAACACAACTTTACCACTAATAGTCATTAAGAGGTAATCCCAGGTGGCTCAGTGATATCCTCCTGCCAATGCAGGAGATGGGAGTTTGATCCCTAGGTGGGGATGATTTCCTGGAGGATGGACGAAATGGCAACCTACTCCAGTATTCTTGTCTGGGAAATACATGGACAGAGAAGCCTGGCGGCCTGCAATCTGTAGGGTTGCAGAGTAGGAGACTGAGCACACACACAGGCAGCCGTTAAGGTGGCCAAAATTTAAAATCTGATATAAATGTTGACAACATGGATCAGCAGGACCTCTCATATATTGCTGATAGGAATCTCAAATGGTATAAAAATTTTGGTAACAGTCCATGTTTTACTATAAAATTAATCATGTATTTACATGATCCAGCAATTCCACTCCTAGTTATTTAATTAGGAATGAAAATGTACCCAAGCAAAAATTTGTACATTAATTTTCATAGCTTAATTTTTTTTTAACTTTTTTTTAAAAATTTTCTTTACTTTATTGTGTTGGTTTTGCCATACATTGACATGAATCCGCCATGGGTATACATATGCTCCCCCTCCAGAACCCTCCTCCCTCCTTCCTCCCGATTCCCTCCCCCTGGGTCATCCTGGTGCACCAGCCCCAAGGATCAAACCTGGGCTGGCCATTGATTTCACATATGATAATTAACATGTTTCAATGCCATTCTCCCATATCATCCCACCCTTGCCCTCTTCCACAGAGTCCAGGAGACTGTTCTATACATCTGCGTTTCTTTTGCTGTCTCGCATGCAGGGTTCTCGTTACCATCTTTCTAAATTCCATATATATGCGTTAGTATAATTTTTAATGACCAAAAAGTGGAAGCAGCTCCAATGTTCATCAAGTGATGAATGGATAAAGAAATTGTGGAATACCCATACAATAATATGTAATTATCCATATAATGAATAGTGATTAGCGACAAACAAGGATGACTACTTGCTATGCAAATATATGAATCTCCTAAAACATTATTCTGAGCAAAGGATATCAGAGTATGAGCAACACAGTATGATTGCATTTATATGAAATTCTAGAGAAGACATGTAATCTATTGTGACGAAGCAGCACAGTGAGCGCCACGAGTGGAGGAGGGTATCAAGGAGGAATTAATTGGAAAAAGGCTAGGTGATTTGAAGTGTTGGAAGCATGCTGTATCTTGATTATGATGGTGGTTATATGGCTGAATTCACTAGTAAAAGCTCATTGAAGTGTTCAGTTACAACATGTGCATTTCACTTTGTGCAAATCAAACCTCAATAAAGTTGATTTTAAAAACAACAACAAAAAGTCTTTGTGTCTCATATAGAATAATGTTTCCTAAGGGCAAGAGCTTTGCCTATTTTGAACAAAGTTGTATCCCTACCATTAAAAGCAGTGGTTGACATATAATTGGTACTCACTAAATACATTGAGGATGAAAATATAGAAAAGAATTACAAGTAAACAGAAATTAATGTTTCTCCAAAAACATCTGATAATCTTTACAGTTCAATTCAGGTCAGTTGCTCAGTCGTGTCTGACTCTTTGTGACCCCATGAACCGCAGCACACCAAGCCTCCCTGTCCATCACCAACCCCCAGACTTAACCCAAACTCATGTCCATTGAGTTGGTGATGCCATCTAACCATCTCATCCTCTGTCGTCCCCTTCTCCTCCTGCCTTCACTCTTTCTAAACATCAGGGTCTTTTCAAATGAGTCAGCTCTTCACATCAGGTGGCCAAAATATTGGAGTTCCAGCTTCAACATCAGTCCTTCCAATGAACACCCAGGACTGATTTCCTTTAAGGATGGACTGGTTGGATTTCCTTGTAGTCCAAGGGACTCTCAAGAGTCTTCTTCAACACCACAGTTCAAAAGCATAAATTCTTCTGCACTCAACTTTCCTTATAGTCCAACTCTCACATCCATACATAACTACTGGAAGAACTATAGCCTTGACTAGACCGACCTTTGTGACAAAGTGAAGTCTCTGCTTTTTAATATGGTGTCTAGATTGGTCATAACTTTCCTTCCAAGGAGTAAGTGTCTTTTAGTTTCATGGCTGCAGTCACCATCTGCAGTGATTTTGGAGCCCCCCAAAATAAAGTCAGCCACTGTTTCCACTGTTTCCCCACCTATTTGCCGTGAAGTGATGGGACCGGATGTTATGATCATTGTCTTCTGAATGTTGAGCTTTAAGCCAACTGTTTCACTCTTCTCTTTCACTTTCATGAAGAGGCTCTTTAGTTCTTCTTCACTTTCTGCCATAAGGGTGGTATCATCTGCATGTCTGAGGTTATTGATATTTCTCCCAGCAATCTTGATTCCAGCTTCCTCCAGTCCAGCATTTCTCATGATGTACTCTGCAAATAAGTTGAATAAGCAGGGTGACAATATGCAGTCTTGACATACTCCTTTTCCTATTGGGAACCAATCTGTTGTTCCATGTCCAGTTCTAACTGTTGCTTCCTGACCTGCACAGAGAGGCAGGTTTTTTCAAGAGGCAGGTCAAGTGGTCTGGTATTCCCATCTCTTTCAGAATTTTCCACAGTTTCTTATGATCCACACAGTCGAAGGCCTTGGCAAAGTCAACAAAGCAGAAGTAGATGTTTTTCTGGAACTCTCTTGCTTTTTCAATGATCCAGCAGATGTTGGCAATTTGATCTCTGGTTTCTCTGCCTTTTCTAAAACCAGCTTGAACATCTGGAAGTTCATGGTTCACATATTGCTGAAGCCTGGCTTGGAGAATTTTAAACATTACTAGCAGGTGAGATGAGTGCAATTGTGCAGTAGTTTGAGCAATCTTTGGCATTGCCTTTCTTTGGGACTGGAATGAAAACTGACCTTTTCAAGTCCTTTACAGAGGCCATAAGAAATCTAGGAAAGTGTGAACTAACTTCATTAGAGTTATTCAGTATTATGTGTAGATTGTGAGAAATACCAATATAGCACATAAAAAACCTAAAACAAAACACCATATTTTCAAAATTAGGCTGCTTCCAAAATAACTTGAAACAAAGAGTTAAAAAGAAAAGAAAAATCAGCAGAACAATGTAATCAAATGAAACAAGATTTTCTTAATTTCTTCACTAAAATTGTAATTTACTTGAAATTCAAATGTATTTTCACAAGTTCTAATTATTTCTCTGCTTTAAAAACCTTTTCCCTGAGGAGAGGTTTAACTTATAATGATATCCATATGCTTCATAGAGTTGAAAAATAAGCATTTTACACATTAAGTAGACTACATCTTGAATAAACAACTATTGATTGACAAGTAGTGGTGTGGCCAAAGAAGTCTATAGTTACAGAGTGAGTGAGTGAGTGATAGTCGCTCAGTTGTGTCCAACTCTGTGACCCCATGGACTGGAGCCCACCAGGCTCGTCTGTCCATGGAATTCTCCAGGCAAGAATACTGGAGTGGGTTGCCATTTCCTCCTCCAATAGACACAGAGTAGATGGGCATCTTTGGAGAGCTGGAAACTATGAGTCTAAGTTTTGAATTATAAAATCCTAAGTATTCTATTCTTAAACATTTCTGTTGAGAGGAAATTTAACTTGATGCCATTGCATTGTACAGACATCAGGAATTAGTAAAACATGATTTTGATAAAAGTAGAGCTGCCAAAGTGAACTTTATGTTTGAATGCACCAGTTTTACCACTACATAAAAGTTAAGGATATCCTAAAGGCTATAGGCAGTTTAGAGCAATGCTTTCTGAAAAGGAAATAAAGCCTAACAAACACTGCCACCACGTCCTGCTTGCTATCAGCGGCACACAGTGAGATGTATTCCAGGACTTTGTTTCACACATGTAAGATTTCTACTATCCATTTAACCATTGATGTCTCTTTTAAGAAAAAAGAGAAAGGAAAAGGAAATAGAAATAATAATATCCTACTGCATCACCATGTTTCTGTGACAGGAACATGGCATTATATTTTATTAAGTATAGGTAATATCAGTTTGGGCTTCCCTGGTGGCTCAGTGGTAAAGAATCTGCCTGCCAATGCAGGAGATGAAGGTTTGATCCCTAGGTCAGAAAGACCATGTGGAGAAGGAAATGCCACCCACTCCAGTGTACCTGCCTGGAAAATTCCATGAACAGGGGAGCCTGATGGGCTACAGTCCATGGGGTTGCAAAGAGTTGGATATGACTTAGTGACTAAACAACAACAATAATATCAATTTAGTTGGTTCTATCATATTTACATTCTTCTTTAGAAGTCTTACATTTTGTGTATCTTGATATACAGTAATTAAGAGTTATAAAAATAAACGGTGTTAGGAGATAATGTGTAAGTATCCGCTATATAATATTTCTAGTTATATTTTTCTCACACATTAATTTGTTGTTCCTACTATCAGTGACTACTAATCACCATTGTTAACTAGTCTGATTGTTTAGACTACAACACTTAAGTAACAGAAAATTGGATGCAGTATATATACTTTCAAATATCTATTTTCATAAATTTATGTTTAATATATATGTGTATATTTATTCTGTATCTTTTTTCCTAATGTAACTGTGTCTTGGGTTGACAAGCTATAAGACAGTCACCTCACTTCACTAAGTGGATATACTATAATTTATTCAACCAGTTCTCTGCTGATAGACATTTAGGTTGTTTCCAGGGGTTTACCATTGTAAATAATGCTACCATGAATAGCAGTGTGCATATGCCTTTTCATAGTTTTGCCAGCATATCTTTGGACTAAATTTTTATAGCAGCACATGTAACTTTGCTGTTACCAAATTTCCCCCATCAAGGGTTCTTTCCCTGAAACTAGCAATGGATGAGACGGCTCCCTTTTCCATAACCTCATCAGTACAGTATGTGACCAAACTTTCAGAATTTTGCCAAACTGCTAAGTGATGAAAATGATATTTCAGTATAGTTTTAATTTGCATCTTCTTATTATGAGTGAGGTAGAAAATCTTTTTAAGGACAATATGCCACTTTATCTGTGATCTGTCTTTATCTCTAGCCTGTTGTGTATGGAATTAATTATTTTCTTTTTTCTCTTAAGAAGCTCTATATATTAACTTTTAAGTTGAATTTTTTAAGCCAGTGTGTCATTTGTCTTTTTACTATGTTTTTGGTTGTTCAGTTTTTGTTTTGTTTTGTTTTTTGCTGTTTGAAAATATTTTAAAGTCAAATTTATTAATAAAGATGTAATTTTCGAACCATGGGAATTATTGAGATCACACAAGAAGATGCTGTCCAGAGGGAAGTAAGCTCAAAATTGAGTTTGAGCAACCTCACACATTTAGAGATGGAGTAGAGGAAGAGCACTCAGGACCCAGCACTCTGAGAATTAAGACTGAAGCAGGAGAAAAACCAGGAGGGTGGTTTGCTGTATCTGAGAGAAATACTAACACCCAATTATCCATTTAATAACAACACACATGCATAACTTATAATATTGCTTCCTTTATGAAAAAACTTTTCAAAATTCCTTTTTATCTATGATTTTCAAGCAGTTTCTTGGCATCTATCAAGTCAAATTTTTACTTAGAATAAGATTAACTACAAAGGTAGGTTGCTTGTGAGGCCATCAATAAGTTGTCTAATGCATAAATATTGAAACTCTTAAACTTCTATCAAAAGAGATGTGAACATAAAAGACATATCAAACTATTGCAGATAAATTATGAAATTAATGAATTAGAGGAAGAAGTGAAAGGAGAAATAGTGAAAAAAGCATCAATTAGATAAACTTTAGGTCCCAGTTGAAATATATTGGAAAAAATTTGAATCTATTGAGCAAATCTGAACACAGACTGGATAGTTGATAATATATATATTTTTAATTTAGGTAGTATAATGGTATTATATTAACCTTTTAAGAACAACAGAGTTAATTTTTAATAGATCCATACTGAAATAATTATAAATGAAAAAATCTGATGCCTGATATTTGCTTCAAAATCATCCAGTGGGTTTGGAGGTAAATGGACAGAAGGAATAAGATTTGTTGATAATTGTGGAAGATGGTGATGGATATGAGTTCATTATACTCTTCTATGTTGTGTATGTTTAACTTTACATAATACAAGCTTTCTTTGAGAAAAAAATAATAGTTAAATGTCTGTCCCTAATGGCTTTATCTCACTGTAGACCATTAAAAAATGGTCTTTACTTTTCTGTATTATCACAGTCCTAGCAACATGAGTAACAGGAAACATTGCCGCAAGTATGTTGTTACAAAATAAAACATCTTGGTGTGAAACTGCAAAATAAATTGGGAAGTTTATTAAATAAAATTGTCTTCTCTTAAACGTTACACTAAACAGTTACTCTTAAGTGAGCTAAACTCTTTAATGTTCATTAAAATTATACTACCATAACCATTGGATATTTTTCTTATTTTAAAACTAAATATAAAAAATTACTCATGCATGTAAACCAACCCATAAAAATTGCCCATAATTCCAGACTGAAAGATGACCTTTGTTCATATTGTTCATTCATTTTCCATGCAGATACATGCTTTTATTTGGTTGTATTAAAAGTAGGTTCTCACTGTACATGTTGCTTTGTATTCTATTAACTTCAAAATGGGTTATGTCCTTCATGTTAATAAAAATTATTATGAAACAGACACACCAGTATGTTTCCCTCTCATAGGATTATTTTAAATCTCACTCATTGTCCTTTGTGATTTTTTTGATCGTGACCATAATTTTCCTGTTTGTGGGTCCCCCCCACAATAAAACAGCTTTAATTTTTTTGTCCTTTTTGTATGTTTTCTAGGTAATTAATTTCTTATTTTTTCCTGATTAATGCCCTCTCCATATCTTTGGTAATTCCCTTCTAGTTTCGTAAGATGAGTTTCATAGCAGCACTATTTACAACAGCCAAGACATGGAAGCAACCTAAATATCCATCGATAGATGAGTGGATAAAGAAGATGTGGGCCTTCCCTCATGGCTCACATGATAAAGAATCTGCCTGTAATGCAGGGGACCCAGGTTCAATCTCTGGGTCAGGAAGATCCCCTGGAGAAGGAAATGGCAACCTACTGCAGCATTCTTGCCTGGAAAATCCCGTGGATGGAGGAGCCTGGCAGGCTACAGTCCTTGGGGTTGCAAAGAGGTGGACACAACTGAGTGGTATAAACACATATGGACTATTACTTAGCCATAAAAAGAATGAAATAATGCCATTTGCAGCAATATGGATGGACCCAGAGATTATTATAATAAGCAAAGTCAGACAGAGAAAGACAAATATCACATGACATCACTCATATATGGAATCTAAAATATGACACGAAAGTACTTATCCAAAAAACAGAAAAAGACTCACAGACATAGAGAACAGACTTGTGGTTAGCAAGGGGTGAGGGGTAGAGAAGGATGGATTGTGAGTTTGGGATTAGAAGATGCAACATTATATACAGAATGGATAAACAGCAAGGTTCTACTGTAGAGCACAGGAAACTATATTCAATATCTTGTGATAAACCATAATGGAAAATAATATGAAAAAGAATGTATATATGTGTATAACAGAATCACTGTTGTATAGAAGAAACTAACACAGCATTGTAAGCCAACTGTATTCAATAAATAAAATATATGATGAGTAGTTGGTGCCTTTAATTTTCATTCTTTGTATTAATAATGAGGAAATGTGAGATGCTTTTCCAAGAGGTCTTTTTTGTTTCCTAAATTTTCTTATAATACTGTCTTCCACATATATAGTATCTTCTCATATCTCATAACATAAATGATAATTTTCCCTTCTCCTTACATACTGTATTTTTTCTAATTGTTTTCAGTCTCTGTCTTTTATTTGAGAAATTTCTTCAGTCTGGTGGTTGTTGGGTAGAAGTTCATATTGAAGCATGTTTTTCAAAGAGTAGAATGAAGGCTTTTTGCTTCCAGGAAGGGCTTGTCAAATGTTGTCCTCACTATAAGAAAGCCTGGCTGAGCCATTCAGTCAGTGAACCTCTGACAGCATCATCTTTGGGCCTTGTGTCTTGGACTCGTCTGATTTCTCAAAGGAGCTTCTGATCCAGGGCCTTTGTATATAGCTATACAAGCTGGGCACTGCACAACAGGGGTTTCTTTCATGTTAACTGTGTGTATGTAAGGCTTCCCCAGAACTGCATACCTTAGCAGCTCTGCTCCAAAATTCTACTAGTTGAGTAGCCATTGGGAATGGAGGATGAAGGCTGGAAGGTGAAGGAGAGAGAATCAATATCCGTTATAACATTTTCACTTAATCTCCCTTGTTCATAAGCACCTCCATTGCCAGATATTCTTTCCTTTATCTTTTCCAATCTTCTATGGGGACTGAGGTGGGGGCTTCCCTGGTGGCTCAGAGGATAAAGTGTCTGCTTGCAATGCAGGAGACCTGGGTTCGATTGCTGGGTTGGGAAGATCCCCTGGAGAAGGAAATGGCACCCCACTCCAGTACTCTTGCCTGGAAAATCCCATGGACAGAGAAGCCTAGTAGGCTACAGTATATGGGTTTGCAAAGAGTCGGACACGACTGAGAGACTTCACTTTAACTTTAACTTTTTATAGGGACTGAGGAGGGGTAATCACACCCAAACAGAATTGGGAAGGAGATGTCAGATCCTGGTAATTCTCAAACATACTCCCTTCTTTTAGACTCATCCTAACCTTCACCTTGGGAGACAGCTGGTTCTGTCTGCTCTTGGGTCTTCTAGGTGTTTCTGTGGCACAGAATGGGTGGTTTCTGGGCTTTCCCCATCACTCCCTCCTGATCCAACTCTCTTGGGTCTACTAAGTGCATGCCCTCATCCATCTGCTTCATGTCATCAAAGGTATTATTTCTTCTTCATCCATTTCTTTTGTCCTTGTGAGCATGTGCCTTTCCACTTTCATTTTGTAGACATTAATACCTGTATCCAGTCCTCCATATTTAATAGGAAGTCTAACAAAGGAATCTGGAACAAGGCTCCTGAACATGTTAAATTCCAGTGTCCTCATTCAAAAACAATGACCTTACATCACTTACAGAGTTGCAAGAATCATAGTTTAGATAATTACAAAATTACATAATGTAATCCTTTTTTAAATTCTTCTGATATCTCAGTTGTTTCATACTACTTGATGGCTATTTATCCAGTACTGAAGGTAAAGTTCTTGTACTTCACATTTGTCACACCCAGATTCATGGCTGCTTATTCCATTTTTAAACATCTTTGGGGGAAATGGTCTTTATTTTATATCCTCATCTCTTAAAAAATCCATTTCAATGACTTGAGTTTATAAAACTATAAAGGCATTCACACATCAGCTTCAGCACCTTGCAGAAGTACTTTTTAGTTGCCTAAAAAGCAGTCTTTCAGAAGCTTGAAGATTTATAGCAAGCCTCTTATGATTTTCAGCCCTGAGATAAGTGTAAAATCACTTTTATTCTAAACTAAATTGAAGCAAAAATATAGATGCTTATGTGAGACATATTATAAAGTTCTCCCTATCCTTTGCACATAATTTTTTAAAGAAATACAAATGGTCATGTTTATGTTTTAGAAAAGAAATAGGAAATAGTACTTAAACCTGCACTGTCCCTAAACATCTGAAGTCCCTGGAGAATTCTGTCGATGTTAAAAAAAAAAAAAATGTTTGGGAGACTCAAATGTAGAAAAACATGAGAAGAGCAATGCTATTTTTAGAATAGTATATTTCTATATTTCTGTGCCAGTTACACTTTGAAATATGCTTTAGTACAAACTAATGAGATTTGTGTTCATTGGTATTATTAAGTAGGAATATAAAACATGAAGCTAACATATAACATGATTCATTCAAACCAGGAAGGTGAAGCAGGCAGCAAAGAACACAAAATGCAGTCTACTTTAATCATCTTTCTTACAAAATTATTACCAAAGTTAATTGAAAATAATCCAGATAAACACAGAGTCTAAATATACTGGTAAGTATGTGGGGGGAAAAAAGACCTGTTACAAAGTAAGAGAGGTAACTTTTCCAGTACTGTTCTACTCTTTTTCTCCTTAGAGACCTTCAAGAACTAGGAATGTTCTTAAAGACATTCAAGGACTAGATATACCAATATATGAAATTTACAGTTGTCATTATAACACATGAGTGTTGGAATACCTGGAATTTTACTAAGAGATTCAAAAAAGCATCATAGGTTCTTCAAGATATTGCAAGCAGAGAC
Source organism: Antilocapra americana (assembly GCA_007570785.1). Lineage (NCBI taxonomy): Eukaryota > Metazoa > Chordata > Mammalia > Artiodactyla > Antilocapridae > Antilocapra > Antilocapra americana. The sequence continues at coordinate 20,757,231 of ML661897.1, forward strand.
AACTTAAGGACATCTGCAAATGCTCTTCTTCTTTCATTATTTGCTCTTCCTTTCTGGAAATTAAAGTAGAATGAGCAAGATAGGATTTGCCTACTTATTAGGATTTTTGTATACAATTTTTATTTCTGCACATCCTTTCACTAAGGTAGACTATTTCATGTTGTGGACTCTGCAACACACACCTTTAAAACCTATACGGTTCTTTGCATCTTCACATGGTGATGGTCTTTCTTTATTCCATATGAGAAAAATACAAAGCATAAAAATTACCTCTTTTACCATAGCTTCATTGTAAACTCTTATTCTTCAGTCTTGTAACTTTTTGACTGATTACTTATATAACACAAATATTCATTAATATTCATCTTTTGCACAGTTTTCTCTGTAGTGATGGTATCTGTGTATGTAAGGCAAATAAGATTTCTGCTTTTGCAGAAATTATAACTTATGAAGCTAAATTATTCTGGTGTTTATTATAAAATAAATTAAGCAAACTAGAGGTAATTGAGAAGAAAGAAAAGCAGGAAACACTAATTCAACCCAAACACAGTTATTATTAGCATTTTAGCCTCTGTGTTGCTATTTTTTTTCTTACCACAATTTTTTGCTGTTGTTTTCCCTTTTGGATATATGGCTGGGGAGAGGGGGTGGTATTGTTCAACATACCAGAGTCTGCATTTTTGCAACTGTAAACATCTGTGCATGTATCTGCATAACTCTCGTGGCCATCATTTTGATAACATTGAAACGTTTACTGTTTTTTGGCATTGGTAACTGGGTAAGAGCTCAGATTCACATATCCCATCCTTAGGAATAACTGGTCTACCCTGGAGTTGGTGAGAAAAGCTCCTGATAGCTCCAAATGTACTTTTAACTTCAGACTTGCTGACCAGAGGTCACTGAGAACACATTTACACAGAAAGGATACATGTATTTATGCTATGACACACATTTCCAAAGAAATAGCATGATGAATGATCTTAAATTCCTAGACCAATCCAGATCATGAGGATTTCCTTTGTTTGCTTGTTTTCTTTCTTTCTTTTTTTTTTTCATTTTTGTTTTGCCTATGATTTACTTGGGATTTCCCTAGTGGCTCATATGGTAAAGAATCTGCTGCAATACAGGAGACCCAGGTTTGATCCTTGGGTTGGGAAGATCCCCTAAAGAAGGGAATGGCAACCCACTCCAATATTCTTGCCTGGAGAATCCCATGGACAGAGGAGCCTGGCGGGCTACAATCCATGGGGGTCACACAGAGTCAGACGCAACTGAGTGATTATCACTGGCACTGTCATGATGTACTAAGTTTACTCAGAAACTTAACTGGGGCTTCCCTGGTGGCTCGGTGGTACAGAACCTGTCTGCCAATGCAGGAGACACAGATTCAATCCCTGATCTGGGGAGATCCCAAGTGCTGCAGAGCAATTAAGTCTGTGGACCCAAACTACTGAGCCCGTGCTCTAGAGCACAGGAGCCACAACTACTGAGACCACATGCCACTAACACTGAAGCCCACACACAGTAGGGACTGTGCTCCACAACAAGGGAATCCACTACAAGGGTCCTCATTGGTGGCTCAGAGGGTGGAGAAGCCACTGCAATGAGAAGCCAATGTGCTGCAACTAGAGGAAAGCCTGCACAGCAACAAAGACCCAGCAAAGCCAAAAATAAATACAATTATTTAAAAAATTAATTGGCTTTGGGCACTAGACTCATAAACTGAACCATTGTTATCACACTGGTCCTAGGTGAAAATATGTTTATCATTGCTGCCATAAACATGAATTATTGGAATATGACTTATTTTTAAAGTGTTAACTGATAATAGTGATGCTATTTTTTTCTGGTTAAAGGGAGTAATTGTCAATGGATAGAATCAACTTTATTTCATCCAGCTACAAGGCAATCAGGCTATCTTTGTTTGAAAAGCAATCTGTGGCTTTAGTGATATTATTTGAAATACTTCAAATAACAGTACCTAGAATTTAGGCTCAAATCCCAAATATGTGTAAAGAATTACCTAGGTCTCTGAGAGTGTAACAAATAAGACAAAATAAAAGCATGACCCTCAGTTAGCTCCTGATTTCAAGGGAGAGGGTTGCATATTAATAACTAAGTACAACCAAGAGATGGGAATACCAGACCACTCTACCCGCCTCCTAAGAAATCTGTATCCAGGTCAAAAAGCAATAGATAGAACTGGACATGGAACAATAGAGTGGTTTCAAATTGGGAAAAGAGTACATCAAGCCTGTATATTGTCTCCCTGCTTATTAAGCTTATATGCAGAACATATCATGTGAAATTCTGGGCTTGATGAAGCACAAGCTGGAATTAAGATTGCCAGGAGAAATATCAATAACCTCAGATACGCAGATGACACCACCATTACAGCAAAAATTGAAGAAGAACTAAGGAGCCTCTTGATGAAAGTGAAAGAGGAGAGCAAAAAGTGGCTTAAAACTCAACATGTAAAAAATGAAGATCATGGCATTTGGTCCCATCACTTCATGGCAAATAGATGGGAAAACAATGGAAATAGTGACAGACTTTATTTTTATAGGCTTCAAAATCACTGCAGATGGTCACTACAGCCATGAAATTAAAAGACACTTGCTCCTTGGAAGAAAAGCTATGACCAACCTAGACAACATATTAAAAGCAGAGACATTATTTTGCTGACAAAATTACATCTAGTCAAAGCTATGGTTTTTCCAATAGTCATGTATGGATATGAGAGTTGGATTACAAAGAAAGCTGAGTGCAGAAAAATTAATACTTCTGAACTGTGGTGTTGGAGAAGATTCTTGAGAGTCCCTTGGATTGCAAGGAGATCAAACCAATCAATCCTAAAGGAAATCAGTCCTGAATACTTATTGGAAGGACTGATGCTGAAGCTGAAACTTCAGAACTTTGGCCACCTGATGCGAAGAACTGATTCACCAGAAAAGACCCTGATGCTGGGAAAGATTGAAGGCAGGAGGAGAAGGAGACAACAGAGGATGAGATGATTGCATGACATCAGCAACTCGATGGACACGGGCTTGGGTGGACTCCGGGAGTTGGTGATGGACAGAGAAGCTTGGTGTGCTGCAGTCCATGGGGTACAAAGAGTCAGACACGACTGAGCGACTGAACTAAACTGGACAACCATGACCAAGAATGAAGGAAAAGAACCACAACAATGATAGAAGCTTTGAAGAATGTAATGAGACCTCAAAAATGGAAGAAAATTTTTGTTAAGTCATGTATCTAATATGGAATTTTTATATGGTGTATGTAAAGAACTACTACAACTCAGTAATGAAAAGACACAGGGGAAGGAAAGAGGATGAGATGAGCTGAGAGAGTAGCACTGACATATATACACTATCTTGTGTAACAAGTTCTCAGGCCCTACCCCAGACCTACTCGGTTAAAAAGCTTCTCGGTGGGGCTGATGCCTGTCTGTGAAGCTTCACGCTGATAAAGCCTACCCTGCTTCCTCAGAGCTAGACTGACTACACCCAACCAAACTAAAGTTACTTTTTTTTCCTGGACATGATATGAGGGAAGACAGTTTCAGATTCCTGTCTGTGGGCTAGCTCAGCATCTCACACAAAGGAGTGAAACATCAGTCAACTCCTGCCTGGATTTCTGAATAGACAGAAGTGAAAAGGAGGAAAGGACCAAGAAGTAGGGGACAGGAGAAGACAGAGAAAGTTCAAATTGTGAGGTGAACCGACACCTCTTTTATTCTGATATGACATTACTGGCTACAGTCCATGGGGTCGCAGAGTCGGACACATGAATGAGCAACGAAGCACCCACATGCCTTTGGCTGATTAGATTGTGAACCCTTATTTTTAAGTGAGTTTTTCTCCCCATTACTCTACCAGACTGAAAGTCACAGAGGCAGAGCTTTTCAAACCTACTGCCTGGTGGTGGAGGTATTTGTTAACTAACATGAACAGTCTTGCCCCTTCTCCCCAAGATCCTGACTTGGTAGGTCATGGATGAGGGCCATGATTTTGCATTTACAAACAAAGAAGGAAAGATAGCGCTAAATCATGTCTGACTCTTGTGATCCCATGAACTGTAGCCTGCCAGTTTCCTATGTCCATGGAATTCTCCAGGCAAGAATACTGGAATGGATTGCCATTTCCTTCTCCAGGGGAACTTCCCGACCCAGGAACTGAACCCAGGTCACCCACATTGCAGGCAGATGCTTTACTGACTGAGCTATGTGGGAAGCTTTTAATAACCAGCTTTGCTTTTATAACCAGCTTCCAAATATTGCCTTCCTGCTGGTCTTCAGATCACATCTTAACACTGCACTGGAGGGGAGAATCTATGCCTCAAGCAGTTATGCGTTTAATAACTGCCCAGTATGTTCAAGATCCTACAATTGCTACTTTTCAACAGTTAAATTGTCTTGTAGGAGAAAAAATATATGTAAAGAATTTTTTGGTCTTTTGTCAACTTGAATTTATTAAAGCAAAAATTCTCATTACAGCACATCCACTTCATAGCATGATTGAGAAGATTAAGTAAGATTATGTGTGGAAAGCATGGAATATAAAAAATTATTTTTAATAACACCTGGCTCTAATAGATGCCTGAGTCTTGGCCCTTAGAGGTGGTAAGGGAAAGGGGGAGTGAGAGTCACAGCCATTGGTGGAATTCTAAAGAGTCCATCAAACAAAGCGGGCCAGGAGTTTCTCAGCTAAGACTTTGAGTGCACTCACTGATTCCACAACAGGCAGTGGATGAGGGAAGCAAAGCATTGTTTAAGGTAGCTATAAAGGGTTTCCCAAACAAAGAGGTGGGAAGCATGTCTTGAAAATTCAGAGACCAAATTTAGTGGCCAAAAGAAAACAGAAACAATTGGAAGAAAGCAAAACATGTATTCTGGGCAGCTCCTAGAAACACAACTGTGGGCTACAACCTATGTTCATGCACCAACTGAAACATGAAGGGAGTTGGGGTGCCTGCTTTTAGAAGATGTGCACTAGATGAACTGAATAAATCCACAATCAAGAGTGCAAGCTGGTGGAAGTTATATTTAAGCCCCAAAAGTAATTCTTTGTTTCTACAGAAGCAGCAGCTCTCAACGTTGCATATTGGAATCACCTGGAGAGCTTGAAAAACTACTGATGCTTGGAGCTCACCTCCAAAGACTCTGATTTCATTGGTCAGGGTGTAGCCAGGGCATGGGCTTTCCAGGTAACACTAGTGGCAAAGAACCCACCTACCAAATGCAGGAGATGTAAAAATGATGGGGCTTCAATCCCCGGGTTGGGAAGATCCCCCGGGGGAAGGCATAGCAACCCACTTCAGGATTCTTGCCTGGAGAATTCCATGGACAAAGGAGCCTAACAGGTAACAATCCAGAGTGTTACAAAGAGTCAGACACTACTGAAGCGACTTAACACACTTGGGGCATGGGGATATTTAAGGTCTTTTCTAGTAATTCTAAGGGCTTCCCTGATAGCTCAGGGTAAAGAATCTGCTTGCAATGCAGGAGACCCCAGTTCGATTCCTGGGTTGGGAAGATCTGCTGGAGAAGGGATAGGCTACCTACTCCAATATTCTTGGGCTTCTCTGATGGCTCAGCTGTTAAAGACTACACCTGCAATGTGCGAGACCTGGGTTGGATGTCTAGGTTGGGAAGATGCCCTGGAAAAGGGAAAGGCTACTCACTCCAGTATTTTGGCCTGGAGAATTCCATGGGCTGTATAGTCCATGGGGTTGCAAAGAGTAGGACATGACTGAGTGACTTTCACTTTCTAGTGATTCTGATATCCAGCCAACACTGAGAACTATCATCAAAGTCTTCGTGACTCTTCCATGCTCAGTTTCTAGAAAGAAAAAAAGAAAGATTTCATTCAAAAGAACCCACTATGCAAGAATTTCTAAGTAGGTGTCAAAAATAATTGAGGCTATGTACAGTGATGCAGTCCATGGGGTCACAGAGCTGGGCAGGTCTGAGTGACTGAACTGAACTGATGTAAGGTCACAAGGGAATTTGTGAAGAAGGTTTCTTTAGAGAGAGTTGTTCTGAAATTCCTGTCCCAAGAGGTATGCGAAGTTCCTTCTCCTTTACCTTAGTAAGAAACAAGGGCTTTGGCAGTTTTATGCAGAGACATTTTTATTCATCTGACATAGATGGGGGAAACTGCCTAGTATTTGTCCATTGGAAAAATTTAAAGGCTTAGGAGTATTTCTACCTAAAGAAACAAAAAACTTGTATATAGAAAACTATAAAACACTGATGAAAGAAATCAAAGAGGACACAAACAGATGGAGAAATATACCGTGTTCGTGGATTGGAAGAATCAATATAGTGAAAATGAGTATACTACCCAAAGCAATCTATAGATTCAATGCAATTCCTATCAAGCTACCAGAGGTCTTTTTCAGAGAATTAGATCAAATAATTTCACAATTTGTATGGAAATACAAAAAGCCTTGTATAGCCAAAGCAATCTTGAGAAAGAAGAATGAAACTGGAGGAATCAACCTACCTGACTTTAGGCTATACTACAAATCCACAGTCATTAAGACAGTATGGTACTGGCACAAAGACAGAAATACAGATCAACAGAACAAATTAGAAAGCCCAGAGATAAATCCACGCATCTATGGGCACCTTATCTTTGACAAAGGAGGCATGAATATACAATGGAGAAAAGACAACCTCTTTAACAAGTGGTGCTGGGAAAACTGGACAGCCACTTGTAAAAGAATGAAACTAGAACACTTTCTAACACCATACACAAAAATAAACTCAAAATGGATTAAAGATCTAATCATAAGACCAGAAACTATAAAACTCCTAGAGGATAACATAGGCAAAACACTCTCTGACATAAACCAAAGCGGGATACTCCATGACCCACCTCCCAGAATATTGGAAATAAAAACTCGAATAAACAAATGGGACCTAATTAAAATTAAAAGCTTTTGCACAACAAAGGAAACTATAAGCAAGGTGAAAAAACAGCCTTCAGAATGGGAGAAAATAATAGCCAATGAAGCAACAGACAAACAATTAATCTCAAAAATATACAAGCAACTCCTGCAGCTCCATTCTAGAAAAATTAACAACCCAATTAAAAAGTGGGCCAAAGAACTTAACAGACATCTCTCCAAAGAAGATATAAAAATGGCTAACAAACACATGAAAAGATGCTCAACATCACTCATTATCAGAGAAATGCAAATCAAAACCACAACGAGGTACCACTTTACACCAGTTAGAGTGGCTGCCGTACAAAAGTCTACAAGCAATAAATGCTGGAGAGGATGTGGAGAAAAGGGAACCCTCTTACACTGTTGGTGGGAATGCAAACTAGTACAGCCACTATGGAAAACAGTGTGGAGGTTCCTTAAAAAGCTGCAAATAGACCTGCCATATGACCCGGCAATCCCACTGCTGGGCATATACACCGAGGAAGCCAGAATTGAAAGAGCCACGTGTACCCCAATGTTCATCGCTGCATTGTTTACAATAGCTAAGACATGGAAACAACCTAGATGCCCATCAACTGATGAATGGATAAGAAAGCTGTGGTACATATACACAATGGAATATTACTCAGCATTAAAAAGAATTCATTTGAATCAGTTCTACTCAGGTGGACGGAACTGGAGCCTATTATCTAGAGTGAAGTAAGCCAGAAGGAAAAACAACAATACAGTATACTAACGCATATATATATGGAAGTTAGAAAGATGGCAGCAAGAACCCTGCATGCGAGACAGCAAAAGGAACGCAGATGTATAGAACAGACTCGTGGACTCTGTGGAAGAGGGCAAGGGTGGGATGATATGGGAGAATGGCATTGAAACATGTTAATTATCATATGCGAAATCAATCGCCAGCCCAGGGTTGATGCTCTGGGCTGGTGCACCGGGATGTCCCAGGGGGAGGGAATCGGGAGGGACGAGGGAGGGGGGTTCTGGAGGGGGAGCATATGTAAACCCATGGGGGTTTCATGTCATTGTATGGCAAAACCAACACAATAAAGTAAAGAAAATTTTAAAAAAAAATTTAAAGGTAAGAAGAAGTAAGCTAACTTGGGATGGGCCTCCACTAGAGATTGTCAGGGGAAGGGATGCCTAAGCAAACTGCCGGAGGAAAGACAAATTTGCACGGCCCTGGAGGCTCATTCCCTCCATACATTCAGTGGTTTACCAGAGAGCTGGCCCATCTAGTCTGAGTTCATTGAAAAGGAAAACAATACTTGACAACTAATCTCAGAAGGCTTCATCTTTCTATTTTATCTTTTTACTTATATCTTTCATCTTTTCTAAGGTTGGTATTATAACATTTATTAAAATAATGCTATGGGTTAATATAAATAGCTAAGAATTAGAGAATTCAAATGCAAGCTATGTAAAATCCCAAAAGTATCTAATGTATTCATTCATTAGCTAACTAAAAGCCCAAGAAAGATGACATCCAGTATAATAAAGTTCTTCAAGACATCTGTCCATTTTTAGTTATAAAAATTGTGAATTTTGCATTTTGTGTCCTTTTCTCAATCAAGAAAAATTCTTTTTGAGCGTTCTATAAAACAAGATAGAAAAATACATTATAAACTTTTAACAATGGCTACAAATACATTATCTTACATGTGCAGAGAACAAAATTGCAACACAATTTTAAAAAGATAAATACTGAGTTAAAATTACTGAACCTTTATTTTACACATATTTTAAAAAATATGAGAACAAGGTACATGCATTACATGTCACATTACTGGGCAAACTGTTCAACTATTTTTTTAAACCAATCTGTAGAGAAAAAAATCATTAAGGATCCAAAAGCCATGCTCGTCTATTTGTTGTATACATGTAATAAAATTGTAGATAAAGTGTAGTGCACTGAAACAAATGAGCAAAAAGTAAATACTTTTACTATGCAAGGGTGCTTGTGCAGAAAAAATAAACATATTTTTGGAAATGTAACATTTTATACTTTCAAGTGTTGTAAAAGAGAAAGAACAAAGAAGCCCTTTATTTCTTTAAATGATTTTTTTCTGGTGGTTGTCAAGAAGCAAAAGACCAAAAGAGCCTTTTTGTCTTTGTTTTTTACTTTTTAAGTACTGGAATAAGTCTAAAGAAAAGAAAGTGCTTTATTTTCCTCCATAGTGATTTAGTTAAGTGTCTTCTAAGATCAGCTCCTTCTTTAGAATACAAGTTAATGCATGTTATCTTGTTAATGCATGTTATCTTTCATCTTTTTAGTTCTTAAAAGTAAGAGAAATGTCATGGGAATGCTGAAAATTCCAAATAAGAACAGCAAAAGTTCATTCCTACTGAATAAATTTAAAGGAAAAGTGGAAAACCAGAAAGAATAAATGTGATATCAAAAAATGGCAGACCAGGAGACCCCAGATCTCATCTCCTCCTATACATGCACACACTCAAACACACACAAATCCCAAACAATTTGGCAGCTATCCATGGACGAAAATAGCTCTGGGAGAACTCTAGATTATAGTTAAGAAGCTGCAATAACCCAGTGGAGCATAAAAACAAAGGATGGCCATATAGAAAAGGTAGAAATCATTTTCTGTGCATCCCCCTATCTTCCAGAACAGTATAAATCAGTGCCAAGAGGAATACTCTACACTGTGAGTTCTTCTGAGGGGGGAAAAGAGAGAAAGCGTGCCCCAGCAGCCTTTGCACCAAGGACCACAGCAGCCTTTGCTGTCCTCTTGGGTTCCCACAGCCTTCGCTGCCAAGGAATCCCACAGCATTAGCCAATGGGGAATTCTGCTGCTTGAGCCCTCAGGACCCCATGCCAACTTACCTCCTCCCCTAAGATGTGCCACACCTACAGCCTTGTCACCACCACATGCCCACCCCTCCAGACCTAGAGCTGTCAAATACCTTCCAGACCCAGTGTATCATGAACCCAAGGGAACCCAGAATGTGTCTCCAGACATCATCACATGTCCCACATGTGGCATCAGACCCAGGGTTGTCACACATCCCACCCAGGTAGTTCCCTGTGCCCACCCACAAGTGAAGGTCTTTCGTTACTAAAGCCAGTCTTTAAAGTTTGGAAGAGGTAACTGCTTCTTCAAACGTACAGACAGGAATGAAAAATTACAGGAAACACAAAATTCAAGGAAATAAAATGCCACTAAAAAAATAACAAATTGCCAGGAACAGATGAAAAAGAAATGGAGATCTGAAAATTTAGTGATAAATTATTTTTTAAAGTAATTATTTTAAAGAAGCTCAGTGAGATACAAATGAACACAGAGAAACAACTAAGTGAAAGCAGGAAAATGACACATACACAAAATAAGACATTCAACAAGAGATATATATCATTAAAAAAAATTCAAACGGAAATCCTGCAACTGAAGAGTACAATGAACGAGATGTAAAATGCGGTAGAGAGCTTCAACAACAGATTCACTCAAGCAGAAAAGAGAATCAATGAACTCTCAAAATATTTGAAATTAGCCAATAGAAAGAGAATGAGTAAAGAATGCCTATAGGACTTAGGGGACAATTAAAATAAATCAATATATGCATTATGGGAGTCCTGGAAGAAGAAGAAAAGGAGCAGAAAACTTATTTTAAACAATAATGATTAAAAACTTCTCAAATCCAGGTAAGGAAATAGACATTCATATCCATAAAGTTCAAAGAATCTCAAATAGTCTGAATGTAAAGAGGTCTACATCAAGGCACATTTTAGTTTAATCGTTGATTCAAAGGCAAAAAGAATTTTGAAATCAATTTTTATTGGAGTATAGATGCTTTATGACATTGTGTTAGTTTCTGCTGTGCAGCAAAGTGAATCAATTATGTGTATACCTATATCCACTCTTTTTTAGATTTCTTTCCCATTTAGGTCACCACAGAGCATTGATAGAGCTCCCTGTGCTGTATAGTAGGTTCTCATCAGTCATCTATTTAATACATAGTTGTGTATATATGTTAATCCCAATCTCTTGATTCATCCCATCTGCCTTTCCCCCTTTGGTAACTGTTTTGTACATCTGTGACTATTTCTGCTTTGCAAATAGGTTCATCTGTACCATTTTCCTAAATTCCACATATAAGCGATATTATACAATATTTTTCTCTTTCTTATTTCACTCTGTATGACAGTCTCTATTGTTATGATGTATGTCCATCCGTGTTGTTGCAAATAGCATTATTTCATTCCTTTTTATAGCTGAGTAATATTCCATTGTATGCATGTACCACATTTTCTTTATCCATTCCTCTGGATATTTAGCTTGCTTCCATGTCCTGATTATTGCAAATCACACTTCAGTGAACATCAGGGTGTATGCATTCTTTTGAATTCTGGTTTTCTGTGGATATATGACTAGGAGTAGAATTGCTGGGTCATATGGTATCTCTGTTTATGTTCTCCTTAGTGGCTATACCAGTTTGCATTTCTACCAATAGCATAGGAAGGCTCATTTTCTCCACCCCAAACTCCAGCACTTACTGTTTGTAGATTTTTTGATGAGGGCCATTCTGACCCGTGTGAGGTGATATCTCCTTGTAGTTTTGATTTGCATTTCTCTAATAATTAGTGATGTTGAGCATCTCTTCATATATTTGTTGGCCATCTGTATATCTTCTTTGGAGAAATATCTATTTAGGTCCTCTGCCCATTTTTTGATTAGGTATTGTTTTTGATATTGAGCTGTTTGAGCCATTTGTTTATTTTGGAAATCAGTCCTTTGTAAGTTTCTTTGTTTGCAAATATTTTCTCCCTTTCTGAGGGTTGTCTTTTCAGTTTGTTTATGGTTTCCATTGCTGTGCAAAAGCTTTAAAGTTTAATTAGGTCCCATTTGTTCATTTTAGCTTTTATTTTCATTACTTTAAGTGATGGATTGAAAAAGATCTTGCTGTGATTTATGTCCGAGGATGTTCTGCCAACATTTTCCTCTAAGAGTTTTACAGTATCCAACCTTACATTTAGGTCTTTAATCCATTTTGAGTTTATTTCTGTGTATGGCATTGAGAGTATTCCAATTTCCTTCTTTTACATATAGCTGTTCAATTTTCCCAGCACCACTTATTGAAGAGACTATCTTTTCTCCACTGTGTATTCTTGCCTCCTTTCAAAGGCAAAAATAAAAGAAAAAAGTGACTTCACACATGTAAGGGATTCTTTTACAAGGCTATCAGTAGATTTCTCAGCAGAAAACTTCAGACCTGAAGAGTCTGGGATGATGTAGTCAAAATACTAAAATAAAGAAAACTTGCAACTAAACAACAGCAATATCAAACAAGAATACTATGCCTACAAAAACAATCCTTTAAAAATTAAGGAGAGATGAAAGTCTCTCCCAGACAAACAAAAAAACTGAGAGAATTTAACTATTAGACCTGCCTTACAAAATGCTTAACAGAGTTCTTCAAATAGAAACAAAACATGCCAAACAGAAATATGAGAGCAGAAATCTCACCAGTAAAGGTTTATTAGACAAATACAGAATAATGTAACACTGTAACAGTAGCACACAAACATAAAAATCAAAAGACAAAGATACTGAAAATGACTCTAGGGACTTCTTTGCTTATCTAGATGTTCAGACTCCACACTTTTAATGAAGGAAGTGAGGGTTTGATCCCTAGTTGAGGAACTAAGATCCCACATGCCTCATGCACATTAGGCCTGACACTGGCCTTTAAAATTTAAAAAACATTTTTTTAAAAAGTCTGAAAAAGGGAAAAAATCCATTAAAATGAGTATAAGCAAAAAAGTTTGTTAATAGATATACAATGATAAAAAGAAGCACAGTCTGACTACAAGAACACAAAGAATAGTAGAGAAGAAAAAGTGTGGAGTTTTTTTATACAATTGAAGGTAGGTTGTTATCAACATAAAATAGATAGTTATAAATATAAGATTTTATGAGCCTTGAGATAAGCACAAAAGAGAAAACATATAAAGATAAACACAAAGAGAAAATAAATTATTACAAAACCCATCAAATAATAAAGGAAGGCAGTGAGAGAAGAATAGAAGAACAAAGCAACCACAGAACATACAGAAAATAATTAACAAATGACAATATGTCCCCAACTATCAGTAAATACTTTAAGGGCAAATATATTAAATTCCTCAATCAAAAAGTGACTGACTGAATGAAAAACAAACAACACCAACAAAGGAAATAAGATCCAGTAATCTGCCATGCACAAGAGAATCACCTTAGATTAAAGGACACACATAGGATAAAAGTGAAAAGATACAAAATATTATTTGATGCAAATGGTAATCTAAAAGAAGGATGATTTTTGTCTATTCATGTTAGACAAAAGAAACTTTAAGGGGAAAACTGTCTCCAGAGATAAAGCAGGTTATTATATAATGATTAAAAGATCAATTAAATTAGAAGACATAACAGAAATATATACACATTCAACAAGAGAACATCAAGCAAATATTGACATATGAATGGAAAAATTTACAGCAATACAATAATAGGAGATATCAATACCACACTTTCAATAATGGGTAGAACAATCAGTTAGAAAATCAACACAGAAATGTCTGACTGGAAAATACTATAAATATAATAAACCTAACAGACCTACAAAACTTTCCACACAACAGCAGAATACACATTCTTCTCAAGTGCACAGTGGTCTAGCCAGGGCACTGGATAGAACATTATCCAGTATAGATCACATGTTAGTTCATGAAACAATTATTAGAATTTAAGAAGATCAAAATTATTTCAAGTATCTTTACTGGCCACAATGGAACAAAACTAGAAACCAAGAAGTGTAAAAAAACCAGAAAATTCATAAGTATGTGGAAACCAAAAAGCACATCCTTGAACAACCATTGTGCCAAAGAAGAAATTTAAGAGGAATCAAAGAATATCTAGAGATAGACAAAAATGAACACACAACTTATCAAAACTAATGAGATGCAGAAAAAGCAGCACTAAAAGGGAAATTTATAGCAATAAATGACCATACCTTAAAAAAAAACTGAAATAAACAAGATAAATTTATACCTCAAGAAACTAAAAAAAGAACATTCTAAGTCCAAAGTTAGCAGAACGATGTAAATAATGATAATTAGAGCAAAAATAAATACAATAGGGAAAAGAAAAACAATAGAAAAATAAAACCAAGAGTTGGTTTTTTGAAAAGATGATGAATGAAATTAGTAAATGCTTAACTAGACTAAGAAAAAGTGAGAGAAGACTCAAATAAACAAACCCAGAAACTAGAAAAGAGACATTGCAACTGACACCTCAGAAATTAAAGGGATAGCAAGGGACTACTATGAATAATTATATGCCAAAATTTGATAACCTGGAAAAAATAGATACATTTCTAAATATGTACAACCTACCAATACTGAATCAAGAGAAAACTGAAAGCTTGGACAGGCCAAAAATATATAAGGAAGTTGAATTGGTAATAAAAAAACTCCCCAACAAAGAATGTTGAGGACCACTATTGGTGAATTCTCCCAAACATTCAAAGCATACCAATCTTTCTTAAACTTTTCAAAAAATAGAAGAAAGAAAACTTCCAAACTCGTTTTATAAGACTACCTTGATACCAAAGCCAGCCAAAGACATCATCAGGAAACAAAAGTATACACCAATAGCCCTGATGAATAAAGGTAAGAAATCCTCAATAAAACACTAACAAACCCAAATTCAAAAGCACATGAAATGAACTATACACTATAGTCAAGTGGTTTTTATCCTTGGAAGTAAGAATGGTTCAACATATGCTAATCAATCAAGGTAATACATCACATTAACAGAATGAAAGACAAAACCACATGATCTTTCAATATATGCAGGAAAAGCATTTGACAAGATTCAGTATTCATTTATGATAAAAAGTACTCAACAGAATAGGAATAAGAGGAACTTATATCAATACAACAAAGGCCATATAGGAAAAGCCTGCAGCTAACATTATGATCAATGAGGGAAAATTGAAAGCTTTTCCTCTAAGCTCTGATACAAGGCAAGGATGTCCACTTTCACCACTTTTATTCAGCATAGTACCGGAAGTCTTAGAGTAATCAGACAAAAAAATAAAAATAAAAGCTTCCAAATCAGAAAGAAGTAAAACTGTCTCTGTTTGCAGATGCCATGATCATAGATGTAGAAAACCCTAAAGACTAAATAAACTTTTAGAACTAACAAATAAATCCAGAAAAACTTCAAGGTACAAAATCAGCATGCAAAAATCATTTGGCATACACACAAATAATGAATTATCTGAAAAGGAAGTTGAAAAAAATGATCCTTTTTACAATAGCTACAAAGAAAATGAAATACTTAGGACTATACATAACCAAAGGGTTGAAAGACTTGTATATGGGAAATTATGAAGGAATTTAAACATTTATGAAGGAATTTAAAGAAGACACACATAAAAGTAAAGACATACTAAGCACATAAGTTTGGAAGAGTTAATATTGTTTAAAGGTCCATATTATACAAAGTCATCTACAGACCAATGTAACCCCTATCGAAATCCCAGTGATGTTCTTTACAGAAGAAGAAAAAAAATATCCTAGAAATTCATATGAATCACAAAAGAACTTAGTGGCCAAAGCAATCTTGAGCAAGAAGAACAATACATTTCCTGATTTCAAAATATGTCACAAAACTATAGGAATCAATAAAGCGTGATGCTGGCATAAAAACAGACATATAAACCAATGGAACAGAGCAGAGGGCCAAGAAATACAAGGCTGCATTTATGGTCAACTGATCTACAAGTTTGGTGAGAAGACACAATGTGGAAAGGATAGTCTCTTCAATAAAGTGTGTTAGGAAGATTGTGCATCCACGTGCAGAAGAAAGAAACTGGAGTCTTACATAAGGCCTGAAACAGTAAAACTACTATCAGAAAACTTGAGGAAAATGCTTCTTGTCATTGGCCTTGGCATTTTTTTTTAAAAGAAAACCAAAAGTAAAGGTTACAAAAGCAAAAATGGACAAGTAGGATTGCATCAGTTTAAAAAAGCTTCTGCAGAGGAAAGCAAACAGAAAACAGAATGAAAAGGCATCCTATAGAATGGAAGAAAATAATTTGCAAATTATATATCTGATGAGTGGTTGCATGCATGCTAAGTTGCTTCAGTCATGTCCCATTCTTTGCGACCCTATGGACTGTAGCCCACTAGGCTCATTTGTCCATAGGATTCTCCAGGCAAAAAGACTAGAGTGGATTGCCATTTCCTTCTCCAGGGGATCTTCCCGACCCAGGAATTGAACCTGTTTCTATGTCTCCTGCATTGACAGGCAGGTTCTTTACTACTAGTGCCACCTGGGGAGCCCCAGTGAGGGGCTAATACCCACAAACTATAAGAAACTCATTCAGCTCAATCAGTCGAATCAGTACTCAGTAGTGTCTGACTCTTTGCGAGCCCATGGACTTTATACAGTCCATGGAATTCTCCAGGCCAGAATACTGGAGTGGGTAGTCTTTCCCTTCTCCGGGGATCTTCCCAACCCAGGGATCGAACCCAGGTCTCCCACATTGCAAGTGGATTCATTACCAGCTGAGCCACAAGGGAAGCCAACTCAATAGCAAAAGCACACAAAAAACCCCCAACCCCCTGAAACCAAACCCAAACCAAAAGAAACAAAAATTCACTTTAAAAATGGATATTTCTCTAAAAAAGACATGTGTATGAAAGAGTGCTCAACATCACTAATCAAGCAGTTTGAAACCACAATAAGACATCACTTCACACTTGTTATAATGGCTTTTATCAAAAGGACAGCAAATAAGTGTTGGCAAAAAAGTGGAGAAGAGGGAACACTTGTACACTGTTGATAGGTATGTAAACTAGTGTAGCCATCATGGAAAACAAATATGGAGGTTCCTGAAAAAATTAAAAATAGAGCTATCATGTGACACAACAATCAGACTTTTGGGTGTATACATATATTTATCTAGAGAAGATACAATCAGAATTTTATAGATATCTGTACTCCCATGTTCATTGAAGCATTATTCACAACATAGAAACAACCTAGGTATCTATCTATGGATGAATGAATGAAGATGTGATTTGTATATATGAATATATATATACATATGTATATACTATACATACACTATATACTATATATATACTATATACATATAGTATACATATACTATATATTATATGTATATACTATATATGTATATATATGTATATACATGTACTATATGCATACATATGTATAGTACATGTATATAGTATATACATATACATGTATATAATTCATTCCATGAGAAAGAGGTAAATCCAGTCTTTTACAACAACTTGAGGTCATTACATTAAGTGAAATAAACTAGACTAGGAAAGACAAATATTGTATGAAATATTGTATGTGGAAATTATAAAAGCTGAAAGAGAGACTAAAATGGTGGTCACTAGGGGCTGGAGAATGGAGGAAATAGGGAGATGTCAGTCGAAGAGTGCAAACTTCCAAGTATAAGATAAATATGTTCTGCGTTAATGTACAGTATGATGATGACTACAGTTAACAATACTGTGTTGTATACTTAAAATTTTCTAAGAGGGTAGATCTTAAGTGCTCTCATCACAAAAAGAAATAAAGAGAAACAGAAAAAAGAAAAATCATATGTTGAGGTGGTAGATATGTTGTTTAGCTTATTTGTGGAGTCATTTCACAATTTGTATGTATATCAAAACATCAAGTTGTAAACCTTTTAAAGAAAAAACAAGACAGAGGTCACAGTTTGAACACTGCTAGATCAAACAGTCACATAACCAAAACGTAAAGCTGTCCTGATTTCCCTGAAATGCTGACTCTGACTTGAACCAAAATGCAAGCTTTCTCATGTCAGTATGACCTTATAGCTTCTCAGCTAAGCTACAAACAAGTAAGCTTATACACATGAAAATGAAATTTTGTTTCTAGTGAATTATAAGAGAAAACAATGTAATCAGTTCATGCTTTATAAAAAGAGTTGTAAATACTATTATCTATTTTTGTTTTGGAAATTTTCCTGCTCCCCAAAAGTTTGTTTTTCACTCAATAAAAATATTCATATTAAGTAAAGCTCTCTGAGTTTTCTTCTGATAACTCAGAAGAAATACATACAATTTTTATTTGTTAATTATACTTCAGTAAAGCTGAGGAAAAAAGAAAGTGAGAAAGACAGGAAGGTGATTTCAAGGATTACAATCCATGAAACAAGTCCAGGTTTTTCATCATTCCAGTTATACCACTTTACACCCATTAGGCTGAAAAAAGGTAAAATATTAGAAAACATCAAATACTGGTGAGAATGTAGGAAAAATAGAAACTTTGTACTTTTCTGGGAGAGTCATTTGGTCACAACCACTCTGGAGAGTAATCGTAGAGCACTTGGTGAATTGGTTATGTGTGCTATATCCGCTATGATCAAACAACTCCCTCCATACTGAGTATACTTGGAAAAACATACACACGGGTTATAAGGGGTGCATGTGCAAGGATGTTCACTGAAGCATTATTTGGGATAATTGGAAACTATAGGGAATGGATAAATACTAGTTTCCAGCCTCTGTATAGAAGGCACTCAGAAAGAAAGGAGAGGAGGATGTTGAATCAGGCAGCTATAGCATCCACAAGTCACTTAAATCTGATTTAAACTGAAATTCTTAGATGATACCAGAACAATTTCTGTAGGAAGAACCTAAGAGAACACCTGACTTCTGGAATCTGTGACAGATCTAATTAGATACTGTTTTGTTTTTTTTTCCAAACAGCAAATCTTTATACTGTGACTTTAAAAAAATACCAATAATGTAATCAGTACCTTGGTTCTATTCACAGGCCATGAATTCTCTGTTCATTTTAAATAGTTGTGTTTATATTTTCCGAGCACATTGTTGCTAGATACTGTACCACATCCCTTATTAGTATAATTTTGTTTTGGTTATACAGAAAATGCATGCTTAAAACTCTTCACAAGGTTTATGTCAATGTGTCTCTCTTCTTTTTGTCTGAAGCTGTTTGTCTTCCAGGTTTCTCAGGAAGGGCCCATTGGATGGATATTCTCCAAACTGTCGCATGTTCATCAAATTTGTTACTGGCTTTAATTTGTTTGTTTTAATTGAAGTGAACCTCACATAACAAAAAACTAATCATTGTAAGATGAACAGTTTCGTGGCATTTAGTACCATCACAATGCTGTTCAACCACCACGTGTACTCAATTCCAAAACATTCTCATTACCCTGAAAGGAAACTCTATTTCCACTGAGTTCCTCATTCCCCACTTTCTCTAGTCCCTGCCAAACACCAATCTGCTTTCTGTCTCTATGGATTCACCTATTGCTGACAGGTCACATAAATGGAATCATGCAGTGTATAATTTTCTGTGTCTGGCTTCTTTCACTTAGCATAATGTCTTTTAAGTTCATCCACACTGCAGCATGTAGCAGTATTTGGTTCCTTCTTAGGCCTGAATAATAAACTATTGGATGTGCATACTACCTTTTTAGAATCCATTCATCTATTGAAAAATCTGTTGATCATTTTTAAATGAAAGGAGGTGTCCTGTAATCATAGGAAGGTGAGAGGAGCCAGGACAGATTTCCCAGCTTCTTGGCTTTTAGAGTTCCCTCTTCTGATGTTGTCATGAGGTGATCACAAATAAGACCTAAAACATTGTGAGTTCTGTAGACTGTACCCACCAACTCCTGTTTTGGACAACCTGTCACTCAGTTTTGTTGTTTTAGATATTTTGGTTTTGCTCTTGCTCAGCCCAGGGGAAAATGTGGGGAGACTGAACAACTACTCTATCATAGTAATCTGCCCTAGAATCTCTCAATTCAATATTATTTTTTAAACAAAAATTTGGTTCAGAGTACTTCCAAGTAAAAGCTATGCCCTGGGAATTGCTCTTGCTCCCACCACCCATAATCAAAGGCATCTCCTCCAATGATGTGGTCTTTTTTCTTTCATTTGATGTAAAATCCTCTCCTGAGTCTGAATTCTTTTTACAATCTGAATTTACCAAATTAAATGAAAATTTCTTTACTGGAATATGAGGCAAGATGATGTTGACTGCAGTGTTGTTTGTAATAATGAAAAAATTTTTTTAAAAATCTGTGCTATAACTCACCAAGGGATTTTTCCAAGAGTAATGAAAATAAAAACAAAAATAAATGAGATCTAATTCAATTTAAAAGCTTTTGCACACCAAAGGAAACCATAAACAAGACAAAAAGACAACCTGCAGATTTAGAGAAATTATTTGCAAACAAAGCAACCAAAAGTGATTAACCTTCAAGGTATACAAACAGCTCATGTAGCCCCTTATCAAAAAAGCAAGCAACTCAATCAAAAAATGGGCAGAAGACCTAAAGAGATATTTCTTCAAAGAAGATATACAGATGGCCAAAAAACATGAGAAGATCCTCAACTTCTCAACTAAATCATTAGAGAAATGAAAAATCAAAACCACAGTAAGATATTGTCTCACACTAGCCAAAATGACCATCATCAAAAAATCTCAAACAATAAATGCTGGAGAGGGTGTGGAGAAAAGTGAACACTGTTGGTAAGAATGTAAATTGGTACAGCCTCTTTGGAGAACAGTATGGGGGTTTCTTAAAAAACTAAAAATAAAGCTACCATATGACCCAGAAATTCTACTCCTAGTCATATGTCCTGAGAAAACCAGAATTTGAAAAGATGTGTGCACCCTGATATTCACTGCAGCACTATTTACAATAGCCAGAACAGGGAAGCAATCTAAATGTCCATCAACAGAAGAATGGATAAAGATGTTGTGCATATATACAGTGGAATATTACTCAGCCAAAGAAAGAATGAAATCATGTCATTTACAGCATCATGGATGATCTAGAGATTGTCATACTGAGTGAAATAAGTCAGAGGACAAATACTGCATTATATTTCGTACATATAGAATCTTTAAAAATGGTACAAATGAACTTATTTACAAAAAAGAGAGTCACAGATGTAGAAAATAATCTTAGGGTTACGAGGAGGGAAAGGAAGGAGGGATAAATTGGGAGACTGGGATTGACATACACATACTGTGTGTGTGCTTAGTTGTTCGGTCATGTCCAACTCTTTGGGACCCATGGACTGTAGCCTGCCTGGCTTCTCTGGCCATGGGGATTCTTCAAGCAAAAATACTGGAGTGGTTTCCCATGCCCTCCTCTAGGGGATCTTTCTGACCCACGGATTGAACCCAGGTCTCCTGAATTGCAGGTGGATTCTTTACCTCCTGAGCCATCAGAGAAGCCCACACACACACACTACTACATATAAAATAGATAACTAATAAGGACCTACTGTATAGCACAGGAAACTCTATTCAATATTCTGTAATGAACTATATGAGGAAGGAATCTTAAAAAGAGAGGATGTATAACTGATTCACTTTGCTGAACAGCAGAAAGTAATACAACACTGTAATCAAATATACTTCAATTAAAATTTTTTAATTAAAAAAAAAGGATTCTTTCTTCTGTCTTAAAGACATTTGACAGCTTTCACTTTCTTGCAAAGTTAAAACATCTGCAATAGCAGTTCCAATTTCCAGGTCTTGTTTGAGGTGCATTTCTTTCTCACTGGGTATTTTTCAAAACTTCTTAATATCAGTTTCCCTTAGAGATTCCAGCGCTAAATGCAGTGACACAGTGTCCAGTCTAAGAAGTGGTCATTTCTGGGGTTAGGCCATAATATCTATTTCTTCTGCCTAATATTATTAAAGTGTAGGACTAAGAACTCTCTTAAGCAAGCGTTCTTTAGGATGACCACATGATTTATCATCTAAACCAGGACATATCTGAGAACAAAAGGAACTCTACTAATAATTATTGGAAGACCATAAGTAAAATTAGGACTGAGACAAACTGATAAGATGATCATCTTATGTGTAATTAACCAATCCAGAGACCATCTGGCTGTGGGATAAAGCTCACCAAACCGCTGAAACTGTTCCATCGAGATAAGACAGAGGAGAAACAATGGGATGAGCATCAAAGAACATCAAGCCATCAGAAGTGGATTAGTGGCAGGATCCTAACACCGACTTTTCCACTTGCCACTATGACTGTAAACACTTAACTGACCTTAAATTGCCTTTCAGAAAGAAATAACCAGAAGAAAATTGGCTTCCAGGTTAAATATAGCTTCTAAGTCTTCTAATAAAGAGCCCCCAATGCTCCCTATTTTCCTTTGCTACCTCCTTTTGTTTGCCTTAGCCTCTAATAAGCCTCAATTATCTCATTAAGATAATACCCTAATAAGAACTTAACAACCTCTTTCAAAATCAGGAAACCCAACTGATGACTGGGTACGTCATCCCAAGCCCGACTGCATATGTGATCATGGTGATAATACAGAGATACCAACAACCAAGTTCTTGAGCACACCCAATGTCACCATGACGAGTGATGAAACATCCTCAGATGTAGTCTGTCAGGTCAGGCTAATCAACAGAAATTTTCCTGTCGACAAAGAATTTCCTGTTCCCTGCTTTTATTTTCGACTAAGCCTAAATTTGGTCCTCTTCTCATGTTTTCAGATAGAAAAGATGACCCCAGCATCTGTCCTTGTCAAGGTTCCTGCCATAGTGCCACTTGGTCAGGATATTGTAAAACCCATACTTATCTTTCTCAATCTGTTTCCCTCCCATATTTAATATGTAAGAGTTTCAACCAAATTGATAAGGATCAAGCTACTCAAATATGCATGATGATAAGACAAGAAAAAACACATACTCCTTTGCCTATCTGCAGATTAAACTGCTCCTCTTGGATGATGCCTGACACTGAGCCTTTACCTGGCCATGTCTCAGGTAAAATCCCCCAAAATGAGAGCATATGTTTTAACTATATGTCCTACATTCTCTGTACCTCCTCAGGGTACACCTTGGTCTGCAGTTCTGACGGTCAGTCTTAGGCCTGTGAATGCACCAGTTGGTATATGGGAGGTATTTCCTTGCTAGGGAAATCACTCTTTTCTCCATCCAAAAGTCTAATGACCCTCAACTCTGGACTAGTTCCTTAAAACTTTCCTCCCGAGCTATAAAGCCCAGTTTAGATGCTGATTCAACCTGCAGACTGCCAGATAAGTATTTGCCCAAGTGGGCTACTGGACTCCACCAGATATTTCTTTGGATGACTCTAAAACCGTGATGGGGGCTTGCCACCCAAGAACACATGATTAGAAATCTCTCCCTCACCTTGTGAATAGTAACAAAAGGGACAACTCAAGCCACTGCCATCTAGAAGAAGGCACTAGATTCCTTAGCCAGTGTAGCATTAAACAACAGAATTGCTCTAGACTGAATTCTAGCTGAACAAGGAGGTGTTTGTGCAGTAGCTAACTCATCATACTGTGTTTATACTAACACTTCCTAAGAAATAGAAATTCATCGGGATAAAATTAGACAACAAGCATCTTGGCTCTAACAAGTGTCATCACAAGAACCTGGATTCAATCTTTTAGAAAATATCAGTTCATGGATCCCATCAGGAATGAGGTCTATATTTGAGGGATTATTTAAACTGGGTATTATTGTTTTATGCATGCTAGGATTTATATTCCTTCTTGTAAATTTCTATATTTGTTGTCTGTCATGTATCTTTTAAGCCTCAAACCCCAATTGATATTGATAACCATTCAACATGGGAGCCCAGACCCAAAGTCTTAGCCTCATCTTGCAACTGGTGAGTATTTACAATTGAGTGTGAAACCAAGAAAACTGCAGATAAGAAAATAACTCACTGACCTTCCCTTTGACTAAACATCACACAGGTTAAAGGACTAGAATGACCTAGAAGTGAACTCTGGACATCACAAGCCCAAAATCTACATATAACATCTGGAAATCCCCCAAATTTGCACATGTGACCCATGAAGAAACATGAAAGACAGTTACACCTGCACAGTGGACTCTTGAAACTTCCCTTTACCCCTCTACCATTCATCTGATAGTCTCCAAAGCCTTCTATTTCCTACTCACATGATAAATATTTCACTCAAAAGCCACTGGGGGACTTTTCTAATGGTCCAGTGGGTGAGAAACTGCCTGCCAATGCAGGGGACACGGGTTTGATCCCTGGTTGGGGAGGATCCCACCTGCCGAGGACCAATTAAGCCTGTGCGCCACAACTGCTGAGCCCACGTGTTGCAACTACTTAAGCCTGCAATAAATGAACATCTACAATTTTATTTTATGATAAATGTGACATTTTTCAATTAAACAAGTTTTTGAGTGCCAATCAGCTGTAAGGAATAAGGCCTGGTGCTCCTGCAGAAGTATTCCTTTGTACATATTATTGATATTGGTGAGAATGAAGGTTTTTGTGCACATGACTGCCTCTTATGCATCATTTCTCTCCCAGCTCAAAGATCACTTCCTCAGGGGCCTTCTCTAACCAGCTTGTATTGCTTTCTTGTATCACTCTCAATCTTATCATCCTGTCCAATTGCCTCCTTACTGTTTAAAATTACCTTGTTAGTTCATTTGCTTGGATATTTCCTGCCTCCCCTGACCCCACCTCCACCCCGGCAAGAATGTAATCTACCCAAGGTCAAGGATTGTATCCTTTCTGTCTTCTGCACTGTTCCCAGTGCTTGGGGGCAGTGCCTGCTGGCAGATATCAAATTTGTTGAACAAATTAATGAATTATTAAGTGTCAAAGGGACAGTCAACTAAATTAATACATAGGATGCTGAGTCTCAAAGTTTCGCTGAGATATTTACATTAAAATATTAAATTGCAAAAAATTAACTTGTAATTATATTTAGAATGCAATGCAGGCATCAGATGGAAATACATGATCTTTTCTAATCCCAAGATGCCGTTATTCAAATCTGTTTTGTCAGCTCCTGAGAT
This sequence comes from Antilocapra americana, assembly GCA_007570785.1. Lineage (NCBI taxonomy): Eukaryota > Metazoa > Chordata > Mammalia > Artiodactyla > Antilocapridae > Antilocapra > Antilocapra americana. Next base: position 20,782,091 of record ML661897.1, read on the forward strand.
AGCTTTCCTGCATTGAATAACTACATTTGGCAAAAGCACCAATATTTGCATGCAAATCCAGCATTCTCCCTGTCTATTTCTTAGAAATTTACATGCTATCCAAAGCTAGAGAGGCTAGACAGAAAGTATGTGGCTTGAATGAGAGTTTCATCAACTAGAGGAAATTTTTATTCTTATTCAACAGAAGATACACACTCATCTTCTTCTAGAAATGAAATGCTCTACTTTTCCATCCGCTTATCTTTGAAAAAGCCATTTACATGACTGAGACAAATGTACATGTCCAAAAATACTAACATAATTCTATAGTAACATCAGTGTTTCATTTTCAGTACTTCATCTAAGAGTTTCTCTTTTTAGCATGCATTGTAAGTTTTAGTATATGTAATAAATTGGGTTGTCAAAATATTTCCTAGTTTTAAAAAATACCTCAATAAATAAGAAATAAGTTAAGAAAAATATTGTTGAGAATTCCCTGGTGGTTCAGTGGTTAGCACTCTGAGCTATTACTGTTGAGGACTGGGTTCAGTCCCTGGTCAGGAAACTAAAATCCCAAAGCCCACAAGTCACACAGCATGGCCAAAAACAAAATAAAATACAGAGAAAGAAAAATGTTGTTGCCCATATTATATAACTAGCTAGCTCATATATTCTTGATGAAAGGTAAGTTAATGCTCATTTTAGTTCATTCATTAGTTCCAGTTTCTCTTCACTGAATCCATTACTGACTAGCCAGTGAAATACAAAATCATTCATCAATTTATATTTTATTATTTGTTAAAATTAACCTGGGTTGATTAAAATTAGGTTAGGTGTCCTTCCCCTCTAGTAGATTTTCTGCCACAGGCTTCCAAAAAAGAAAAAAGCTTTTTCTCAAGCATTATATTTTTGGAACTCGTGCTCTCCCACAACACCTCAGCTCAAGCTTTCGTTTAGAATTCAAGAACTACATTAGGACCACACTGGAGAGTCTCCAGAGGACTGTATATAGGTAGCTGAAAGAAGTGAAAGAGTCAGTAGCTCGGTTGTGTCTGACTCTTTGTGACCCCCATGGACTGCAGCCAGGTTCCTCAGTCCATGGAATTCTCCAGGCAAGAATACTGTAATGGGTTGCCATTTCCTTCTCCAGGGGAATCTTCCCAACCTAGGAATTGAACCTGGGTCTCCTGCATTGCAGGCAGATTCTTTACCATCTGAACCACGAGGGAAGCCCAGATAGGCAGGTAGGTGGCCAGCCAATTCACACCTTAATTTCAATTTTATGTATTTACCTTAAAAGCCAGGAAAGAAACCCTGGAATATTAGATCTAGGAGTTCTATTCTACATTCAGGGTTCAAAAACCCTGCAGTAAACAAAACTGATTCATATTCACATATTCACAATCGCATTCATTCAATCCCTGATAAATATTCAAGGCCAGTTGAGATAATTCTATTTCTCTTCCAAAACAGAGTGACGAAAAGTTTCTTGGGTTGCTGATAACTGTGCTTCCCTAAAGAATCCATGAACCTGGAAGCCTACTTTGCTTCTTGGAGTTTGATTTGGTGGAATAATGAATTTATTTATTGTTGAAGCCAATTTGAGTCAGGCTTTGTTCACAAAGCAGAAAGCATTCTAATGTGTATAGGTCCTCTAAGGAAACAGTCTGTTGCCAAGACTTTAATGTGTATAGGCCCTAAGAAAAGAGTCTGTTGCCACGATTCCAATTCACTAAGAAGGAACTAGGAGTTCTGGTACCACATAAACAAAATGTTCCATGGAGCATTTTCTCCTCTGAACCTCAGATGAGCTTCTCTGTAACTTTCTGGTTGTTAGAAACCTTAGTCTAGCCTGACGTTCTTTGCAACGGGTCCTTGGGGTCTCTGAAAGCTATGACTAGTTTTACTTATTGATTATTCATGGTTTGAGACAAGTTGTATTTCTCCAAGGGTTTAAAGATCCAGTATATTCCAATGTGTTTTCTTTTTAGAAAAGTAATATCCAGTGATTTCATTGCTTGTAGATGCATGAGGGGCCAGATTATTGTATTAAAATAATCTAAATCTGCAGACTGCATTTTACAATTGCCTCTGAAAGCTATGACAAACCTAGACAGAGTATTAAAAAAACAGAGACATCACTTTGCCAGCAAAGATGCATATAGTCAAAGCTATGGTCTTTCCAGCAGTCATGTGTGAATATGAGAGCTGGACCATAAAGAAGACTGAGCAACAAAGAATTGATGCTTTTAAATTATGCTGGAGAAGACTCTTGAGAGTCTCTTAGATTGCAAGGAGATCAAACCAGTCAGTCCTAAAGGAAATCACCCCTGAGTATTCATTGGAAGGACTGATGCTGAAGCTGAAGCTCCAATACTTAGGCCACCTGATGCGAAGAGCCAACTCACTGGAAACAATCTTAATGCTGGGGAAGATTGAAGGCAACAGGAGAAGAGGGTGGCAGAGGATGAGATGGTTGGATGGCATTGCTGACTCGATCGACATGAACTTGGGTTAACTCTGGGAGATGGTAAGGGATGGGGAAGCCTGCTGTGCTGTAGTTGTTATGCCCAAACTCTGGGTCCCAAGCCCCTGAAGAGACCAAGTCCACACAGCAATGCAAAAGCATAAAGGGGTTTATTGCTAGCTTGAGCTACGGCTCAAGTCTCATCCAACACAGTGGAGTCGGACAAGAGCCCGGCACTCCAGATCACAGTTGCTTTTATACAGGCAGTTCTTTGTTACAGCATTGGTATAGCTGGCAGTCAATGATTGGTCAGTTTAAGCTTCGCGTCTGCCCCGGATAGGCGCGCATGGGACTTTCCTGGCTGTTCTGATTGGTTGGTGGCGAGGGGGTAAGGTATGGGGGGAGGTACGAAGTGAGGTATGAGGTGAGGGTGGGGGAGGTCGCTGGAACTAGGGCCTGCTGTATCTCCCAGCAGCCTGTCATGGAAGCTGTTTTGCTTACACACCACAGTAGTCAATGCAGTTGCAAAGAGTCTGACACAACTTAGCAACTAAACAACAATAATTCTGTCCTCATAAACAAATGGAAATGGAGATTTACCATCGCCACTGAAATTGGTAGTTCTAGTCTGACAATTAGGCCTAGGTTATCTGAATCTCAGTAAGATGTCTAACAAAGCCTTCGGTGCTGACTTTGTAGACAAGTTGGAGAATAGTGAGCTGGCTATTGATTTACATTTGTTATTTCTATTATTGATTCACATTTGATATAAATATTTAAATACTAAGACATTCAGAATGCTGATTAGTGAATGAAAGTCAGCCTAGAGAAACTTCTCCAATGCCTGCTTTAAAGCACTGTCATCAGATATATTCTATTCAATATTTTTCCATTGGATAAGATGAAAACACAGAAAGGATGACTTTGTATCATTTCCCAATAACATGAAACTGAAGAAAGTGCCAATATAATGGAAAACTCAAGCAGAATCCAAAAATAACTCAGCAAGGTGAAGCGAAGAGCCAAATTTAGAGGAGGCTGCTTTCATAAACAATATAAAAAGATGGTGAAGATCACATAAAAACTGTTGGAAGAAAATTAGGATATGTAAAAGGGAAAACGAGGTAGCCATATGTATATATTTAAAGGGCTGTCATGGAATTTCATACAATAAAACTAGGTCGAAATTTTTGGCTCAGTAGTGAAAAGACTAACATTTTGCGACAAAGGAGCTGAATTAAAAAAGAACTTTCTGCATCAGGACATAGTGATATAGTGAGATTCCTATAGTTTACAAGTACAAGCTGTAGCCAAGTGGTTGTATAAATACATCTAAATATATACTTTATAGATAACTTGGGAAGAGATGAATTCTTAACTCTCTTCCTTGGGGTTTACTTTTAAATCAGCCTGTCATTCTTTGTGTTTTAATTGGTGTTTTTAATCACTTTATATTTATTATAATTATTGATTTATTTGATTATGTGATTATATATTTGTGTAATTATGATTTATATTTTTTTCTGTCTGAGGCATTCTCACATCTTTTGGATTGATTGTTGTTATTTTTTTTCCTAATTTTACTTTTATTCTCTATTTGCTAGGAAGTTAGACACATTTTACTCTTCTTTCACTGCTTATCTTAGAGGTTACAACATGCAGTTTTTAGTTTGTCAGAGTTTAATGTTAACTGGTGTTTTTATTCTCTTCCAGTACAAAGGGAGTTTTTGGGAACATTAACTCCTGTAACCCCCTCCTCAATCCACTGTGTAAGAATTCACTTACACTAAATTCTGTAAATATTTAAAACTGCACAAGATATTATTGTTTTGTATTGTGTAGTAAATATGCATTTTGATTTACTAGCAGTACTTTAATTATTCTTTATTCCTTTCTGTATCTTTGACCTTCTGCATCAACTCGTTTTCTTTTAGCTGAAGTACACCCTTTAAGACTTAAAGTATTTGCTTGTTGGTGATAAACTCTCGCTTTTTCCCCCTGAAAATGTCTTTATTGTTATGTGATTTCCAAGTGGTGTTTCCACTATTTATAGATTTTTTCCAAGTAACTGTGGCAGTTATTTTCTTTTAGCCTGTTGAAGAAGCCATTTCTTTGTTATCTTATTTCCATTATTTCTATTGAGAAATAAACTATAATTTTAGTTGCTCATTTTTAAGATGATCTGCCTTTTTCCTCTGTCTTCCTTAAAGATTTTCTCTTTGTCCTGGGTTTTGATAATTTTACTCCAATGTGCCTAGATGGGCTTTCTTTTTCTTATCCTGCTCAGGGTTTGCAGGACTTCTGGAATTGACTGAACTCACATCTGTGTAAGAGTTACTTTGTATGTCACCCTGGATCCATGTACTGAGCTTGTTGTTACCAATTCAGGTCAAGGTCTCTAGTTCCACCCCCACCCCTGCCCTCTGTGGTGTGTCACTCATTCATGCACTATGTACTTTCATCTCCTGCCCCCAGGCTTCCCCACGTGGCTGAGATGAGAGTTTTTGTACCCACTGGGCACTCACAGGCACTTACTCTGAAGTTCATGAGTTATCAGCTCTGTGGTGGACAATACCCCATGCAAGAGGAGAATTGGATAATTTTCTCTTCCTTCTTCCTCCCAACCAGATTGTTGTAATAACAGTTGCTCATGTTTCCTCACTGAAGATGCCTTGTGAGGCTAATTGATAAGATCGTCATGAGTTTATGGTCATCTTAGTAAAAACACAGTCTTTCTATTTGTACTATTTCCTTTTTTGTCTTCCACCCCTTTTACCTCCTCCCTGCTCCTGTGGGATAACACTCCACAGGAAACTGTTAAAACAAACAAGTATTAGCTTCAGGCTCTGTTTTCTGGGTGATCTGTGCTATGACAATGTCTTTGATCAGCTCGAAAAATAGTCAACTATTATCCCTTCAAGTACTTCTGACCTACATCCTCTACTTTTCTTCTGAAATTCCAGTGGAATATACGTTAGATTTCTTTTTTCAACATTCCTCTGGGTTTTTTATTCTCTTTTTGGAAATTTTTATCTATTTGTCTCTCTGTGGTTCACTCTGGATATTTTCTTTTTCTTCTGTCTTATCTTGTCATAATTCTCTTTTCAGCTGTGTCAAATCTTTCTTAATTTCAGATACTGTACCTTTTAAGTTCTAAGATTTCTGTATACTTCTTACAAGAAGTCTTCTATGTCATTTTGGTATAGTTTTCAGATTATTTTTCTTACAGATTTCCAGTTTTTTTTTTTGGCTGAATTTTCTGTCTTAAATTTTGTTTTAATATCTCTACCTGCTAGTTCCAATATCCAGAATCCCTACAGATCTAGTTTTGTTGCTTATGATTATTATTGGTCTTCATTCATGTTGTCCTCTCTCTTTATGTTCCTGGTTCTCTATGAGTATGTACTGGACACTTCATCTGATGAGCCCTAGGTTGTTTTCTTCCCCCAGAAAAGATTTTCCTTTGTTTTTGAGCATGTGCCTATGACCACCCTATCTTGGATCACATTAATCCAATATCAGAGTTTAAAATACTATGGGCCACCTAGATAACTGGGAGCTAGGTTGTACTCTGAGTAAGGCGTGTTTTGTTTTTGATTCACCATTATTCCTATAGTACCATCTGTTATGGTACCATCCCAAAGTGGGGGACTTAATCAGACTTTTCTCTTGGTGGGAACTGGACTCTAACTTTGTCCCTCTTTTACATGAATGTTGTCACAAGCATCACATAGACTTTCAAGTGACAAAGGAAATGACTCTGACTGCCAAGATTCCTATATTCTCATGGATTCGGGCCCAGTAATTCTCCACCACCTTATTACCTTTTTAAAGCTTTCAAGTAGATGCTTTCTATATTTTGTCCAACTTTTCTGACCATCATCAATAGGAGTACTGGTCAAGTAAAGAGAAATTCTAAAGTTTAACCTATATATACATTGAGCATCTTCACCTGACTAAAATCAATATTTTTGATTAGTAAATTTAACTTGGGGCAGGTATTTTGGCTGTATATATGATATTTTAAATACTTTATGAATAGTAAAATGGTAGTAATATGTGCCTTTTGATGATAACAGGTAGGGGAACTTAAGTTCTCAGAACTTTTTGCTGTTGTTCAGTTGTTAAGTGATGTCTGACTCTTTGCAACCCCCTGCACTGCTGCATGCCAGGCTCCCCTGTCCTTCACTGTCTCCTGGAGTTTGCTCAAATTCATGTCCATTGAATTGATAATGCTATCTAACCATCTCATCCTCTCCCACCCCCTTCTTTTACTTTCAGTCTTTTTCAACATCAGGGTCTTTTCCAAAGAGTAGCTCTCCACATCAGAATAGAACATAAAAATTCTACTTTAATTCTAATTTCTAGAGCAAACATAAAGTTGGAAATCTTTATCTTACCAAGTACATTAAAAATAATAAAAACTAATGTCAACCACCATCATTATTTCATAAAAGAAAGAATTTAGATATAAGAAAAGCAGAAATGATATAGTCTCATAAAAGATGACCCTTTAAATTGGGTAAATCAGTGTTACATAAAGTTGACTACTTTTTTATTATTTTTCTCCTTTCATCAAAAATCAGTGAAAATTTGATTAGCTGTAAAGAAACATATAGATTGGTATCTAGTTTATTCTCTAAAATGATATTTTTTTAAAAACCTAAAAATCTAAATATAAAAGAATATTGACTAAAACACATGTGGGTTTCCAATGAAAGTCTAAATCACCAACCTCATGCTAAATTAAATGAAAAGCAGTTTCTCAATTATGTGCCAAAAGAATCAAGCTGGCAGTGATCTTTTTCTGGGTTGATAAGCAAATGTGACAAGTATTTTTATACTTTCAGAATACAGAGACATTTCTAAAGTGTCCATGCTGTATCTTGAAGTCAACATGACACTCAGAGCTACAATTTATAAAGTATGAAGAATAAAAAAAAAATACAGACTGTTTTGGAGGCTGTTTTCAAAGGCTATGATAGTAATTTCTACTGGGTTTTTCAAAAGGATTCTGGTCAAATAATATTTCATGGAAGACTTTACATGAATAGTGGACAAAATCCAGATAATGTTAATGCAAATTCACACAAGTCTGTATATTTATTTCACAAGAAGAAGTCGATGGGTATTTTTGTGAAAGTTTCAGCTTAGCATCTTATGGAATAAGATTCTTTGAATTTGATTTATGGTACAAAATAAGATTCCCTCTACAGCTGCAGAGGTGAAGGTACATCACTTTTATTTTTTAAATAAACTTCTAGTTAATTACAAGGACTCAAATAACAGTGTTTTTAAAAAATCTATGAATGTTGAAATTTGCTCCAGATATGGAGAAATGATGAATAGGATATTACTTATGAACAATGAAATAAGGAGCTTTTGGCATTTTTCTTTGCCAGGCACAGTTTTTTTTTAAATCGGGTTTAAATTCGCATGAGAACTAATGGTTTGAGTTCCAGATTTTCTATCTCTCAAGTGCAAACTGTGCATATTTCAATCCTTACAAGAAAGCTTTTGATGTGTTCCTTCAAGACTATAATATATGCAACATTTTATCAGTGTTATCACTATATCCAGCCTTAGTTTGTTTCACAATATTGTCAATATTAAATTTTTACCCCTAAATTTCCCCAAAGCCTTCTAGTCTATGTATCTAGGTCCCATTTCTCAGACTGTTGCAATGTAGCAGCTTCTTTTTGTGTGTGAGTACACAATCAGTTCAGTTCATTCTCTCAGTTGTGTCTGACTTTTTGCAACCCCATGGACTGCAGCACACCAGGCTTCCCTGTTCATCACCATCTCCCGGAGTTTACCCAAACTCACGTCCATCGAGTCAGTGATGCCTTCCAGCCATCTCATCCTCTGTCATCCCCTTCTTCTCCAGCCCCTAATCCTTCTCAGCATCAGGGTCTTTTCCAATGAGTCAACTCTTCTCATGAGGTGGCCAAAGTACTGGAGTTTGAGTTCAACATCAGTCCTTCCAATGAACACTCAGGACGGATCTCCTTTAAGATGGACTGGTTGGACCTCCTTGTGGTCCAAGGGACTCTCAAGAATCTTCTCCAACACCACAGTTCAAAAGCATCAATTCTTCGGTGCTCAGTTTTCTTTGTAGTCCAACTCTCACATCCATACATGACCACTGGAAAAACCATAGCCTTGACAAGATGGACCTTTGTTGACAAAGTAATGTCTCTGCCTTTTAATATGCTGTCTAGGTTGGTCATAACTTTCCTTCCAAGGAGTAAGCGTCTTTTAGTTTCATGGTTGCAGTCATCATCTGCAGTGATTTTGGGGCCCCCCAAAATAAGTCAGCCACTGTTTCCACTGTTTCCCCATCTATTTGCCATGAAATGATGGGACAGGATGCCATGATCTTAGTTTTCAGAATGTTGCACTTTAAACCAACTTTTTCACTCTCCTCTTTCACTTTCATTTAGAGGCTCTTTAATTCTTCTTCACTTTCTGCCATAAGGGCGGTGTCATCTGCATATCTGAGGTTGTTGACATTTCTCCCAGCAATCTTGATTCCAGCTTCTGCTTCCTCCAGCCCAGCATTTCTCATGATGTACTCTGCGTATAAGTTGAATAAGCAGGGTGACAATATACAGTCTTGATATATTCCTTTTCCTATCTGGAACCAGTCTGTTGTTCCATGTCCAGTTCTAACTGTTGCTTCCTGACCTGCATACAGATTTCTCAAAAGGCAGGTCAAGTGGTCTGGTATTCCTATCTCTTTCACAATTTCCCACAGTTTATTGTGATCCACACAGTCAAAGGCTTTGGTATAGTCAATAAAGTAGAAATAGATGTTTTTCTGAAGCTCTCTTGCTTTTTCAATGATCCAGTGAATGTTGGCAATTTGGTCTCTGGTTCCTCTATCTTTTCTAAAACAAACTTGAACATCTGGAAATTTACGGTTCACATATTGTTGAAGCCTGGCTTGGAGAGTTTTGAGCATTACTTTGCTAGTGTGTGAGATGAGTGCAATTGTGCAGTATTTTGAGCATTCTTTGGCTTTGCCTTTCTTAGGGATTGGAATGAAAACTGACCTTTTCCAGTCTTGTGGCCACAGCTGAGCTTTCCAAATTTGCTGGCATATTGAATGCAGCACCTTCACAGCATCATCAATAATCCTAAACAAATTCTAATTAACAAAAATATTGGCATCATATTCCTTGTCAAATAAGAACACACATTGATCCTTTGTTGGCAAAGGTGAAATCTGGAGCCATGAAATTCCAAAGGACAATGATCACCCTGGCAGTAGTGAGCAGATTTTAGGTGCAGTCAAAGCACTGCTTCCTTGCTCTCAAAAGGCCTACTCAGTCCTCAGTCTTTGAATAAAGTATAATACTTCATATGATAGAAATTGTATTATTTTATTCTTTAAACCGGAGAAGGCAATGGCACCCCACTTCAGTACTCTTGCCTGGAAAATCCCATGGGTGGAGGAGCCTGGTGGGCCGTAGTACATGGGTTCGCTAAGAGTCGGACACGACTGAGCGACTTCACTTTCCTGTTTCACTTTCATGCATTGGAGAAGGAAATGGCAACCTACTTCAGTATTCTTGCCTGGAGAATCCCATGGACAGAGGAGCCTGGTGGGCTGTCGTCTGTGGGGTTGCATAGTCAGACACGACTGAAACGACTTAGCAGCAGCATTCTTTTAAACTGTAGTGCTTTTTTATGTCGTAACACCTTTTCAGTATGGAGAGATGGGAGGCAATTCATGTTGGAGGTATTACAATGTGTGTGGACAAGGTGAACATACAATTTCTTACCTAAACTGTAATACTTCTGACAGCATAAGGGGGCGCTAGTAATTATTATACTGATATATCTGGTGTAAACTAGGATGGTACTGTGCAAACTTAAACATATAAGACAAGGAATGAACAAAATGTATGCCAAATATGTGAAAGCATAAGTTTCACAAATAAAATAGATGCCCTTATGAGTTGGAGTTTTTTTTCTTTAAGCTGAAATTCCTATCAGAGTCCCAGTGGCATTTTTCACAGAAAAAGAAAAAACAGCCCTGTAATTCTTATGAAACCATAAAAAACTGAAAATAGCTAAAGCAATTTTGGGTGAGAACAAAGCTGGAAGCATCATGCTCCTGGTTTTAAACCATATTACACAGCTGGTACTAGCATAAAAACAAACACACTGACCAGTGGAACAGAATGGAGAACCCAGAAATAAACTTATGCACTTATGGTTAACTAATTTCCAACACGGGCTTCCCTGGTGGTTCAAAGAATACTTCCCAAAGTATCACAGTTTGGATGGGAAGTGGTAAAGAATCCACTTGCCAATGCAGGAGATGCAGATTTGATCCCTGGGTTAGGAAGATCCTCTGTAGAAGGAAAGGGCAACCCACTCCAGTATTCTTGCTGGGGAAATCCTGTGGACACAGGAGCTTGGCACTGGCAGGCTATAGTCCAGGTGGTCATAGAGAGTTGGACATGACTGAAGTAACTGAGCACAAGTACCAGCAAGAAGTTCTCAGATTTAATCCAAAAAAGGAAAATTGTTAAATTGCACACCATCAAAATTTAAGACTTCCATTCTGTGAGAGATCCTGATAAAACAGTGCAAACACACTGGCAGAAAACAATTTCAAGCCACAAATCTGACAAAAGAATACTGTTTAGAATATATACATAATCCTCAAAATACAACAGTACAAAAAGAAAACAATATAAAAAGACATAGAGAGACATTTCACTGAAGAACATATACAGATGGTAAACAAGTACTTGAAAAGTGTTCAGCATCATTACTCACTAGGGAAATGAAAATAAAAACTATGATGAGAAATCACCACGTACCTAAGAGAATCACACATCTAAGGTGACACCAAATGCTGTTGAAGATGCAGAGAAACTAGATTATTTGTGTACTTTTGGTGGGAAAGAAAGATGGCACAGTCACTCTGGGAAACTGGCACATTCTTAAAATGCCACTAGCTTCCAATTTAGCAGCTAACCTTCAATTTAGCACTTGCACTCCTGGCCCCTGGGGCATTCCTCATGGCTCAGATGGTAAAGAATCTGCCTGCAATGTAGGAAATCAGGGTTCAATCCCTGGGTTGGGGAGACCCCTGTAGAAGGAAATGACAAACCACTTAAGTATTCTTATCCAGAAAATTTCATGGACAGAAGAGCCTGGTGGGCTACATTCCATGGGGTTGCAAAGAGTTGGACACAACTGAGCAATTAATGCTTTCATTTTCTCCTGGGTATTTATTCCAGAGAAGCAAAAATCTATGTTTGCACATAGTCCTGTACATAAATATTTATAGTAGTTTATCCATAATGGTTGCAAAATGGAAACAATCCAGATGTCCCTCAAGGGGTGCATAGTTAAACTGCGATACATCTGTACTGCAGAATACAACTCAACATTAAAAAGGAATGAACTATTGATACATGCAACAATCTGACAAAACTCCAAAGAATTGTGCTAAAAAGAAGCCAGAATAGTTAGGCACCATCTGGCTCCATTTATATACCATTCTTGAAGTGACAAAATTATAGAACAGGAGGACAAAGTAGTGGTTGCTTAGGGTTGAGAATGGGGTGAGGGCTGGAGGGAAGTGACAGTGACTTTCAAAGTGCAACACAATGGTGGAACTCTTCTGTATCTTGATGGCGTCAATGTCAATATCCTGGTTGGAATATTGCACTGACATCTGCAAGATGATCCCATTAGGGTAAAGGATGCATGAGATCTCTATTGTTTCCTACGACTGTATGTGAATCTACAGTTACCTAAAAGAAAAAATTCACTGAAACACATGCAACAGACATCTTCTCTGCCCCTTAAAAGGTTACCTTTAGAAAATTTCCTGACAACCCAAGAATACTCACTGTTACTGCTATTTCAAGATATCAAAGCCAGTAAGAACTTACAAGTTGACATTAAATCACTTAAATCACTGTTAATATTAAGAACTTATCAGGACTTCCCTGGGGGTCCAGTGGTTAATAATTCACCTGTCAATGCAGGAGACATGGGTTTTGATGCCTGATCTGGGAAGATTCCACGTGCCTGGGAGCTACTGAACCCAGGTGCTGCAGCTGCTAAAGCCTGTGCCTCCTGGAGCCTGTGCTCAGCAACGAAAGAGTAGCCCCCACTAGGGAAAGCCTGTGTGCAGCATTGAAGATCCACCAAGGCCAATAAATAATAGAGGAACAAGTAAAATTTTAAAAAGATATTAAGAACATATCAGAAAAATAAAACACCTTAAAACATCCCTGATCTAGCGTAAACAGAAAAGTAAGTCCACATAACTCAGTCGTGTGGAAAATTTACCAGAGTCAATTGTATAAGAACGGCTTTAAAAATTCAATTTAACTGAATCCATGTGTCCTTTTATATAGTACTTTTGAATAATGATATAAGGAATAAATGTAACAAATTTAGGAAGCTACAGTTTTAGCCTTTTACCAAAAACAAATTCAGACTTTACATAATGTACAATGTCATGTTTGCGTTTAATTTTTGCTCTGTGATAAAAATCAGGGAGAAGATGTCTATCCATTCTTTTACTCAAATTCATAAAAATAAATTTTGTTTTGGATTTTTCAGTATTAAAAGATGTAAGTAAATTTCACTAGTGCTTAAAACAGACTTCTTCAAATTAATTTCATGGTGTAGTATTAAAGCCCTTTTGTTGTTGTTCAGTTGCTAAGTTTTATCTGACTCTTTGTGGTCCCATGGACTGTAGCCTGCCAGCCTCCTCTGTCCATGGGAATTCCCAGGCAAGAACACTGGAGTGGGTTGCCATTTCCTTCTCCAGGGGATCTTCCCAACCCAAAGATCACCCCCCACACCCCGTCTCCTGCATTGGCAGGTGAATTCTCTACTGCTGAGCCACCAGGGAAGCCCCATTAAAACCGTTCAAATTATAGTAAAAGATCCTAGTAGAAGGAAAAGTTCCTTAAATAACTTTTACATCTATTGATTGTCTGTCTGATGCCAAGGGTGCCAACTTGTATCTCTTTGATCCTAACCTTATAACTCTGTAACAGGGTTTCTGAGGAATACTTTATATACCAAAGTTACATTTTTATTTGGTAAAGATAATACATACCTTTAAGGTTAGACTTCATAACTCAGTTGAGTAACTGATTGTCACTTGGAAAAGAAAAGGAATTTTTTCCAAGTAGAAAAAAATTATAAAATTTAGGTCTCTAAAGCCTTATCTCTTTAACCTATTTCAAAGTGTTTGTGCAGGTGATAGTATATAATTTACTAATTGATTGCTTCATGAAGTCCACACTTTTATTTCTATCATCCTGAACAGTTTTTCTCAAAGTTATGCTTATAAAAAGTGTAAATATTTTGGCTTCATTTGTTTTATTTACTTTATTTTTCTGGGCGTCTTTGACACCTCTTATTTTAGATTTGTATTATACCTGGTAGTGTCTAGAATCAATTAAAATAATAGTTCTATTGAATTTGAGATTACACAACTTTACTTGCTAATTCCCTGTGAAGGTGGGCTATCCTATCTTATTCAAAGGCAACTTTCAAGAGAAACACATTTCCTGCACCAACAGTGTGGCATAGCCATTCCAATCCTGAATGAACACACTCCTTACCCAGGTGGGAAAAAACATTTACAAAGCAGAAGGATCCTATCAAAATTGGACTTTAAAGGAGGCCTTCCTTTGAGGCCAGGAGTCTTCATCCCTAAACCTGGGAGAATGTTCCTCAAGAGAGGATCTTAGCAAGGGTGACATTTAAAATGTTCGGCTGTATAAATGGCAGATGCCTGAACATTCAGGTAGATGTCAAGCTGGCATAAAATAGCCGCACATCAGAGCTGGATCCTTGTTCAGGACAGGTCTCTGACTCAGGGAATTCTTAAATAAACAGTTTATAATAGAACTTATTTCTCTCTAATTCATTATGCATTTAGAAAATGAATTTGACCAATTAGAAAACAGATTAGACCAGTTCCACCCATTAGTGGAAGTAGTAGTAGTATTGAAAGTCACTTAGTCGTGTCCAACTCTTGGGACCTCATGGACTGTAGCCTGCCAGGCCCCTCTGTCCATGGGATTCTCCAGGCAAGAATACTGGAGTGGGTTGCCATTTCCTTCTCCAGGGCATCTTCCCAACCCAAGAATTGAACCCAAATCTCCTGCATTGCAGGCAGGTTCTTTACCAACTGAGCTATGAGGGAAGCCCCAGGTCCTAATGTGAAGATTTCAAGGCCCTACAGCAAAGCCTTAGAACTAGCACTCAAAGCTTTTCCCTCTCAGCTTGACTTGGCTCATTATTGTGTTTCTGTGAGCTTGATCTATTTCTTCTAAGGGAAAAAAATAGATTACTCCTGGACTAACTTCAGGTTGCTTGGGTACAGTTTAGGAAGGAAAAGGCTTTGTGCCTATGCACCATTTCACATGAAGTTCAAATTTTAAAGCATAAGAGCCAGCATTCACACAACTGTTCTGAGCTTCCCAAGGACTGGATTTTCTTGCTGGTGTTCATCCTCCAGGTGGCAGCAATCCCTTTTACCAGAAAGTGACAATCTTGGTAGCTCTAGTTTTGCATCTGCCTGTGCCAATGCAGGAGACATAAGCGCTGTGGGTCCGATCCCTGGGTGGGGAATATCACCTGGAGGAGGGCACGGCTACCCACTTCAACCTTCTTGCCTGGAGAATCCCCAGGGACAGAGGAGCCTGGCGGGCTACAGTCCATGGGGTTGCAAAGAGTCAGACACGACTGAAGTGACTGAACACGCATGCACATGTGTCTCTCCATAATATACATCTCTGTTCCAACAGTGAAAGCAAACTTAGTGTCCCAGACTCAAATCTACAAAGTGAAAGGCTCACCTAAATCCTAACCTGAGTAACTTTCAAACCTAGAAAATAGTCTCCCGAATCACTGTAATTGTGTGTGATTGTGTCTGACCTGATGCAGCCAGAAAGTGTTAGTCTTTCAGTCTTGTCTGACCTTTTGTGACCCCATGGACTGTAGCCCAGCAGGTTCCTCTGTCCGTGAGATTTCCCAGGCAAGAACACTAGAGTGGGTTGCCATTTCCTTCTCCAAGGGATCATCCCGACCCAGGGATTGAACCTGCATCTCCTGCATTGCCAAGTGGGTTCTTTACTGTCTGAGCCACCAGGAGGCCTCTGATGTAGCTGGAACAACTAGCTATTCACAGAAAATTGATTTCCCTTCCCAGATGGCAGTGGTTAGACTACATTTCCCAGCATGCTTCAGGGTAGATGTGATTATTGTGTTTGAATTTAGCTGGTGGCTTATGAGCCAAAGTACCTTTATAGAAATAAGTGTAAACCTTCTGCCCCTGTCCCACTTCCACAATCTGGTTACAGACAATGAGCCCCTAAAAGCCACAAGATGGAAAGAGTCTGGGTTCCTGAGTTACCTCCTGGAAAACAAACATCAGAGTCATAATAACCAGGACTGTAACACAAATGAGGAGTCTAATTCTATTTTGCTTGAGCCATTATACCTCCTGGGGTTTCTTTGTTACAGCACTTTTGCTTACCCTAGGACCATACTCTGAAGATAATGTTAAAATTGACATTTCTTTTTTTTTCTGATTTTTTCCCTTTATTTTATCCTAATTGAAAAATGAAATCACTTAACATGAATACTTGATACATAATTTCCTTAGAACTTCTCTATGGTGAAACAAAAGTGTACATATTTTAAAAGGGTATATAATATTAGCACTCATGACAATTTCAAACCAACTTCATGGGTATAGCTTCAAATTACTATTAGTTGTGGCTATTTATGGAAAAAGGGTGCAAAGCTTATTAGGGCCCAGGATGTCAGAAAGACTTAATCTTACACTGTCACAGAGCTCAAACATGGCTCTGTGTAGACATATACAAAGAGAAGATACTATAAACTGCCACCTGCTTCTCATAAGTCTCTTAAAACAAAGGTTGGAAAGATACTCAGTACCTCAAATACAGTAACTAACAAAAATGTCTCCCTTAACTACTTTTTGCCGAGAGTGATTAAGGACAAAAAAATAGGAATTCTTGTAGCTTTATTATCTGATACACTGCTAATAAGCTCCTGTTAAATGTTCTTTAGACATTATACCAAGTGGTCTTGGTTTTCTGATTATATATATATTCACATATATAAAAATATATATGCATTTTTTCAAGAAAAGAAATGTTTAACAGATGTAAACTATTTATAGAATATTTGCCACCAAGTATTGTTAAACACATTATCTTGCAGAATATCACTTTCAAATTAAAATGTCAGAAACAAACACCAATACTTACAATGTTTTTAAAGAATGTTCTATAATGACACATTAAGGCATAAATTCTTTTGGCTTATAATTCTTAAGAGAATGATAATGGTAAAAGTGATGTAATATCTTCAGTGTGAGATTATGATTATGCTGCATTTTATAAAAATATGGTGTAAGACAGCAATAATCCCATTCAACACCCTGGATTATTAGATCCCTTCAGGAGGGACTGATATTTTATACAGTCAAACTTTAAAATTTACAGATAAAGGCAGTCCAGTACTGCCACTGAGAAGTACGTCTCTTAACTTATACAACTCTCAGGCCACAGTTTTGAAGGTCTGAATTATCAAGTTGGTTTGATGAATTAGTCGATTGGCACTTATGAACCCATTTATTGCCTCGCCATCTTTAAAACAGGTTTTCAGAGTATCACTGAAACTTTTAGAGTACTTTACGAATTCTTTCTTTTGGTGTTCAAGTGCCCTGTGGTTCTGGTATTGATATTTCTTGAAGACATTGTTTACTGTATCAAGAAGCTCTTTCATTGCGCTAGCTATATCCCTGATTATCTGCAGAAACCTCACTCTGTAGTTGATCTCATCTGGGATCTTACTGAGAATTTGTTTAAGTGCTTGTGCCTTTTCATTTAGGTCCTGGAATTCTGGCTTTGGTCGTTCAGTCATATACTCTTCTACATTATCAACTGCCATTCAAAGACGGGATTCTGTGAAGTTGACTTCTACACTTTGTTTCTCTAAAATGTTCATAATTATGTCTTGTGTGAATCCTGGATTTTCTTTTTCAGCCTTAATGAAAGTTGCTCTCAGTGTTTGAGCTGCAGACAGATTTACTCATTCTAGCTCATTAAACACAGGACACATGGACTGCATAGAAGGGCATAGAAACCATAGAAGTGGTCTCAGCTTCATTCTTCATCTCTTCCATTGTCATCCTCATTCTAAAGCCAGCTACAGTAGAAAGAGCAGGGCTAAAATGCAGAGGAATCTTAATTCACAGCATTCATTCACTCTTTTTTTGTGATAAAAGAATAAAGCACAAAACATATGCTGACCAGCTATGGAGGTACTGACTTCACTTCCCCTCTTTGAAGCCCTCTTTAACTCCCCGATCAATTTACTCTGGCAACGCCAGAGGACCTGAGAGGAACCCTAAAATTGACATTTCTGAATTTTTTTTCTGCATATAAAAGTGGGAGATGGTGGTGAAGAATAGAGAAACCTGGTGTACTGAAGTCCATGGGGTCTCAAAGAATCGGACACGACTGAGCAACTGAACAATAGCACATAAGGGTAATCAACATGGACATCTAATGTCTTGAATAAATTAAGACACTGATTTAAATCTTTTTTAACTCAGGTTTTTAAGTAACAAAATAATCTGCTTCAAAAGAAAGGTAAAATTTATATTTTTATTTTTGGATGCTTTCAAATTTTTATAAAAGAGTTCTCCAAATACTGTCAAAAATAATCTAGAATGTATGTTTTTTGATAAATGAATATACTTTTATGCTCAAATGAATGAGCATTCATTCTTTTATTTTAAGGTACAGTACAGGACAGTACTTCTCAGTTTGCTTATATTCTAACAGTGAAGAAATTAGATTCATGTCTACATATAACTTGGGCTTCCTTGATGGCTCAAATGGTAAAGAATCTGCCTGCAGTGAAGGAGACCCAGGTTTGATCCCTGCTTTGAAAAGATCCCTGGAGAAGGAATGGCAACCCACTCCAGTATTCTTGCTTGGACAATCCCATGGACAGAGGAGCCTGGTGGGCTACAGTCCACAGGGTCACAAAGAGTCAGATGCGACTAAGCAACTAACACTTTCATGTATAATTTAGCACAACAGTTTGTGATAGGTTCCAAAAACTGGTTTAGAAGTTATTAAATTTTAAAACATTCAATACTAAGAAAATATGTGTGTATGTTTCTGGGTGACTAATAAGTCTCAGAAATGTAAATATTGATAACTATAATAAACCACTTACTATAGAAATAAGATTAAATCATTTCTATTTTAGTTTTGGGAATGAAAAGACAGAAATAAACTTTTTAAAAAATGTACAAACGTTTTCAGTGTTCAAAGACCTCAAATTCTACTCATCTTTGGGGACTGGAATGCAGAAGTAGGAGGGCAAGAGATACCTGGAGTAACAGGCAAGTTTGGCCCTGGAGAACAAATGCAGCAGGGCAAAGGCTAACTGAATTCTGCCAAGAGAATGCATTAGTCATAGCAAATACACTTTTCAACCACACAGAGATGACTTTACACGTGGACATCACCATATGGCCAATATCAAAATCAAATTGATTATATTCTTTGTACCTGAAAATGGAGAAGCTGTATAGAGTTAGCAAAAACAAGATCTGGAGCTGACTGTGACTCAGATCACCAGCTTCTCATAGCAAAATTCAGTCTTAAACTAAAGAAAGCAAGGAAAACCACTAGGCCAACCAGGTACAACTTCAATCAAATCCCCTATGAATATGCAGTGGAGGTAACGAGTAGATTCAAGGGATTAGATCTAGTTAACAGTGTGCCTGAAGAACTATGGATAGAAGTCTGTAATACTGTATAGGAGGCAGCGAACAAAACCACCCCAAAGAAAAAGAAAAGCAAGAAGGCAAAGTGGTTATCTGAGGAGGTCTTACAAATAGTTAGAAAAAAAAAAAGAGAAGTGAAAAGCAAGGGAGAAAGGGAAAGGTATATCAAACTAAACACAGATTTCCAAAGAACAGTACAGAGAGACAAGAAGGTCTACATCAGTGAACAGTTCAATGAACTAGAAGAAAACAACAGAAGGGGAAAAACTAGAGATTTCTTCAGGAAAGTTGGAGCTATCAAGGGAGCATTTTGCCCAAAGATGAGCATGATAAGGACATAAATTGTAGAGACCTAGTGGACACTGAAGAGATCAAGAAGAGATGGGAAGAATACATGGAAGAACTGCACAAAGAAGATCCAAATGAACTGGATTACTTCAATGGCATGGTCAGCCACCCAGAGCCAGACATTCTGAAAAGCAAAGTCAAGTGGGCCTTAGGAAGCACTGCTGGTAATAAAGCCAGTGGATGTGATGGCATTCCGATAGAACTATTCAAAACCCTAAAGGATGATGCCATCAGGGTGTTGCATTCATTATGTCAACAAATCCGGAAGACCCAGCAGTGGCCACAGAATTGGAATAGGCCAATCCTCATCCCAATTCCAAGAAGGGTAGTACTAAAGCATGTGCTAACCATCGGACAACTGCACTCATCTCCCATGCTAGTAAGGTCATGCTTAAAATCTTGCATGCTAGACTTTAGTATGCTAGACTTCCAGATGTCCAAGCTGGGTTTAGAACAGGAAGAGGAATCAGAGGTCAAATTGCCAGGATTAGCTGGATCATAGAGAAAACAAAGGAATTCCAGAAACACATCTACCTCTGTTTAATCGACTATGCCAAAGCCTTTGACTGTGTGGATCATAATAAACTGTGGAAAGCTCTTAAAGAGATGGGAATACCTGACCTTCTTACCTGTCTCCTGAGAAACTTGTATGCGGGTTAAGAAGCAACAGTTAGAACCTTGTATAGAACAACTGATTGGTTCAAGATTGAGAAAGGAAAAAAGAAAAAAAAAAGATTGAGAAAGGAATACCGCAGGGCTGTCTGCTGTCATCCTGTTTGTTTAATCTATACATTGAGAAGATAGTGAGAAATGCCAGGCTGGATGAGTTACAAGCTGGAATCAAGATAAGTGGGAGAAACATCAACAACCTCAGATATGCAGGTGGTACCACTCTAATGGCAGAAAGTGAAGAGGAACTAAAATGCATCTTGATGAGGGTGAAGGAGAAGAGTGAAAGATCTGGCTTAAAACTAAATATTAAAAAACTAACATCGTGGCATCTGGCTCCATTACTTCATGGCAAATAGAAGAGGAAAAGGTGAAAGTAGTGACAGATTTCCTCTTCTTGGGCTCTAAAATCACTGCAGATGATGACTGCAGCCATGAAATCAGAAGACATTTGCTTCTTGGCAGGAAAGCTGCCAAACCTAGACAGAGTGTTTAAAAGCAGAGACATAACTCGGCAAAGGTCAGTGGAGTCAAGGCTATGATCTTCCCAGGAGTCACGTACGGTTATGAGAGCCAGACCGTAAAGAAGGCTGAGCGCCAAAGAATTGATGCCTTCGAATTGTGGTGCTGGAGAAGACTCCTGAGAGTCCCTTGGACAGAAAGGAGATCAAACCAGTCAACTTTAGGGAACTCAACCCTGAATACTCATTAGAAGGATTGATGCTGAAGATGAAACTCCAGTATTTTGGTTTTCTGATGTGAATTACTGACTCATTGGAAAAGTCCCTGATGCTGGGAAAGATTAAAGGCAGAAGAGGGCGTCAGAGGATGAGATGGCTGGATGGCATCACTGATGCAATGAACATGGGCAAACTTCAGGAGATGGTGAGGAACAGAGAGGCCTGGTGTGCTGCAGTCCATGGGGTTGTAAAGAGTCGGACATGACTGGGTGACTGAACAACAACAAACGACAAATACTGTATGATATCACTTATATGTGGAATCTAAAATATACTACAAACTAGCAAATATACCAAAAAGGCAGCAGACTTACAGATACAGAGAACAAATGGTGGTTATGTTGGGGTGAGGGACAATGTAGGGGTGGGGGTGGGGTTGAGAAGTAAAAATTATTGGATGCTAAGGCAGGCTCAAGGATATACTGTACAATGTGGTGAATAGAACCAATGTTTTGTAGTAACTATAAATGGGAAATAAGCATTAAATAGTATAAGAAATTAAAAAAATTTTAAAGTTTAAAAATTAAAAAATAAATTTAAATTTAAAAATTAGAAAAAAGGTTCCAAAATAGTCAAAGCACTAGAAGAATAGGTAAAAGGACTTGCTCCATCAGCTATGAAGATACTGCTATTTCTACTTCAATTAAGACACTGATATTGTCACAAGAATTGGAAAATCAAGAGAAATAAAAGTCCAGAAGAAAAACTGGTTTTACTAACAGTCAGGGCTGACCATGGATTGCTCTCTCCAGTTTCTAGATCATGGTCTGGTAGGTACAGCTGTTCAGTAACAATTTCAGAAAGGCTCATTGGTGGACAGCAGGAAATCCTAAAAGCAGTGTTAAAGTTCACTGTTTTCTAAGACTAGTAAAACACTTGAATGCCTATTTTTTCTTTTTCTAAGGACTGTGATTATTATGTCAGGATTTCATGGCTAAAAAACAGGTTCTAGATTTTCAATGATCATTTCACAGTTCATGTCTTCTCCTATGTGAGCAAATGGATGAGTGTACAATATTACTGCTCAAATCCTTAGAGGCCTACCTAATTCAGGCCCCAGTGCATACAATAATTCCAGGGAATGGAGGGATATTTTTCTAACCAAGACGAGCTTTACTTCTTTGTTGATCTTGCTAGATTTATTTGCAAAATGATGAAAAGTTTTTTTACTGTTCTGAACAAAAACAGGACAAATTATAAATGGATATTCATAAAATACATTTTCAATATTCTTATTTTCCTAGTTTTATACAGTAGAAACCTAGCTTATTTTGTGAATATAAATTACAAGAATTCAACTAAATGTACTTGACAAAAAAGAAAATTGATGACAAATACATACATTACTGATGTCTTAATGGATTTAAAAGAGGAATTTGGATTAACCTCAATTTTAGTCTTTTATATTAGAACTTAACTTTCATGTATGAAATAATTCTACTGTACCTAATTTTTTGAAATACAATCACTAAAAGAAAACTGAAACTTGGAAGCTTTCTATAAGGTAAAAACTAACTTTGATAATATTTTAAAGTTTGAAGGTGATAACTATTATTAGTTTTACAGTCTTTATAAGATAATTTTAGATTTACTGAAGATAGTCTTTTAACCACCTTAAAGATTAAATACGTAATTATCTAAAGAACTCTGACTTGTTTTGGCTGAGTCATCCTTATCCCCCAAAATGTGAGAACATTTTTGTTTGTTCCTTAAAGAATTTCCCAGCCAACTGTTAATTCTTTCTTTTTTGTCTTTTCAAATGGTTTTGCGTTAATGCTGGATATCACGACATAGTACTTAAATTTTTGAGACTATTCTCATTTTATCTCTAGTCTCTTTTAAGCCAGTATTTTCAATTCAAGAAGGAATCACAACTACTTTTCTGTGAATCACTTTGGGGAGAAAGAGAGGAGATAGCCACGTGTCCGCTATCATACTTAATATATATTGTAGGGGAACAAAATTTGCCACTCTGAAATGTCTTTTTGGCGTGCAAATTATTTCATTCTGGAAACAGTCAACATCCAAGAGAACATTTGACCTTCCCCCTAACAGTCTAAAAGAATGTAGATACAGAATTTTGTTTCCTAGAAGGGTGCTTTCACTGTATATTCAAGTGTAGTATAAACTAGCATGTTTCTCTGGGTCTCTCTCTCCCTTGAATATATATTATTAAACAGTTGTTTTCCTTCTATTAATCTGTCTCATGGTAGATTAATTCTCGTACCAGCCAGAGGAACCTAGAAGAGTAGAGGAAAATTACTCCTCCTCAACAGTGTGATATATAATATATGTGGAATATACACTAAAATAAGATTTAAAAGAAACATGATGTTGTCTTGGCTTGGGCTGCCATAACAAAATACCATCAACTGGATGATGGTTCAACAAAAGCAATGTGTTTCCCATAGTTCTGGGGGCTGTGAGCCCCAGATTAGGATGCCAGCATGGTCAAGTTCTGGAGAGGATCCTCTTCCGGGCTGCAGATGGCTGACTTCTTACTGGGTCTTCACATGGTGAAAAAGGGGCAAGCTGCTTCTCTGGCCTCTTCTTGTAAGGATACTAATCCCATTCAAGTGGGTCTCACCCTCATAACTTAATTACCTCCAAATACCATCACATTGGGAATGAGATTTCAACATGGATTTTGAGTCAGTCCCTAACACACAGGAGACGCGTTTTCAAGAGCTGTTAATTCCAAGCAGGGACATATGTAGAAAGACTTCAGGGAGGAGGGTGTATTTGAATTGGACACTAAAGAGTAAAAGTGAGCCTGCATTTCTCAAGTCATAAAATCAGGTGTATAAAGCAGTGGAATTTTTTTCCTCTAAAACTGAACTGAACTTCTATCTCAAGCTCCTTTGTCTGCCTAATATCAGAAAATCTAATCTAGATACTTCCAGATAAACTCAGATGCAGAGATTCCTTATGAATTTCCACTGAAATTCAGTCATACACAGCTAGTCAAAGGGTAGTCTGTGGACATTATTTTGCTGGAAATGCAGACTGTTCGTCCCAACCACGATCTTCTGAATGAGAATCAAGATCTTATCAACAGTTCCTGAATTAGAATCAGCAGTTTCACAAGATTCCCAGGTGATTTCTTTGCACATCAAAACTTGAGAAATCCTGACAGTGTTTGTCTTTCCCTTTCTCTTATGTGCACTGTCAAGGTCAGTTGCTGACTCTGCTGCAGACTGCCAACCAGCCTCCTCTCAGATGGCTGAGGCCTCCACTGTGGCCGACCTCTGCTGAGATGAAAGCTGATCTCCATCTGAGGTCTGGACATACTTTCCTCCTCCCTCATGGTTTTCCTTTGTTCCGATGGCAAGGCCTTTAAGGATCTTCCACATCCTCTCTTTCCACTAATCTCACATTTCTCTGGCTTTTGGAAAATTCCTCTGTTTTCCTAGAGTCTTTCTGGCTGGCATGGTCTTTGTGGAATCCCATCAGCCTAGGGTTCTGATGGTCAGGTAGTCAATTACCACGGGTGCAATGGCTTTCTTGTAGTTGGGTAGGTGTGCTCTCCGGGTTGTGTTTAACTATAAATCCCTGAGTTCATAATAAACAATGTATACTGAGGAGAAGTAAAATGTAAAAGGTGCTAAGTGTCACAAATTCTTCAACATTTCCCTTATTAATTTCATCCATTCTCCTAATGAACATTTATTGAGTAGCCAATATGTGTCAGATTGGACTAAGAATCAGGATTGAAAAGATTATAGTCCCAACTTCAAAGAAATTAGGAAATATATGGCATTAATTATGCATAAAGAAAATAATGGGAGCAGACTATAGGCCATAAACTGTTAACCCATCAGTGGTTGGGGAGAAAAGACAAGCTTATTATCCTAATATAACAAATGTTAGGCATATATTAGTAAGAATATTGCTTCATGTAGTTTCTAAATTATACATGTTGTATTATGTTTGACAATTCTTATCTGTTAGTGGGAAACAATTCCTTTATTAATCAGTGAGAACTGTATTATTCAGTGTAAACTTGGCCATTCATTTCATAACTCTACATATATCAATGTGCCTAGTCACTGAGTTGTGTCCGACTCTTTGTGACCCCATGGACTATAGTCTGCCAGGCTCCTCTGTCCATGGGGATTCTCCAGGCAAGAATACTGGAGTGGGTTGCCATGACCTCCTCCAGGGGATCTTCCTGACCCAGGAATTGAACCAGGGTCTCCTGCATCACAGGCAGATTCTTTACCAATTAAGAAGGGAATCTCAAGTAATAAAGCTATTTAAAAAATATCTGTCATGATTTTTCTTTCAAATTGGGGCTTCCAAATGGTCAAGATTTTATTGCTAATGCAATAAAATGACATGGAGAATAAAAAGGCATAGAGAAGACAATCAGATACTAAAACATAGGACCTGGATTCTCTTAGTTAAGAGTAAGGTTATCAACAAAATACTTTTCTTTTCTAGAATAAGAATATCCATCAAAATGACCTCCTCAAGCTAAATATAATCTTACTATATGATCTCAGAATCACTAGTAGATATTTACTCATTTGTATTGAAGACCTATGTGCACACATTATTTAGCATCAAAAAGAAATTAATCACTTAACCACTACAACACATAGAGGAATCTTAAGTGTATATTGCTAAGTGAAAAGAAGCCAGTCTGTAAGGATTATGTACTGTAGGATTCCATCTATGTGACATTCTGGGAAAGGCAAAACTATAGAGATAACAATAAAGAGATCAGTGGTTTCCAGGGAGAAATAGGTGGAGCACAGGAGACTTTTAGAGCAGTGAAACTCTTCTTATGATACTGTAATGACACATATGTGATATCATGTATTTGTCAAAATCTATAGAACCTTACAACACAAAGAGTGAAATGCAATGTATGCAATTTTTTTTGTGTGTGTGAGGTCAGGGTATATACTATGAAAAAATACAGACTCTAATGCAGGTTCAAGAGACTCTGTATTACAATATATGAGACTATCTCACTGAAGTAATTTAGGGGGCGGGGAAGTTGCTGACAAATAACTTTGAAAGTGGATAGAGTCCATAAAACAGAGGGCAAAAGGAACTGCATGTGGTACTGTACTCTGGCTGATAAAATTGTTTCCTTTGGGAGAGATGGAACTGTGAGACTGCTCTACATGTATATTGGACTTGAATAGTTTAATAAATTGATGACAGATGTGGGAGCCAAGTTTCTTACCAATGAAGTGGGAATTTATGAATTAGCAAGGGTAGGAGTTTAGAAGGACCCATGTAATGAATTAAAGTTGGAGACATCAGGAAGAACTCATGTTTAACTTAATAAGTTAACTCACATTTAACTTGGATACAGATGATAAAAATGTAACCCTATGCATATACATAGGTGTTTTAATTTGCTGTGTTTTTGTTGTTGTGAAGTTGCTAAGTCATGTCTGACTCTTTGCGACCCCATGGATTGTGGCATGCCAGGCTCCTCTGTCCATGGGGTTCTGCAGGCAAGAATACTGGAGTGGGTTGCCATTTCCATCTCCACAGTTTGCTGTGGCTGTGTAACAATTCAGCTTCC
Organism: Antilocapra americana; assembly: GCA_007570785.1. Classification (NCBI taxonomy): domain Eukaryota; kingdom Metazoa; phylum Chordata; class Mammalia; order Artiodactyla; family Antilocapridae; genus Antilocapra; species Antilocapra americana. Next base: position 20,808,676 of record ML661897.1, read on the forward strand.
CAGGTGGTGCTAGTGGTAAAGAAACTGCCTGGCAATGTAGGAGATGTAAGAGACATGGGTTGGTTCCCTGCATCAGGAAGATGCCCTGGAGAAGGAAATGGCACCTCACTTTAGTTCTTTCCTGGAGAACCGCATGGACAGAGGAGCCTGGTGGGCTACAATCCATAAGGTCTCAAAGAGTCAGATAAGACTGAAGTGACTTAGCATGCATGCAGCAGGCACACACGTATAATTACCACAACTGTGTTGCTTAAAGCAAGCAAAATTCTTGGGGCCAGAATTCTAAAATCAACATGTCAGCAGGGCTGCCATCCTTCCGGAGGCTCTAGGGGAGAGTCTCTTCCCACTTCTTCCAGCTTCTGGTGGCTTCAGGCTTTCCTTGGCTTGTGGCTGCACCACCCCAATCTCACCTCCACGATCACATCACCTCCTCCTCTTTGTATGTCTTTCCCCTTTGTGTCTCTTTCATAAATAGATGTGGGATGGCATTTAGGGTCCACCAGACAATCCAGGATTGTCTCCACATTGCAAGAAATTTAATCACAACTGCAAATTTCATTTTCCCAAATGACATACATTCACAGGTTTCAGAGACTTAAGGTAGGTATCTTTATTTTTTAGGGGGGTGGATCATCTTCAGCCTACCACACACAGATTACTATACACATACATATTTCTTGTCTCTGTCAGTTGAGAAGGCCTAAATGAATGACACCTAGTAGCAACAAGTATGTCCCTTGCCCACACTTTGGCTTCTAATACCGTGAGCCAGTAGAAGGAACTGGGGCTCTTTGGATCAACGGTGGATTCTAAGATGGGAGTAGGAAACATGCAAGCCTTGTGGCGCCAGTTCTCAAACAACAACATATCTATGGGAGTATTTCAATGTGACAAAGGAGCCAACTAGAAGTGTTCTCAGTGGCCAGACGGGGAAAATTTGAGCAGGAAAATAAATTACTATGAATTATGACCCAAAGTATAAAATCACTATCTGTAGAGTCCATATTGATATAAATAAATGATTGAGTAAATTAATAAGCAGGGACAAGTCTCTTGAGAAGAATTCCAAATAATTTGTGTAGATACGCCACCCTAAAGGAAGAGAATGTGATGATCCATCCCTTAAGTATGGGCTGTGATAGTGACTTCCTTCCAAGTAGTATACCACAGAAAAGGGGGGAAAGAAGGTCACTTTATGCTGGAGAAACCTGACAAATACTGCTTCAGCTAGGTGACAAAGGTCAACATCAGTGGTTACAACACATGCTGATCATCTACACTGTTGATACAATGTGATGAAAACGTCACTTCACCTCTGAGGTCTTCCTCCCAGAGCCCTCATTATCATGAAAGAAAGAGCAGGCAAATTCAAATTGAGGGACAGTGTACAAAACACTTCACCAGTGTCCCTGAAAACATTAAGGTCTTTGGAAACAAGGAAAGTCTGAGAAACTGTCATAGCCAGGAGGAGCCTAATGAGGCACATGATTAGATGCAGTGTCTTAGATGAGATCCTAGAACAGAAAATGGACATTAGGGACAAACTAAAGAAATGTGAATAGAGTATGGGCTTAAGTTAATAATAACACATCAATATTGGTTTCTTAATTGTCACAAATGTACTACTCTAATACAAAGTGTCACAAATAGAAGCAGTGTTTGCAGAGGTGGAGTGTAATGTATTAGCACTCTGTGTACTATATACTCAAATTTTTTTAGGTAAATCTAAAAAAAAAAGCTTGTTTATAAAATAATATCTTCATTGCTATTTTATTCTCTTCATAGTAAGATTTGTTTTGTTTTTCAATTTAAAGCGCTTAGCTTCCTAAGCAGCCCATCTCATGAGCAGTACATGTGGGAGGGCTCTGGAGTGAGTTGAAGATCCCACTTCCCTCAGCATCTTTTAGGATGTGACAAGTTCCACTTCAGTTGCCCTGTGGACATAATAACAGCATGTCTCATAATTTCATGGGGTTGGCACTAATATTGTACCTTCTCCCCTAAAATTGTTGTGAAATTTAAATGAGATAGTATCCTGGCATCCACGAGGCAAGGGATCTTGTCTTGGCACATAAATGTATTCTCACCCCTATTCTTCCCTAGTTTTCTGTAAAGATCCAGAGAGCAATCTTAAGCTTGGAGACCTGTAGGGTCTCTGTTGCAATAATTCAACTCTGCTGTGGCAGCATATAAGCAGACTGAGGTAATATGTAAATGAATGGATGTGATAAAGTTTCAGTTAAACTTCATTGCCTGGAGAATCCCATGGATAGAGAAGCCTGGTGAGTTACTGTCCATGGGGTCACAAAGAGTCGGATGTGACTGAGTGACTAATGATAACTTGTCTATGGAGGCCAAAATTTAAATTTCGTATAAAACTTTCATGTACCACAAAATATTACTCTCTCTTCCTTTGATTTTTTCCCCTGTATCATTTCAAAATGTAAAACCATTCTTAGGCAGGATCTGAAGCTCACTCCAGACCCCTTGCACATCTACTCCCACACATCAAAGTAAGCTAGCCAGAAAGCTCTTTAAACTGCCAAAGAAGAAAGAGAAATGAACAGATTATGAAGAAACTGAAATAGTAATGAGGATAGAATTTTTTTAAGATTCTAAATTCAGACAGTGAGCTGGAGTTAGCCTATAGGACATAGTTTGCTGATTTCTGGTCTAGTACAAAGTTAGGATTCATTAAATTCAAAAGATATTTAGTCAGATTGATACAATAGCAGCATTAGTATTAGCTATTTCTGTTATCTCTGTAGTAGCTAGAAAGTGAATCATGCGATCTGGCTTGATAATTTCAATTGTATATACTCATTGACCTCCTTTTTAAGAACACAAAAACAGTATTTTCTTATCTACAGACCCTAAATTTTTCAATGTCAGACCTTTGTGCTTTTAATTTCTGAAGGATTGAAAACACAGAAAATAATATAAAATCATGTCTTTTCTTTGGTTTCTTTTCTAATTATGAGGTTTGGGGAATAACACATGAAGTAAAAAATTATTTAGAGAGTTCATTTTTAAAGTACATCCTTTGTGAATCTGTTTCAACCAGCTTTGTTTTAGTACGAATGTACAGAGAACATTCTCTGGAGATTCTGGGCTAAAATCTCAGAGAGAAAACATCTGCTGCTATGTGGAAATGTTATGCAGGTCTTTTTGACAGCACATTTAGCTTGCTTTTTCCTAACCTCTGTTCACAAAGGGCACATTCTGTGTTGGAGGGAGCCACTGTGATACCTTATTGCTGCCACCCTGCACCGAAATACTCCATCAGACCTCTGAGTATGGTTTTACAGAACCATGGGTATGATCCTCAAGTCAGAAGGTGGTTTTTCCACAATCAGTCTGAAGAGAAATAAAGAACTAGTAGCATTTAAAGATATTTCTAAACTCTGATTCAAAGATTTACCTTTGATGAAGCTTGCTAGAAAATAAATCATGTGAAACAGGACTCTTTTCAATGCACAGAAATTCTGGGAGTTTGTTTGGATTGCTTTTTTAAAATCCACTGGATCCCTACCTTCTGGAGTCAGGCATTGGGCTTTCCTTGCCTGTTGTCGTATCTCCATAGTGCCTAGCCGCCACCATCCAAATTGTAAGTGCTGCATTGTGGAAGTGAATTACAACTTCTTATTCATTTAATTGAGCTGTTGGAGTGGAACCAAGAGAGAATAGAGGGGCCTGAGACAAATAACACTTGGAAAGAAGATTTGTTAGCCTATGTACTTCATTTTTCAGAGGGCTCAACTCTGATATACTGGCATACATTCACTTATGGTATGACTTGGACCGAAAAATACAAATTGCCTAAATCTTTTTAGTTTTCAGGAGAGGAGAATGTGTGTCTTTTAGCAGCACACCTCACTTAAGAACAGGTTCATAAAGAGCCAATGGTACATTCTCTTCTGAAATCCCTTTATACAATGCAATCATGCATCAAAGAATTCTATAAACTGATGTTCTAGGCAAGTATAATTAACAAAATTACTCTAATTGCTCAATGAAATGATTTATCTAAAATTGCTTAACTAGTGAAGTGATTTAAAAGTAACAATGAAATAGCAGGGCAAATCATGATATTTAAAAACAGGCTACCTATAAGGTGAGGATAGAGAAAGAAGCTAGATTTCTTCAAATATATTTTGTTCATATGTTTAATTTTGCAACCATATAAATGTCTCACATAATCATAACATAAAATTAAATGTAAAAATTAAAATATAAACAAATAAACTTGAAAAGAAATCCAACTGTTAGCATTAACTTCAGAAAAGACATTATTCCAAATGTGTTTAAAATATAAATCAGTTGCTTATACCTAGATTAATCAATTAATTGGTGTTAATCAATTGCTTAAACACCCTGGGGACAAAAAGAACTACAAACATAATCCTAAGCTGTTTTCAGTTTCAGTCATATTGTTGGAGGTTGTGGTAGGCCTAAATAAGTGCTGCTCAGACCCCCTTTGAGGGAAGGGAGTGTGGTCAGTGGACAGCCTTAGGATAGCAATTCCTTTAGGTTCAGAGCCACCCTGCCTGGTCATGCCTTTCCTGGTGCAGTCCACATCTGGTGACTAAGCAGGACAGGAATATAAAAGTCTTGTCAGATCAGTCCAACGTGAGACCTCTGGGATGAGCATTATCCATCCCATACCTCCTGTACATCAGCCAAGGTTTGGAGGGATTTGATCCCATCACATCCCATCACATTGATCTGGCTGCTGCCCAATTCTCTTTCTTCCCCCTTCCTTTCTCATGTCGCATCCTAAATTCCATCTCAGTATGTGCTTCCAGAAAACCCAATCTGTGACAGAGGTGGCACATTAGTACTGTTGGCCCTTAGTATCTATCAGTTCAGTTCAGTTGTTCAGTCACGTCTGACTCTTTGTGACCCCATGGACTGCAGCACGCCATTAGTATCTATAAGTTTTGCATTTGTGGATTCAATTGCAATTAGTTGGATCTGTGGATACAAAACCTGCAGTTATGGATTCATTGCACTACACTATTTTACATAATGAACATAAGTATCTGTGGATTTTGACACCATGGGAGCTTCTGGAATTTGACACCATGGGAGCTTCAATTCCCCATGGATTTTGAAGAATAACTGTACTATTGTTCTAAGGCCTTTAGATATGTAGTTTGGGATAAAGCAAACAATTATTCATGTTCATTCTGTTTATAAAAGAATTTTTGGAGTAGGACAAAGAAGTTTCAGTGAAGGATCAAGGCTTAAGTAAAAGCTGTAAAATTAGATTTTAGCTTCAAGTATTAATGTGAACAGATGAGATACGTTAGCTTTAAAATGTATATATTTGTATCAGTTGACTACTGCAGCTTAACAAAACCATTCTAAAGCTTAATGGATTAAAACAACAGTGTTTTTATTTCTCATGATTCTGTGGGTTAGCTCGATGGTTCTGTTTGGGAAGCTAGTTTGGGGAGGGATTGTGTTTGACAGCCTAATTCACACGTCTGGGGTCTCAACTGGGACATCTGTGATGGTGGGTACTTCTCTCCATGTGGCCTCACATACTTACAGGCTGGGGGGGGTGCTCCCATGGAATATAAGCAGGGAGACACTATCCTTGTGAACTCACTTGGGATCACTATAGCTTGACAAGACTCCCTAAGAAGGAGCATACACATTTGTCAGGAGCCCTGATTTTTGCAACTTTTGCCCAGGGGCACCTCCAGATCTCTTGGTTTGGAGGCCATCAGAATTACAATTGCAGTTCCACAGGACTCTACGTTACTGCACACTTTAAGAGCTGCCTAAGGGCTTGTCATCCAATTAGCCTGAGACTAGGTGCAAAATGATATTCCTCCCCTTGGAACACTGACAGCACACCCTCAACAGCAGGGTTATGTTAGGAATAAATCAGGTCGTATAGACAACAACAAAGATTTGAGAGAAAACCAAGAGCTAGGTCAGAGTTGAATGAGAAGGATTGTCACATACGCAAGACCACTCCTTCAAGACAGAGAGGCAGCAGTTTTACCTGATGCATATAAACAAACACAGAGAGGTAAGCAAAATGAGAAAACAGAGAAATATGTTCTAAATGAAAGAACAGAACAAAACCTTAAAAAGGACCCTGATAGGGAGATAAGTCATCTACTTGAGAAAGAATTCAAAGTAATGGTCATAAAAATGTTCATTGAACTTAGAAGAAGAATTATCAAAATACCAATGACATTTCTTCAAAGACCTATAACAAAGAATCTTAAAATTTGTACAGAACCACAAAAGACCTCAAATAACCAAAACAAAGAAGAACAAAGCTGGAGGGATCATGTACTCTGATTTGCAAAGTACGCTACAAAATGATAGTAATCAAAACAGTATAACACTGGCACGAATGGAACAGAACATAGAGCTCATAAATAAAGCCATGGTTATATGGCCAATTAATCTATGACAAAGAAGGTAAAACTATACAATGGAGAAAAGACAATATATTCAATAAATGATGCTGGGAAAACTAGATAATTACATCATATTGGATCACTATCTTACAACATATACAAAAATAGATTTTAAAATGGACTAAAGACTCGAATGTAAGAACTGAAACCATAAAACTCCTAGGAAAAAAAAGTAGGCAGTAAGCTCTTTGAAATTGGTTTTAGCAATATTTTTTTGACCTCTCCTCAGGCAAGAGCAACAAAAGCAAAAATAGACAGGACTACATGACACTAAAAATCTTCTGCATAGATAAGGAAACCAAAAACAAAAATGAAAAGGCAACCTACTGAATGGGAGAAGATATATGCAAATCACATATTTGATGAGAGGTTTATATCCAAAATATGTAAAGATTTATACAATTTAATATAAAAAAGAAAACAACCTAATTAAAAGTGGGCAGAAGATCTGAATAGACCATTTTCAAAAGAAGACATACAGATGGTCAATAGGCACCTGGAAAGATGCACAGCATCACCAGTCATCAGGGAAATGCAAAGTAAAACCGTAATGAGGTATCACCTCATGCCTGTCAGAATGACTAGTATCGAAAAGACAAAAATAATGACAAGTTTTGGTGAGGATGTGGAGAAAAGGTAATCCTTGCATACTGGGAATGTAAACTGGTGCAGCCACTATAGAAAATAGCATTGAGGTTCCTTAAAAAATTAAAAATAGAACTATGATATGATGCAGCATTTTCACTTCTGGAAATTTATTCAAAGATAATGAAAACACTAACTTGAAAAGATACGTGCAACTGTATGCATATATCCTTTGCAACATTATTTACAATAGTTAAGATACAGAAACCTAGGTGTCTGTTGATAGATGAAAGGATAAAGAAGATATTAGTATATATAGTTAGCATTATACCATTCAGCTAAAAAAAAAAGAAAGAAAACTTGCAGCAACATGGATGGACCTAGAGGTTATTATGCTAAGTGAAAGAAGTCAGACAGAGAAAGACAATTATCATGTGATTTCTCATATACATGGAATCCAAAAACCAAAACAAACAAAACCAAACCAGACTCATAGAGAACAAAATGGTGTTTCCAATGGAAGGGTGTTGAGGGGGCAACTGAAACGGGTGAAGCAGAATGAGAGGGACAAACTTTGAGTTATAAAAAAATTAAATCACAGAGATGTAATGTATAGCACAAGGAATACAGTCAACAACTCTGTAATAAGTTTGTATCTTGACAAATGTTAACTGGACACTTGTTTTCATTTCAAAAATGTATATAAATGTCAGATCACTATGATGCACACCTGAAACTGATGTTGTATGTCAATTAGACTTCAATAAAAAATGCTCATATATAAAGACAACATTAGAAGGATGAAGGCAATCATAAACTTCAAGTGGGAAAAATGAAGAGAGATATAACTATTACAAGGAGAAAAAAAACCATGAGAGGAAAGTGCAATAGCACTGACACTTGACTTGAATATCTCTGTCATAGTTTATATCCTTCTTCTTTTCTGTGGTCTATTACTCTTTATTCTCTGGAGAGAATCTTCTCTTGTATTTAGGATAGTTGTTCTCCATTTTGCCACACAAGATTCATTCTTTTGCCTTTCTCCATATTTCTGGAGGCTGCCTCTAGGGATGGTATCACCCAGACTCCTTTACAGACTGACTTCTGGTTAGGTTTTATCAGGTCTGTGGGGAGGAGATAGAGGTCAGAGTATCAATTCCACCATGTTCTCCCTTCCTGGGGCACTGTGGTTTTGACCGTGGTAACTTCCCTTGAGCTCTAGCTCTTACATGACAGCACTTCCTCTCTACTCTTGCTCTCCCTAAGCTCTAATGACAATTTTTCCTACACTTGTCCCTTCAGCCCTAAGCATGGTAGCAGATTTCCACTGTTGCGAGCTCTAGATCCCTCAACTTTTCTTGCATGGTTGATTCATAAAGGGATTCTTTAAATAATCCCTTCATTAAAGCCTTCCTTGTTAAAACATCTGGACCTAATTTCCTGCCAGGAGCTGAATGAATACAGCTCACCTTAGATGCATGCTATTTTCACATATAATTTTCTTTGGTAGTATAATTTACTCTGCTCAACACTGGAGCCACATAAATTATTTAGGTCAACAAATATTTCTTGAGCAGTTACTATGTGCCAGGCACTGTGCCAATATCAGCTTATACAATGGTGATTGAGACAGTTAAGGTCTCTGTCTTTTTTTGATGTTTCAACTACATTTTCTTCATTGCAAAATCTCCTATGTGTCCCAGCATGTACCCTTCGCTTCCCCAATTTTACTGTTTGGGGAGACACTGCTTTGGGAAAGGTCCTTGATGTTCTCCTTACTTATTGCAAATAATAAAATCCATCCTTCTCTTGATTTATGGCTTTGTTGTGTCAACTGAAGAAAAACAGTACAACATAAAAGTTGAGAATTTTGGAGACTTTCTGAGGACTTAAACCCAGAAGACATCCTCTTGGATAGCTCTGGTGGGACTGCTCCTGAAGGGGTAAAGGAGAAACCAGGATATGGAAGGATTTTTACAACAAAACCTAGTTTGTGATCTTGGGTGGCCTCAGCCTGCAGTGGCTTGAAGTGGGGCTTCAGTTTTTGATCAGAGATTGAAGTTAGGTTGCGACGGTGAAAGCACTGAATCCTAGCCACTAGACCAGTGGTCAGTGACACGGCCCCAGTTCTTGAGCTTTGCAGAAAAAAAAAAAATTCCCACAAAGACAGAAAGCAGTGAAATAAGTATTTATTAGGAAGAAGAGTACAGTACATGTGGACTGACACACAAGCAGACTCAGAGAGCAATGCCTTTGTGGCAGTTTACATCACTTATTTGGAGCATTTCTTCTGGGTTTTCTGGGTTTCCTCTGGCCAATCATTTTTATTTGCCTGGTTCAGAGTCCATACTTGGTTTGCCTCAGGATCCTCCCATGTGTGTGCATGCATCTCTTCGCCAAGATGGATTCCATTGAAGAGGCCTGTGGGTAGTTGTCATCAGTTAGCATCACTCCCCTTTTGACTTCCAAGCAGGCTTTCTGTGTCTGTGTAGTCAGGGAGATCTCTTAGTTTTGAGAATGAATAATAAGTAGTCTTCTATCTTCTATCTGGGCAGAGTCCAGCCTCTTCTCTTGACTGTCCTGCTATTTTTGTCTTGGAGTATCTACCCTGAGGGGTGGGAGAGGTCATCTACCTCCTGCCTCAGTTGGAACATCAAAACATTACTGCTAATTTAAGCAAAACATGACATCTTCACTTTTCTATATATGAGAAGATGCAAGAGTCTGAGCTCACTGAAATAATTCCTTTGATAGGCACATACTGTCTAAGGCCTCTGTAGAGAGTCAGATGCACGGTCAAGGGAGGCTGCAGTGGTTGATGGTGAACAACATCCTTTGTTTACTGATATGGCAGCTGAAATATTCCACAGTTGTCTTTTGGCTAGACACCCATCAAGAGGCAAACTCAGTTTTTCATGTGACAGTCGGTGTAGGAGGCCCACAGATGCATGTAGACTAGGCAGTTGATGACAGCCTCCACTTCTGTGGAATAATTCTGATAAATCTAGGAGCTCATAGTTGACTGGCAATAAGGAGTTAAGCTCAGAAAGTGATGTTTGCTGGCCCCTAAGGCTGAGGACATCTCAGTGGTTGGTCCAAAGGTCACAAGTGATTAAAAGGTTGGAGGGTGGCTGGGGACTGGAGGAAGGAGAGTCTCTGGATCTGTTCTGTCCAAACATTGTTGAAGCAAGGGACAGATCCACTGGACTGTGGACCACACTTCTTCCTGACCACTATTAGATCTGGGAGTCGGCTCTTACAGCTGTCCATAAAGAAGTGACTTTCCTAGAGAAAAATTGCAATACATTTTCCAGCAGAAAGAAGCCCCCAAAGCACTAGTTGCTTAAAAACAGAGATAAAATATGATATACCCTAATGATGAAATTAAAGCTGATCAATACTGTTATGAAAAATACCTTAAAGGAAGCCTATTTAGCAAAGTCTCATGCAGGGTTCACCTGCATCTGATTAGAGCTGCACCTGAAGGGGTCAGTTCCCCTGCATATGGACAGCATCCCACCTCTAATTCTGCCTCAGGGCTTTTTGGGCAGAAATTCTATGGGAGCCTGCTCTTCCAGGTACAGGGCAAACTGGAAGTATTCCCCAGGGGCAGCCCTTAACCAAAAGAGGAGAGAAGTTAGTGGATAAAGGCCTCAAACTCCAGCCTTTTTAGAGAACAATTCTGAAGCACATTCTACATGGTAGAGCAGAGGGCTCTTAGAGAAAGGGAGCCACAGTAGCCCATAAGAGGGTACCCAGCCAATAAGTGGGTTCCTTATTGGATTTTCCTCCTTCCCTGTCTTGTTCTTCTCCACTCCCTCTCTAGAGCTTCCAGGAATCCCTTCGTAAGTCCTGAAGTCAGTCTCAGCCCAGGAGATATCAAAACGAAACCCAACTGAGACCTGAAGTCTTGACAGAGCAAGCCATGCAGAAAGCAGGAGGAAGCCTGCGGTTTCAAAAAGGAAAGGAGAAGTCTCCCATCAAATAGGAGAAGCGTGTCAATTTTAGGCTACTGGGGAGAACAATGAAAGGAAAATTAAAAGCATATACACTGAAGGAAAAACTGAATTGTTTCTCTAGTTTTATATTAAGAACCATTCTTAGATTAACCATTCCATATTAATAACCATAATTAATTTTGCTAATAAATGTAATGTGTACAATTATTGAAGCTGATTAGCCTTGTTTTCTTCATGTAATGTAAATTTTTTGAAAGCAGGAATTGATTGAAGCTAATATCTCTAAATTAACCTCAGCATATTTGTATTGAGCATACGCTATGTCCAAAGTACTTTATTAAGTGCTATAAGGCAAATTGGACTTGCTCAAGGGGCCCTCAGAGTCCAGTGCAGGCAACAGATACACATATCTGGCAATCTTGAGACTAACCAAGGAAACTTTGGGATTACAGGCATAATCCTAGTTCCTTGTGATGTCTCAGTAAAGGGCATATATTTATTCATCTTTTACTGAGCATACCCTTTATACCAGATCTGTATGAGGGACTGTCTTTTAATTATTATTGTTACTATTATACAGGTACAGAATATTAATGTATTTCTGAAAGAGACAGAGTAAAGGGACAAAGTAGGTAATTAAACAGTTAGTCCCACTAGAAGATTGTAAGCAAAGAAAGAAGTATGGAAGACTCCTATAAATTAGTGATCACTCAGGAAAGCAGGTTTGCCTAACCACAAAACCAAGCAGGCTTTCTTAGCAACAAAACCATACAGCAGAAGCATGAGATATGCCCCCAAACAATAAAACAATGGTGACAAGAGACCCATATCCTACCCAAATGAGCTCAGTAAGTTAATGATTCCTTAGGACGTGCTCTCCGCACACATAAAATGAAAGACCCTCATTGTCCTAAGACCTGAAATAATTTTTCCATCATGCCATAACAGTCCTGGCTTGACCCTGGAGGGACAAAAACACTTCTGTCCCCAATCTGAAGGAGGAGCTGATAATGGAAGGCTGATGTCTACTCAAGAATGAGGAAGAAGGTGGTCTTTTCCCCCTCCCCACTTTTCCTTTGATTATAAAACTGTATCTCACTAAGTTTTCAGCTTGTGGCATCCCCTCATCCATGCACTTGTAAGCCTCGCAAGTGTCCTCTTCTAATAAATCACTTCTTCTCTACCACTTTGCTTCTTGCTGAATTCTTTCTGTGCTGAGACGCGAAAAACCAGAGCTCCTTAGAGACCCCAGAAACGCCATCTAGCGGACTCACCTCTGAAGGCCAATTCTTGTTAAAACTACCTGCAAATTCTCTACCTTTGCTGTAAACATCTGAGAGTCCCCAAAGAAAACCCTCATCTGGTCTTTTTCATGGCCTCTCATCCATATGTCCTGGGGGTTTTGGAGACCCACCCTCTGGGAAATGCAAACCCATTCTTACAGGTTCACAGACTGTTCTCTCTGAAAAGGATCTTAATGTTTTCTAGTGTTTTCTGTAGAAGTTAGTATATATATATACTGCATACCAAAATGGACTAGAAGGTTTGCATCTAGAAGTGGCAAACTCCAAGGCTCCAGCTGCCCTAAAGGCAAAGGGGTTCAATCCTTCTGCACACTAGAGTGGCTAGATAGGGCAACCAAATGACTGTTAGCTTGCCTACAAGCTGTTTCAGTCAAATTTATGTCACTGGCACAGTTGTTTGAGAATACTACCTTAAAGATTGTTTAGCCTAGCCCTGTATAGTTTGTTTGTTTTCCAGACTTTCAGTTTTATAAAAGTGGGAACAAAGGCCCCAAGAGGTATCATGGCTTACCCAGGAACACATATTGAATTGGTATTTCTCTCTATAGCTCCATTTAGAGATGGCTCCTCTCCTGCACTTAAGGTCCTTTTACAATGCTCTTAGTTAATTCAGGGAGTGGAGAGCTTATGGTTGGAAGTCAGGGAGAGACAGGAATAGGGAGTAGTGGTATAATTCATGGACAGTTAAATGCTGAAACACTGGATGTGAGAGCGCTTCTTTGAGTTTCAGCGAGCACATCCTGAATGGGTTTAGGTGCTGAAGCAAGCAAATTATGATGATCCTCCCAAAATAACCTTTAGAGCTAAAGATATCCAGCCAGGCTCAAGGTTGCACAAGCCTTTTCCCCACAGCTCTTTGCTAATTGAATTAAACCCTTCTTGGCAATAAGTGAATCTCCTGAAGACTGACCGGAAGGTTCAATTTTGCACATATAATGATTTGGCTTTCCAGTTGCTTCAGGCTGCCTGCTTCAGCTCAAACTCCTTCTCTAGCGACTGTCTCCTTTCATTTTCCTATAATTATTAATGATACCTGATCCCATTACACACTGGTGGCCTTCCAGGCACACTCTGTTGACTAACATTCACGATTACTGCTAGTTCATAGTGGGCAGGGCTCTGTACGGGGCTGATTCACCTCAGAGTTCACATCTACTTTTCAGTTTCAACTGCAGTGCCAAAGGAGCTGAAGGTATTTTAACCAGAAAGGTGAACACTGCATTTTGTTTTCCAGAAACATATATGTGCTAGAATCAAAGCCAACAAGTGAATAAAAGTCACAGAATTACAGTTTGGTTTTGAGCAATTCACCTCCTGTTACTGTGGTCTTGCATTTAGTTTCAGAGCTCACTGTACTTTGCTCTGCCCAGAGTTCACACTTGGCAGTTTTCCAAGTTCTACACCTTTCTCCCATTCCTTCATGGTAATCTGTTTTTTGTGGCCTATTTTCATTAAATTCATAAATGCTTAGAAATGTATCTCTAAATGTAACTCCCTCATAAGTAAATATTTCATAATTCTAAGTTCCTTTGGAGAATTAGAATTTACATCAGAGAAGTGACTCCCAGGTTGAGAATTTCAGGTAACTTGATGAACCTGCAGCTGGAAATATTTGGGGTAAGCATTTATTTTAAGTTTGCTTTATTTCACATCAGCCACTCAGGCTAGTGTGAATGAGAAATATTGCCCGCCATATCAGTAAACAAAGGATTTTGCAGCCATGAAGTCATCACCTTACAGCTGCTCAGATGGTGAGCCCTGAGGGAACTCAGAATGGAGACAAATGGGCTGCCCATTGACGAGTCCTCAGCCTCTGCAGCCACTCCCAACTGTGCACCCCAGGGGGACTCAGCATGGAGAAAAGCAGAATACTGGTGCCAGATAGTTGGTTGTCATTGTTCAGTCACCAAGTTGTGTCCAACTCTTTGCAACCCCACGGACCACAGCACACCAGGCTTCGCTGTCCTTCACCATCTCCCAGAATTTGCTCAAACTCATGTCTGTTGAGTCGGTGATGCCATCCAACCATCTCATCCTCTGTCACCCTCTTCTCCTGCCTCAGTCTTTCCTAGCCTCAGGGTCTTTTCCAGAGTGTCAGCTATTCACATTGAGTGGCCAAAGTGTTGCAGCTTCAGCTTCAGCATCAGTCCTTCCAATGAGTATTTAGGGTTGATTTCCCTTAGGAATGACTGGTTTGATCTCCTTGCTGTCCAAGGAACTCTTATGAGTTTTCTCCAGTACCGCAGTTTGAAAACATCAATTCATTGGCGCTCAACCTTCTTTATGGTCCAACTTTTACATCCATACATGACTACTGGAAAAATCATAGCTTTGATACACACACACACACACACACACACACACACACACACACATACCCCTTTGACTATATGGACTAGATAGTCAGGGTGCACATCAAAGGAATGATTTCAGTAAGTCCAGACTCTTGCATCTTCCCATACACAGAAAAGCACTAAATTCCTTAACTTGAGATATTTAGTTTTCTTTACTTAACAGTAATCTTTTGATGTTCCCACTACCTGAGGTTTTTGCAAAAACTCTTACATATCCTGGCTCACCACCCTTCCCACCGCTAGCCCTTTTGGAGCAGTCACTCAGAGTGATCTGAGACTCCTTGGACTTCAGTCCTCAGAATGTTTGCTGAATAAAACATAACTCTCAACTTTTAGGTTGTGCTTTTTTTTTCAATTGACACTAGGTAACACTTCCTAGGAAGTGAATAGAAATATTGCACAGTGCTTATGATTCTGCACAAGATGGTAAACTTACATGATTTTGTGAAAAATTAAACCAGGATCTATCTTATCTTGGATAGCAGAACTGGTCATGCAGGCTCACAGTGTGAAATCAAGATGTGTGGATAATAAACTGAAAAAGAGACTGACTCAGTTAGTTGTTCTGGTTCAACAAATTATTTGTGTCTGTGGCTATATGAGTACAACATTGATTAAAAATTGTCCACCTCATTTCCAGGAAGAAACAGCAGGATGATTCATAAGGCAAGAAAGGCTATACAGTATTAAGTCACCATCAGACCAAAGAGATTCATCGGAATTTGCAGTCATTTTGTCAGAATCACTGCTGTCAATAAATAGTGAAACTTTCAGAGTTTGCTTGTCCTCTGAATAAAAGCAGAAAAAAATGAACACTTGACAAATAGCTTTACCTTTGGCAGAAACCGTCCAGAGATGGTTTGTAAATGTGTGACTATCAGAGATTCAAGAAACCTCTAAATTTTATAAAGCTGATCAGCATATATCATCCAGACAGGAACATTATGAAAGAAAGCTCTGGTCTCCTGAACTGCATTGTAACCCAAAGGACTGAACAAACAGAGAAGAAACAGCAGATTGTCTTTTGCATGGAGCCCATGTATAGCAGTGTTCTGCTGAAGTTGGCAGTATAGCCTTTACAGAACTGATTGTTAAGTATTCAAGTAAATTCCATTGGTCTTAAAATCAGTCATGGTGAAAGTGGTTATACCACAGAAATTGGCAGCTGCTATAGAAGATGGGTTTTTGTTTGCTAGTTTTGTTTTGTGTTCATAGAGTTGGTTTATCCATCCACCACTGTCTAGCTCTCCTGAAGGCAAAGAGAGCCTGTCAGGAAAATATAAATTTGCATCTCTCCATGAGGCATGCATTGTGTGGAACTGGGACAGCTCACCAGACATTTCCCAGAACTCGGATGGAATATTGTTCCAAGTCTCTTTGCTTCACGTCCATGCTCACTAAGTAACCTTCTGCTTATTTATTTGGTCCTAGTAGATAGAGTGGTATCAGAAGGAGTTCCTTCAAGTCTTGGAGATTCTAAGGAACCATCCTGGAGGACATCTGGAGAAAGGAGGTAAAGATCATGCCAGGCTGAGCAGGTCTTTCAACTTCAACCAGAGCAGTTTCACCTTCTCTCTTTTACATACTGGTCATACATACACAATCCAAAACAAAACAGTTGCTTGGAGAAAGCATACCACCATTACAAAAAAAAACCTTCGAAAACAGTAGGCCAGAGTACTCTGTTCGCCAGAAAACCACATCCCTTATTAAAGCTATTTTATTTTTCTGGATATAATCCAGCTACTTGTGAGTTTGTATCTGTGCTGTTGATTCAGTCATGTCTGACTCTGTGCAACCCCATGGACTGTAGCCCGCTAGGCAGCTCTGTCCATGGGGATTCTCCAGGCAAGAATACTGGAGTGGGTCACTGTGCCCTCCTCAAGGGGATCCTCCTGACCCAGGGATCAAACCCATATCTCTCACGTTTCCTGCACTGGCAGGTGGGTTGTGGGTTCTTTACTACTACTGCCGCCTAGGAAGCCCACTTTTGAAATTAGTTAACCTTAATTAGCTTCCTATTAACTGATAAGGCTGTGATGCTCCAACTGAAAATTTAAATTTCTTGACATCTCATGTTGAAGACCAGACTCGTTGTGAAGAAATGCCCTTCTGAGATTTTGATCAGGGTTAGGCTGCTGTCCTCTCCAACAGCCCTCTCTTGTATGGGGCAACTTTCTCTTTGCTACAAGGAAACTGGAAGATGTAGTCAATCAGGTGAGCTGAACTCAAGTTATTGGAAGTTTCTGTCTTTGGCTCCTCTCCAAATTTCAAAAGTGACCTTATGTCCTTTAAATTATTTTTGGAAAAGCAAAAAGAAGGAAATATTTTTAGGAAAGCAAAAAGAAGAAAATGAAAATCACTTTATCTATCTATCACCGAAAGACAGTCACTATTATTCTAATAATTTATACAAATACACATGTTCACCCACATACACATGACTTTTTTTAAGAGGAGTTTTTTAAACTTTGAGCTTGCAATGTAATGACATTTGAGTGGTTCTGTATCTGTATCACAGTTTCTGTATCTGTTAATCTATGGATACAGGTTGATCACTACATGAAAGCCTTTTCTCTATATAAAATTCTAAATAAAAGGTAATGTAAAAGGTTCAAATTAAAAAAAATCAAGTAGTTATTTTAGTAGGTACTACACACAGTATAATCTAAAAGTGTAATATCAGTTCAGTTCAATCACTCAGTTATGTCAGACTCTTTGTGACCCCATGGATAGCAGCATACCAGGCTTCCCTGTCCATTACCAACTCCCGGAGCCTGCTCAAACTCATGTCCATCAAGTTGGTGATGATGTCCAACCACCTCATCATCTGTTGTCCCCTTCTCCCCCCTCCTTCAATCTTTCCCAGCATCAGGGTCTTTTCCAATAAGTCAGTTCTTCACATCAGGTGGCCAAAGTATTTGAGTTTCAGCTTCAGCATCAGTTCTTCCAATGAATATTCAGGACTGACTTCCTTTAGGATGGACTGTCCCTTTGCAGTCCAAGGGACTCTCAAGAGTCTTCAACACCACAGTTCAATAGCATCAGTTGTTTGGTGCTCAGCTTTCTTCATAGTCCACTCTCACATCCATACATGACTACTAGAAAAACCATAGCTTTGACTCTATAGACCTTTTTCAGCAAAGTGATGTCTCTGCTTTTAAAGCATAATATGGTATTCAATAAACTTAAGTTTCTCTGCACCATCTACCAGTTCTCCCCAGAGGCAACTATTGTTATCAGTTGCTTGTTTGTTTTCAGAGATATTCTGAGCTTACGCAAACATGAATTAAGCCCTGGTGGCTCAGTGGTAAAGAATTGCATGTTAATGCAGGAGCTTTATTCCTGGGTTGGGAAGATCCCCTGGAGAAGAAAATGGTAACCCATTCCAGTATTCTTGCCTGGGAAATCCCATGGACAGAGGAGCCTGGCAGGCTCCAGTCCATGGGGTTGTAAAGAGTCAGACATGACTTAACAATTAAAACAACAGCAATATGCAGGTTACTCTAAGAGCACCTTCTCTTAGAGAGTGAATCATCCTGAGTTTGGGGGTGAAGGCAGGCTGGTATGATGATAATTACATAATAATGAGACTTTCTCCAGTTCAGAAGTAAGAAATACATCTACATTTTCTAATTAGAAAGTTTAAAAGAAAAAAAATTCCACTATCATCACATTCAAAATTGAAAAGTTTATGTGTGTGTTTAAGAAGTCAGCGTAGATACAGTCATTCTCATTTTGTATAATCAACATGGAGGTGGTATTAGTTTTCTGTTGCTGCTGTAACAAGTTAGCACAACTACAGTGGCTTAGGATAACACACATTTATTATATGATAGTTCTGTAGATTAGAAGTCCATCACAGGATTTACTGGGTTAAAATTAAAATTTTGACAGTGGAGCACTCCTTTCTAGACTCTGGGGAGGTCCCCTTTCTTTGCTTGTTTCAGCTTCTGGAGGCCACCACACTTCTTGGCTCATGGGCTCTGTTCTCCACTTCAAAGCCAGCAATGTCACACGTGACTGATTTGTCTTCTGTAGTCACATCTTCCTCTGACCACAGCCAGGAAAGACTCTTTGCTTTTAAGGTCTCATATGGTTAGATTGGGCCCAGAAAATTCAGAATAGTCCAGATAATCCAGAGTGATCTTTCTGTCTCATGATCCTTGATTTAATAAAGTCTGAAAAGTCTCTTTGCCATGTAAGGTAATACATAGGTTCTAGGGATTTTGATACCTTTGGGGAGGGGGCACTGTTTTGTCTACCACAGGGATCAAGAGAAATTAATTCCCAGAGAAATAAAGCATTCCTTCTATGCTGTCTTGTGTTTTGCAAAATTCTTGGGAAAATCCCCAAATGGAGTCTGAGATGGCTGACTCTAGCCAATTAGCAACTTATTATTTGTTTTAAGAATAATATACTAGCATACCATGACCATTGTCCATAAGCAATGCAAGGCAGAATCACTGAGTCTTTTTCTGTAAAGTATGTTCATGTCTCATTGAGCAGTATCCACTAATCCTTTGGTTAAAAATCCCTCTTACTCATGAATTGTTTTCTCACTTTTTCGACATGCATTTCTTTATAAACAGTGAAAGTATAAGCCTGTCACTTTGCATCTTAAACAATGCAAAAGTCAGTTGTGAAAGTATTTTTACCAAAGTGTCAGAATTAAAACTTGTTAAATCTCAGTTTCTCAGGGAGGACTCACAGGTCTAGAGTCCTTTGCCTAATCCAAGATTTCCACCTATAGGAGGAAGACCAAAAGCACTACATGTAATATCCAGGTATTTTGGGGACATTGTATATATGACCAGTTTTCTGAAGATTAAAAAAAATCAAAACAGTTTACAGATGGGTTTGTACAATATGCTGGCACCATATGAAAGTTGAGAGCTATAACATTACAGCCCACAGCAGGGGTGACCCTGAAGGACAACAGAGAAGAAAAATCCCTCCAATGTGCAGAATTTTGAGTAATAGATTTGGTTGTCCATGTCTGGAGTGAGAGATGGCCTGAAGTATGGATCTACAAAGCTTCTTGTGCAGTTGCCAATTGTTTTGCTGGTGAGTTAGGGACTTGAGGGCTTCCCTGGTGGCTCAGATGGTAAAGAATCTGCCTGCAGTGCAGGAGACATGGGTTTGATCCCTGGGTTGGTAAGATCCCCTGGGGAAGGGCATGACAACCCACTCCAGTGTTCTTACCTGGGAAATCCCATGGACAGAGGCGCCTGGTGAGCTACAGTCCATGGCATTGCAAAGAGTCAGACAGGACTGAGTGACCAACACTTCCACTTTCACTCTTTCAAGAAACAGGATTGAGAGATTGGTGATGAAGAAACTCGGAAAGGAGGTTAAGTGGATGGCCTTCTCTGAATGGGCACAAACCACGAAGACATTTGTGTTCCACATTTTGAAAGCCCACTTAAGGGCTTTCTACTGTAGAGAAGGTTAATTATCAGATGGACAAAATTATGCTCTCTGAGATGTCAGATACTTTCCCCAGACACCACAGTGTTTGCTCAGTGGGCCCCTGAGCAAAGTGGCTGCAGTGGTTTGAATGAAGGCTATGTGTGGGCTCAGTGACATGACTTCCACTTACTAAGGTTGACTTGGCTAACACTGCTTCTGATTGCCTAACCTGCAAATAGCAAAGAGCAACATTAAGTCCCACTGGGTGGCTTCTCCAACACATGGCACCCAGTGACCAGCAGCTGGCACCCCTTCAGGCAGTTTCATACTGGAGTGTCTCTGGTGAGATGCCTTCCCATGAAGAGCTTTTCCCAGCACCCTACATGATGGAGTTCCAATAAGTTCCAAAGGACAGGTTTCCAGCAACTTCTGCCAGCAGAGTACCACAGGGACTGCTCCATCATCTCGGTGAGTCACTGCTGTACTCTCTCCAAGATCTGGATCTTGAACCTGGGAACTGATACAGATAAAGAACAAAAAAACCCTTTTATTAATTTGATTGATTATTGTCCTGAAATTTCCATTTCATTGTGATGAGAGGAATTAAAGTCTAGTTTAGCTCTAAGACTATAAAGGTATCTCCAAATTTAACACATCTAAAAATAAGAAATAATTTTCTTCAGCAATTCATAAAAAATCCTTTCTTATTTTTAAGCCAAAGATAATTCTGCATGACTTATCCTTGTAATTAAAAAAAGTCCAGATTTTTTATATTTTCATTAACTGTTGTTTTAAAAGGTGTAGGAACTTCCCTGCTGGTCCAGTGGCTAAGACTCCAGACTCCCAGTGCACGGGACCTGGGTTTGATCCCTGGTCTGGGAACTAGATCCTGCATTCCAGCCAAATAAATAAATAGATATTTAAAAAATGGAAAAAAGATGTCCACAAAGTTGATTGTGACAGAAGAGAGAATAGAGACTGTCTTCTGAATGAGACTTCCCACTGCTTGTCTTGGTCTCAGGCTAATACAGTCTTTTGGTGTCTGTTCTGTGGCTGATTTAGAGCCAGAAAAACAATAATTAACCTTTGTGTCTTATGATTTATACCATACTTTTATATGTACTATAACTTTTAATCTAGTCAATAGCTTTCAAAATAAGTTTTGATAATTTAAGTACTGTAACCACTGGGATAAAACATCATATTTTTATTGCAACAAGTTTAAAGAACATTGAGAAGCAAAAAGAATAAATTTGAAATGATCTGTAATTCAACTATCAAGTGATAACTGTTGTTAAAACTTTAATGTTCCATTCTTGTTTTCATACCTATAAAGACATATGTTTATAAAAATGGAATAATATTGCACATAATCTGATAAGTAATATAACAATGTATCATGAATATGTTTTTGTGTCATTAAGTGTATTCCTCTTAAACCTTGATCTCAATCCTTATGTAATTGGACCTCTTGAAGAATCTAATGAAAGTTATGTTCCCTAAGCTCCCGAAAAAGGAGCTATACACATACCCAAGTAGTATGTATCAGTTAATGAATAGAGGAGGATTTAGGATTTATGGGATTTGAAGTTTATATGATTTTGGAGATTCTCATTTATTTTATTTTTTGTTTTCAAGTTTATTTTTTCTTAGGTTACATGCTTACTTTTAAAACATCTAAGCAATGCACAATATACAAAGTGGTCTGCTCCAACCTGACTCCAAGTAATTCTAGTAAGTAGAAGGGTATTTTCTCTTATAGTATCCTATTTATGAAACTATAAATGCATAATAATTATTGTAGTATTGATTTTTTCTAAAATACAACTTGCACCATACAATCCATACAGTTCAATGACTTGCTTTTCTCACTTAGTGATATGATGGACATTGAAGAATTTCTTAAATATGAGAAAAGGAATTTAATTTTGACTCTCCATGATAACTAACAATTAGCTGGTATGAAAACTATTTCTGTAACATTTTAAAATTGGTTAATTATCAGTCTTTTGGAAATGTTAAACAGTTTTATTAAACAGAAAACAGAATACTTTCAGTATTTGCGATTGCTGCTAAAAGTTTATTATTTTGGTTACTAAGAATTAAACAAATCAAAACACTTGTCTAGATGGTAGGATTGAGAAACTGACCCAAAAATGATGGGAAGTTCCCTCTTTCTCACACTGCAGGAAGCCCTCTCAAAGAAAAACCACAGAATGAGAAATCACAGTATCTTTCTGGAGTTTTGGAGATTCACACCCTTTTCAAGTGAGACTTGTATGGGAATTTACTAGACATGCTATATAGAAATGCCTCCTGATCCCAACTTGGCTTCCCCTTAAATGTCAAGAAAATTCTTTAAGCCTGAGAAACCCAGCACCACAGGACCCTGCACAAGTGAAGGGTTAAGACAGCACTTCACTGCTCACTCTATTCAGTTCAGTTCAGTTCAGTTGCTCAGTCGTGTCTGACTCTTTGCAACCCTATGAACTGCAGCACACCAGGCCTCCCTGTCCATCACCAACTCCTGGAGTTTATTCAAACTCATGTCCATTGAGTCAGTGATGCCATCCAACCATCTCATCCTCTGTTGGCCTCTTCTCCTCCTGCCCTCAATCTTTCTCAGCATCAGGGTCTTTATAAATGAGTCAGTTCTTTGCATCAGGTGGCCAAAATATTGGAGTTTCAGTTTCAGCATTAGTCCTTCCAATGAACACTCAGGACTGATCTCCTTTAGGATGGAATGTTTGGATCTTGCAGTCCAAGGGACTCTCAAGAGTCTTCTCCAACACCACAGTTCAAAACCATCAATTCTTCAGCGCTCAGCTTTCTTTATAGTCCAACTCTCACATCCATACATGACTACTGGAAAAACCGTAACCTTGACTAGACAGACCTTGTTGACAAAGTAATGTCTCTGCTTTTTAAAAAATACGCTGTCTAGGTTGGTCATCACCATCCCACCCCTCTAGGTTGATACAGAGGCCCTGTTTGAGTTTTCTGAGCCATATAGTAAATTCCCATTGGCTACCTATTTTACATATGGTAAAGTAAGTTCCCATGTTAATCTTTCCATAAATCTCACCCTCTCCTCGCCTCTTCCCATGTCCATAAGTCTGTTCTCTATGTCTGTTCCTGGTGATCCACTGCATGGCTGTAAAATTAACCAGGTGCCTTCTCTTCAACACTTTATAGATGGTTTATAATACACTCTGGGATAAATATTCTTTTATCTAAATCTCTGTCATTTCCCTGGTTATTTCCTTAGGATAACTTTCTGTAAAGTGGATAAAAGGGTATGTCAAATTTACAAACATGAGCTTTGGCAGGAATACTTAAGTTCTATTTCACACATGAAGAAAGTGAAGATATAGTGGTTTACTGATACGGATCTCGAAGTCAACTTTTCTGACTTTGAATCATATGTCTATTCAGAGTCTACCATATGACTACGGGAAACCATTTCCACTGTAAAGGGTTTTGCCCTCAGATCTGCTCCATTCTATGAAATGCTGGGGTTGCTTCTCAGCCTTGTCATGTTTGTTTAGGTTCATCTCAGGTTATTCTTGCTGCACATCTGCCCCAGGGTTTTTTGTGGGAAATCTTTTTAGTTCAGTTCGGTCGTTCAGTCGTGTCAAACTCTTTGCAACCCCATGGATTGCAGCACACCAGACTTCCCTGTCCATCATCAAATCCGGAGTTTACTCAAACTCATGTCCATTGAGTCAGTGATGACATCCAACCATCTCATCCTCTGTCAGCCGCTTGTCCTTCCTCTTTCAATATTTCCCAGCATCAGGGTCTTTACAGATGAGTCAGTTCTTCACATCAGGTGGCCAAAGTATTGAAGTTTCATCTTCAGTATCAACCCTTCCAATGAATATTCAGGACTGATTTCCTTTAGGATGGACTGGTTGGATCTACTTGCAGTCCAAGGGACTCTCAAGAGTCTTCTCCAACACCACAGTTCAAAAACATCAGTTGTTTGGTGCTCGGCTTTCTTTATAGTCCCACTCTTACATCCATACATGACTACTGGAAAAACCATAGCTTTGAGTAGACAGATCTTTGTTGGCTAAGTAATGTCTCTGCTTTTTAATATGCTGTCTAGGTTGGTCATAACTTTCCTTCCAAGGAATAAGCATCTTTTAATTTCATGGCTGCAAGTCACCATCTGCAGTGATTTTGGAGCCTAAAAAAATAAAGCCAGCCACTGTTTGCACTGTTTCCCCATCTATTTCCCAGGAAGTGATGGGACCAGATGTCAGATCTTAGTTTTCTGAAATTTGAGCTTAAGCCAACTTTTTCACGCTCTTCTTTTACTTTTATCAAGAGGCTCTTTAGTTCTTCCTCACTTTCTGCTATAAGGGTGGTGTCATCTGCATATCTGAAGTTATTGATACTTTTCCCAGCAGTTTTGATTCCAGCTTGAGCTTCATCCAGTCCAGCCCAGTATTTCTCATGAAGTACTCTGCATATAAGTTAAATAAGCAGGGTGACAATATACAGCCTTGATGTACTCCTTTCCCTATTTGGAGCCAGTCTGTTGTTCCATGTCCAGTTCTAATTGTTGCTTTCTGACCTGCATACAGATTTCTCAAGAGGCAGATCAGGTGGTCTGGTATCTCCATCTCTTTCAGAATTTTCCACAGTTTATTGTGATCCACACAGTCAAAGGCTTTAGCATAGCCAATAAAGCAGAAATAGATGTTCTTCTGGGATGCTCTTGCTTTTTTGATGATCCAGCGAATGTTGGCAGTTTGATCTCTGGTTCCTCTGCCTTTTCTAAATCCAGCTTGAACATCTGGAAGTTCACGGTTCACGTCTTGCTGAAGCCTGGCTTGGACAATTTTGAGCATCACTTTACTAGTGTGTGAGATGAGTACAATTGGGCGGTAGTTTGAGAATTCTCTGGCATTGCCGTTATAGGGACTAAAATGAAAACTGACCTTTTCCAGTCCTGTGGCCACTGCTGAATTTTCCAACTTTGCTGGCATATTGAGTGAAGCACTTTCACAGCATCATCTTTTAGGATTTGAAATAGCTCAACTGGCATTTCATCACTTCCACTAGCTTTGTTCATAGTGTTGCTTCCTATGGCCCACTTGACTTTGCATTCCAGGATGTCTGGCTCTAGGTGAGTGATCACACCATCGTTATTACCTGGGTCATGAAGATCTTTTTTGTATAGCTCTTCCTTGTATTCTTGCCACCTCTTCTTAATATCTTCTGCTTCTCTTAGGTTCATCCCATTTTTGTCCTTTATTGAGCCCATCTTTGCATGAAATGTTCCCTTGGTATTTCTAATTTTCTTGAAGAGATCTATAGTCTTTCCCATTCTATTGTTTCCCTCTATTTTTTTTTTTTGCATTGATCCCTGAGGAAGGCTTTCTTATCTCTCCTTGCTATTCTTTGGAACTTTGCATTCAAATAGGTATCTTTCCTTTTCTCCTCTCTTCTTTTCACAGCTCTTTGTAAGGCCTCCTCAGACAACCATTTTTCCTTTTTGCATTTCTTTTTCTTGAGGATGGTCTTGATCCCTGCCTCCTGTACAGTGTCACAAACCTCCATCCATAGTTCTTCAGGCACTCTATCAGCTCTAATTCCTTGAATCTATTTCTCACTTCCACTGTATAATTGTAAGGGATTTGAATTAGGTCATACCTGAATGGTCTAGTGGTTTCCCTATTTTCTTCAATTTAAGTCTGAATTTGGCAATAAGGAGTTTATGATCTGAGCCACAGTCAGCTCTTGTTTTTCTGACTATATAGAGCTTCTTCATCTTTGGCTGTAAAGAATATAATCAGTCTGATTTTGGTATTGACCATCTGGTGATGTCCATATGTAGGGAAACCTTTTAATTTGATACAGAATAACTTTTGGGTATTTTGTTGAGTGTTATCATTTGTTTAACTCCATAGAAGATTTCAGGAGGATTGAGTCTGGCACATAGGAGGTGCTCAATAAATTGATGACTGTTGAATGATATTGAATAGTTATACCAATCCTATAGAGAAGCAGTCCCTAACCTTTATGGCACCAGGGATTGGTCTTGTGGAAGACAATTTTCCCACAAATTGGGTGGGTGGGGGGTGGAAAGGGCAGTGGTTCAGGTGGTAATGCCAGAGATGGGGAGCAATGGGAGCAGTAGATGGAGTTTCACTCACTTGCCTGACACTCATTTCCTGCTGTGGCCCAGTTCCTAATAGGCTTCAACTGTATCTGTTTGAGACCTGTGTGTTGGGGACCCCTGTGATTGAGGTTGCAACTCTGGAAGACTGGATATGTTTCAGAAACTTCATAATTGAGCTTATGCATCTAACATTTATGGTTTCAGATGGAAATGACTATACTTTTGAGAGAAGTACCATTATTCTAAACCTATGGCTATATAGTTTTGTTATAAAGCTTATTGCACTTTGTATGTTTCTCTAATAAAGATAGGGAGGTAAGGAAATTAAGAGGAGATTGAGATAGTTGGGTTCCATGCTCACCTTTCTCTCCCAGTCTAGTCCAAAGTTAAAATAATCAAACATTAATTGAATACCTACAACACATAGGCTGGGCTTCCCTGGTGCCTCTGTGGTAAAGAATCCACCTGCCACTGCAGAAGACACTGGTTGGATCCTTGAGTTGGGAAAATCCTCTGGAGAAGAAATGGTAACCCACTCCAGTGTTCTTGACTGGAAAATCCCATGAACAGAGGCATCTGGTGGGATACCATCCATGGGGTCTCAAAGGAGTTGCACTTGATGCAGCAACTAAAAAACAAGAACAAGGCATGAGCTAGACTGATTTGAATAGTATCATTAAATGAATATGATTTATGGTCAGTCTCTGGTCTACATCACAATTATAAACATTAAGGTTTTTTTTTTTAATATCATAATAGGATGTGTTGAGAAAGCTGAGGGGCCAACAGGGATTGGTTCTGCTTTTTATTTAGTTGTGTGGGTTAATATACTAGGTCTGTCTCCCGGCCATTAAACCATACAAATGACATTTTGTTAAAGTTGAATGCTAATTCCACAAAACACACTTTCACATATATATCTATAGCTTTCTAGGTATGTGCATGGTAAGTGGGCATGCTAAGTCACTTTAGGCATGTCTGACTCTTTGTGACCCTATAGACTGTAGCCTGCCAGGCTTCTCTGTCAATGGGATGCTCCAGGCCATGACCTCCTACAGGGGATCTTCCCCATTCATTGATAAAACCCGTGTCTCTTATGTCTCCTGCATTGGCAGGTGGGTTCTTTACCACTAGTGCCAACCGAGAAGCCTATAGTTTTTTACATTGCAGGTTAATTCATTTAGGAAGTTGTTCTTTGAATAAAATTTTGTGTATATCACATGTATTTAATTTTTGTGAAGTATTAAATATTTAGATAATTAGGTGTTTTCAGATAATGCTTTTCAGGCTGGGTGGTTTGGGGTGGTAATTGTTTTAAAATTATTTAAAGTACTATAACCTACCTTTGGTGCTCACTGTCAAGGAAACTACAGGATTTAGTTAAAAGGTTAAGTCTCTTGTTTATCCAAGTAAGACACTTGCCAAGGGCAAACTGCTGGATGTACCTTGGATTACCTTTGGAACGGCCTTCACACCTGCTTACTTTCTTTTAAACAGGATGATAAGAAAACGAAACAAAACCTTAGAGCTCTCAATTTACTTCCCTATCTGGTTGTAACAATTTTATATTCCTTACCAGCTACTACAAACAGCAGCAAAGATGATCCATGCTCTTGAAAAAAAGTAAATGTCAGTATTTATTAGGAATATATTATAGCCCATTTACATACAGTCAAAACAAGGTATTTTAATCTGTCCGACACATTACTTGGCTCAGATAAAAACATTCCATCTCTGCCTTCAGCGGCTAATTTAGCATTACCATTTTGGAGACTTCTGTACGCACGTTAAAAAAAAAAGCAAAAAATAAATCAGCACGCTATTTTGCTCGTTGCACCGCTAGATGTCTGATTCATAGAGGCACTGCCACAAGGTGAAATTTCATTGTTTCTGGGAGTTCAGCTGTGATAGCTGCTTGTCGCTATCGTCTTATCGTGAGCTCTGTTTGAGGTCAGGAAAAGGCTAAATTTTACCGCGCTCCTCAGGGTCCAACGCGACCTCACGTGGGTTCGAGAGTTAAGAACCGCTGGCCCGGCGCCGCAAAAGCCTACTGAGAGGGTGGGGGTGGGCTCCGGCTTAGTTTTGGGAAAAAGCGGAGGCTCTAATCGGAAGCGTACAGGAAGGTGACTTTCGGGACGTGGGCAGCCGCCCGGAGCCCCATTTGGTTGGGCAGGGCAGCAGCTGTAGGGTGCAACAGCCGGCGTCCAGAACAACCCCTGCTCCAAAATCCCGCCAGTGCCTCCCCCGCCCCCAAACAACCGCGCGCGCCCCCCCCCCCCCCCCCCCCCCCCCCCCCCCCCCCCCCCCCCCCGCGCCCCCCCCCCCCCCCCCCCCCCCGCCCTTCCCTGCGCGCGCCTGCCACCCTCCCCCTGCTCGCGTCCCCGCCCTCCCCTGAGAGCGCTCCTCGGCCTCCCCCTGCGCGCGCTCCCTCCGTCGTCACGCGCGCTCCCTCGGCCCTCACGCGCGCTCCCCAACGCGCCGCCCGCCGCGGCTCCCACCCGCGCTCGCCTCGCCCTCTCCGCGGAGCGCGCTCACCCGGCCCGCGCGCACGCGCGCCCCGCCCTCCCTCCCACCCGGCGCGCGCGAGCCGGCGGGCCAAGGAGTGCGGTGGGCGGGGCGCCGCGCTGACGTTGCCCGGGATGCGGGCAGGTTCCGCCGCCGCCGCCGCAGCCTCCTCCTCCGCCTCCTCCTCGCCTGCCACCGGGGTTTGTATGAAAACACCCGGCGGCGGGCGGCGAGGTGTCCGCGGTGCGCCGGGAGAGCAGCCACGGCGCTGCAGACGCCGAGCCGGGTGCCGCGGCTCTGCCTGGCTCCTGCCGGCGCCCCATCCTGAGCCGGTGAGCGCCCCGCCGCCGCCGCCGCCCGCGTCCTGGCCGGCCGCCCCTCGGCCGCGGCTCATCCGCCCGCCAGCCACCGCTTCGCTCTTCCCGGGCGCGCTGTCTCGGGGGCGGGAGAGGCTAGGGAGGAGCGGCCCCCGGCCCTCCTCGGTCTGCGCCTTGCTGCCTCTGGGCCCCTTACCTGACAGGTGGTGTAACCCGCGTCTTTCTGGGGTGGACCGGGTCTTGAAGGGAATCCCTGATGGGTGGGGGCTTTGGCCGATTTCTGGAAAACGCCCCACCCCACCCCCACCCGTGGTCACTCGGTCGTCCCCTCTCCAGCCCTCGCGGAGGGTGTCCGAGCAGAGGCGGCCCCCTGCCCTGCTCTTCCTTTCTCTTGGCGGTGACCGCGGTGCAGCGCGGAGCGGTGCGGAGGGGCGGTGGGCAGGGCTGGGCGCGCGCCCTGCCTCGGCACCTACCCAGCTCTCACCCACTAAGTGCACCCGGCTTCAAGGTGGGCGGTGGTGTGGCAACGGCGATGGCCGAGCTTGCTTCCTCTCTGTGGTTGACTTGCCCCGAAGTGTGTTCTCTGCCTACAACTTGTCGCCTTGTGGGTTTGGTTTGGACATGAAGGAGATCGCCCTGGATGACAGTGCAGAGTTCCCCTCCAGCCTTCCTTCCTGAGTTGCGCGTTCTTCACGCCAGTGTGTAGGGGCACCTGCAACCCCACGCGAAGGCTTGTTGGGTTCCACGGTGGTTACCCCCCTGCGCCTTTAAGTCTCTTAATGTACCAGTGCAGGTTTGAGTCGGTCGGTTTCCTTTCCTGGGCATTTATCCATCTTAGAACAGAGTTTTACACATCGTTGTGAATGTTGATAACGTAAAGCTTGTTTCTCTCTTTTAAGATACTTCCTCAAGTGCCTGCAGGTCTAGCATTGCTGATGACTTAATATGTTTTAAGAAATTTTCTGTGGCAATGTTAATTCTGCGTGGGTTTGTTTCTTTTTTCTTCTTATTTTCAGGTATTCAAAATTGTAACAGTGTTTATGATGTACATTTGTAGCAGTGTCTGATGCAGTCCCTACAGTTTCTGGGTAGAAAGGACTTTTAACAGTCTGCTGGATCACTCATTTTCACTTACCATTTATGTCTTTCTTGGAATCTTGTGTAAATCGAGTTATCTCCTTTGTTATCCTCTGAATCTGTTTTATAAATTCTCTCTTTTTTTTTTTAATCCCTGAGAAAACCAGAAAGTTATTTTTGTAATTGTATTGTGGAATGTTTTCAGTTCACTAGGCCAAAAAAATAGTAGTTTATTTAAGGCATTTGTATGGTACATATTTTAAAATGCCTGCCAACTGTTAAAAACTAAACAGAAACTCTGAAATATCTCTTAAGTATTTTCTTCTATAATTACTGTGAGATAGTTAGCAGTGTTTATCCACTCCTTATTTCTTATCCTTAAGGCTGATTTGTAACATGATTTATTCTGCTTCCCTTTCCACTTTGCTTGATTTAATTTCTACATTGAATTTCTAGGTTCAGTTTTAATGACCTCAGAACTCTGCCTTGAGTTGCTTCAACACATATTTGGAGCTGCATTCTCATTCTCAACACTGAAATGAAAGGCGTAGACATAGAGCTACCCTTGTAATTAGTCACATTGCAAAACATTTAGATGTATAGTGTAATTTGAACTTTTGTAAAGGCAGTTTTTATTAAGCTCTATCAATTGATTGGAATCGAGGCATTATTCTCTTTGGAATAGTCTAGTTAGATTCTTATATAATAATGGTTTTATCTTCAATTGCAGAAGGCTTAGAGGTCCAAGACTTGTGAAATTATCTAACTTATATTATATATTTTGGATTAAAGAAAAATGTCCTCCACAGTTTTACCTTGCAAAATCTACTTTTCTTGCCTGAGGTCCTCTGGTACTTGGAAGTTGAACAGCACTTGCAGAGTAATGGATGAACCTGTCAGAGGGCTCTCTGCAAATTGGAAGCTTCTCTTAGGCAATATGAACAATAGAAATGGTCTTCAGTGGACATTGACCTTAAACTTTATGTATTATTTTTGGTTACTTGCCTGTATGTACTGTAGGGTAGTGGCCAAGGGGCTGGGCCTCAGAGTCAGACAGGCTGGACTTAAATCCTGGCTTTGCTTTGGGCAAGTTATTTATCTTCTTTGTGCTTCAGTTTTCTCGATTCCAAAAATGGGGATAATTATGGTGTATACTCTTAAGATGATCTTGAATGTTAAGTGCTTAGCCCACAGTGCCTGGCACATAGAAAATCCTCAGTAAATATTATTATTGCTTCTGTGTTTCCTCAACACAGGGGATGTAGTAGCTGAAAAGGGGCTTTGGGCTGATTGAGTCCTGTTTTTCCAGGTTAATCCCACTAAGACCCATTTGCTCTTTTGGGGCTGAGAACTTAATGTTACTGTCCTGTCTTGGAAGCATATAATTTAGTTTAAAATAGAACAGCTAGACCCTGAGCTGGGTGTCCTGAGATGCTGCTGGAGAGTGGCTGAAGTATCCGTTTGTCCCTTCTGACAGGACCTCGGATTGTCTCCCTCACCACGGTGGTGGCTGCTATTTTAATCATCTGTTTTTGAGTTTGTGACTGGACTGTGCGTTTCTTTGGCTGTCATACGCAGCTATCAAAAATATTATTTATCAAATGGATATATTTATGTGTTTATCTGATGAAGATATTGCATTATGTTTCCAGGATATACAAAATCACTTTGCTCTAAGCATTCTTTTTTTAAAAATTCTATATTGATGTTACATAGAATGAGGTTAATTTTGATTTGCCATTGTGTCCCTTTTCAGTTTGCATGTAATCTCTTTTAGGAAAACTAAAAAAAAAAAAGAAGAAAAAAGAAAAAATACTTGTTCTTTTTGTTTTGCAGGGATCTGATATTAATACTCTGTTCTTTAAATCAGGTGTTTTCAAATGTTTTGTCTCAGGACTCTTTTATACTCTTAAAAAATTATTGAGCACACAGAGAGCTCTTGTGGGTTATATCTGTCTATATTATATTATAAATTAAAGCAGAGACACAACTTTTTATTAATTCACTTAAAATGAGCAGTATAAACCCATTACATGTTAATATAAACTTTTTTTTTTTTTTAGTAAAAGATGGCTTTTTTAAGAACAAAGGAGTGAGAAGACTGGCATTTTAGATTTCTGTTAATCTCTAATGTCAGATTTAATAGAAAGAAATAGCAGGATTCTCATATTTGCTTCTACATTCAGTCTATTGCAGTATGTTGTTTGAATTGAAGTATATATACAGAAATAAATCAGCCTCACACAGTTAATGGTTGAAAAACGGAGGAATATTTTGATAGTCTCCAAGGAATTATGGATATATTTTATTGGTGTGTGTGTGCGCACGCTCAGTCACTCAGTTGTGTCCAGCTCTTTGCAACCCCAAAGACTGTAGCCCTCTGAACTCCTCAGTCCATGGGATTGTCTAGGCAAGAGTGGGTTGCCATTTCTTCCTGCAGGAGATCTTCCTGACCCAGGGATTGAACCGGTGGAACCAGCGACTTCTGTGTCTGCTGCATTGTTGGGTGGATTTTTTTACCACTGAGCCACCTGGAAAGCCCTATATTTGGTTGTTAACTACATCAAGACTCAGCATATAACAATTTTTAGTAAATTATGTAGGAGTTTGAAATGAGCCTTCTCAGACTTTGCCACTTTTGTATGATTGATTATTTTGAGCAGTGAGACCCTGTGGGTTTGAGAGAAACTACTGCCCCTTTTTAACTACCTAGAAGAATTTAAATTGGGGATTTTTCTAAGAAAAAAAGTTATTTCCAGAGATAAATTTTATCCTAGTGCCCCTGCTGTGAAACATCTGCTCTGCTGATTATTATCCTGTGAATGATCCTCCTGTTCTTGGAAGCCCCAGGCCCCTATGCCATCCTGTAGCTCAGGGTGACATTTACACTGCATTTAACCTTTCTATCTTTGAATCCCTCATGTATGTAGGGTGTCTGGCCCATCTTGTGTATGAAATTCCCATACATATGAAATTAAATCTAATTTTCTCTTGTTAATCTGTCTCATGCCAGTTTAATTTTTAGACCAGCCAGAAGATCCTAGAAGAGTAAAGGAAAATTTTCCTCCTCCCTAACAGGTGCAGTCTGGAATCTGAAATCATATCAGTGGACTTTTTAATAATGTTATGTTAAAATCCATTGGTTTGAACATAGAGTGGATCATATGCTTATGCCTGACTGTTTAACATCATGGTTTGGTCATTTGTCAATATTGGTTCAGTAAGTTACTTTTCATTGTAAGCTATTAAAATATCACATTTGCTAATATCACCCATTCCATCAGAAACAAGTTATTGGGAAGCTGTCCCTGTTGTGACATGATGATGGATATGAGTTTTCCAGAAATCTATTTTTGCTTGAAAGTTCAAATTTTATCATTGGCAAAAATAAGATTGTCAGCTGTTTCCTAAAGTGACAAGAAGACTTCATTCATTTCTGAGCAGACCTCTGCCAAAATACCTAAGACATTCTTTTAAGTAAAGCTGTTTAATGAAAAATGCTAGTTTCAGCTCTCAACAACCTCAGATATGCAGATGACATTACCCTAATGGCAGAAAGTGAAGAAGAACTAAAGAGCTTCTTGATGAAAGTGAAAGAGAAGAGTGAAAAAGTTGGTTTAAAGCTCAACATTCAGAAAACTAAGATTATGGCATCCGGTCCCATCACTTCATGGCAAATAGATGGGGAAACAGTAGAAACAGTGGCTGACTTTATTTTTTTTTCTTGGCTCCAAAATCATTGCAGATGGTGACTGCAGCCATGAAATTAAAAGACGCTTACTACTTGGAAGGAAAGTTATGACCAACCAAGACAGCATATTAAAAAGCAGAGATTACTTAGCCAACAAAGGTCCGTCTACTCAAAGCTGTGGTTTTTCCCAATAGTCATGTATGGATGTGAGAGTTGGACTATAAATAAAGCTGAGCTCCGAAAAATTGATGCTTTTGACCTGTGGTGTTGGAGAAGACTCTTGAGAGTCCCTTAGACTGCAAGGAGATCCAACCAGTTCATCCTAAAGGAGATTAGTCCTGGGTGTTCATTGGAAGGACTGATGTTGAAGCTGAAGCTCCAATACTTTGGCCACCTGATGTGAAGAGCTGACTCTTTTGAAAAGACCCTGATGCTGGGAAGGATTGAGGGTAGGAGGAGAAGGGGCGGACAGTGGATGAGGTGGTTGGATGGCATCACCGACTCAATGGACATGAGTTTGAGTAAACTCTGGGAGTTAGTGATGGACAGGGAGGCCTGGTGTGCTGTGGTTCATGGGGTCGCAAAGACTTGGACATGACTGAGCGACTGAACTGAACTGACCAAAGCTCTCAATTTAGTTACACAAGCCCTTTTCCTTGAGAAAGCCATTAAGTGTTGTGATTCAGTATATGCCAAGAATTAGCTCATGTATGCTTACCATTTTTCACACAGAACATTAAAGGAGTGTATGTGCAAGGGCCAAAATTGAATACAATTAATATTTACTATGTCAGGGACATTCTTAAGTGGAAAAAGCCTTTTTTAAAAAATAATTGCTGGTACTTGATGGTGAAAACATAGTCACTAATAACTTTAATAATAACCTTCATAATTGTCCCCAAATGCCAGAAATTTTACACATCATTGCTTTTGCACTATTAGTATAAATGCTAATATAATTAAAAAGGATAACAATGTTTTAGTATTACAATAAAGATAGTTTTGACCTTATGGATCCCCTGAAAGGGTGTTGGGACCCCAGAGTTCCACAGACCATGCTTTGAGGTCTTCTGGTATAATCATAGAAGATTTCTACCAGACTGATTAGGAGGGGAAATGGTAGTGACTGTTTCTAGTCTGTTTTTGCTTTAGACTTTTTGGATCTCTATGAAGGCCTTTTTGGGCTTCGCTAGTGGCTCAGTGGTGAAGCCAATCTCCTGTCAATTCAGGAGATGTGGGTTTGATCCCTGGGTCAGGAAGATCCCCTGGAGAAGGAAATCCAACCCACTCCAGTTTTCTTGCCTGGGAAATCCCATGGACAGAGGAACCTGGCGGGCTATAATCCATGGGGTTGCAAACGTTGGACATGACTTAGCTGCTAAACAACAACAACAAAGGCCTTTAAAAAATTTTTTTTAAAACACAAAAGTTATTCACACAAAGTTGAGAGGTTTCTTAGCATTTCAGTCAAGTGCTGATACAAGGGGACTATATTATTAGTGTTCTGAAATTACGCTGTCTAAAAACAAAGATTTGGTACTACATTTCTACATAAATATTCAAATCTAATTTTTTTTGGTTTTACATATTAGGCAGATATAGTGAGGGCACAGTATGGATAGCTCACTTGACATCTAGTTCATAAGCTGGAAGAAAAAGACCACTTAGCTCCCTTCTTAATCTCCTTTCATTTCTCATTTAATTCATGCTGAAGATGAACAGTCCTAAGGAGAGATGAGAGGCACTTGCTGTCTTTGTCTCTCATCTTCTCTATGGGGAGAATGATTTACAGTTATGATTATAAGGGTATAGATTACACTGGGAATGATAATAGTAATAATGTCAATGAAAAATTTATGGTAGAATAATAATAATAATGGGAACACTGCTTAAAAATAATAAAGTTTAATGAGTTAAAAAGAATACTATTTTGCCAAAAACTCTCAGGATTTATATACAGCTTCTTGTTGCCTGTAGGCAGAACTGACCGATGGGGATTGTAAGATAGCTAACCTCTCAGAAGAACTTCTCTCCTAATTTACACAGTGAAAAAATTTGAATTCCACAAGATCTTTGAAGCTTGCTACAACTCTAGAGTTCTGGGATTTTTTTTCTTTGCCTTGAAAATGTCTCTTTCATCTGTTAATTTCTTCTCATCAGTTTTAATTTTGTGTTTACATTTGAAATTTATATTTTTCCAGTTTTTAACATTATTGACTCATCCATATGTTTGGTCCATATTTTGATTTAAAAATTTATTTTTAAAAACGATGGTAAAATACATATAACGTGAAGTTTAGCATTTTTACCACTTTAAGTGTACAGTTCCATGGCATTAAGTACATTCGCATTGTTGTACATCCATTACCACCATCCATTTCTAGAACTTTTCATCATGCAAAACTTAACTGGATCCATTAAGTTATAACTGCCCATTTCCTCCCCTCCCACCTTCCCCTGGCAGCCAGCATTCTGCTTCTGCTCTCTATGAATTTGACTACTCTGTGTGCCTTATATGAGTGGAATCATACTGTATATGCTCTTTGGTGATTGGCTTATTTAGCATTGTGTCTTCAACATTCAGCTACACTGTGGTATCTGTCAGAATTTCCTTTCTTTTCAAGCGCTAACATTCTACTGTATGTATATACTATATTTTGTTTATTTGTTCATCAGTGGATCCTTGGGTTGCTTCTACCTTTTGTCTGTTGTGAAAAATGCTGCTGCTGTGTATTTGGGTGTGCAAATATTTCTTTGAGACTCTGCTTTTAGTTCTTTTAGGTACATACTTAGAAGTGGAATTGTTGGCTCTATGGTAATTTTAAAATTTTTTGAGGCCTGACCGTGCTGCTTCCATAGCACCTGCATCATTTTACATTCACACCAATACCGACATTGTACAGAGGTTCATGTTTACATCCTTATCAACACTTCTTATTTTTTGTGGGTGGATTTTTTGCTTTTTTGGATAGTAGCCATCCTGATGGGTGTGAGATGATATATCACTATGATTTTGATTTGCATTTTTGCTGCTTAATTCAGTTTGCTGGTGTTTTGTTAGGGATTTCTGAATCAGTGTTCAAAAGGAATTTTGGTCTAGTTTTGTTGTAATGTCTTTTTGTGGCTGTGTTATCAGGATGATACTAGCCTCATAGAATGAGTTAGGAAGGAAGTATTCCCTCCACTTCAGCATTTTGGGAAGGAAGGATTTGAGAAGCATTGATATTCTTTAAATGTTTGATACAATTCACTAGTGAAACCATCAGGTCTGGGGCTTTTCTTTGTTGGGAGGTTTTTGATCAGTCTCCTTAATATTTATGTGCCTATTCAAATTTTCTCTTTCTTTTTGACTCAGTTGGTTTCGAGAAATGTGTTGATTTTACCTAGGTTATGCACTTTATTGGTGCACAATTGGTCATAGTACTCTCATTAAATCCTTTCTATTTATGTAGGATCTGTAATGTTTCCACTTTATGATTAGTAACTTGCTCTTTTTTTCTTAATTAATCTTGCTTAAGTTTTGTGAATTTTGTTAATCTTTTGAAGAATCAACTTTTGTTTTCGTTGATTTTCCTCTATTCACTATTTCATTTATCTGTGCCCTCATCTTTATTGTTTTCTGTTTTTCTGCTGGTTTTGGATTTTTGCTTTTTCTGGTTCCTTAAATTATAAACTTAAGTTGTTGATCTGAAGTCTTTCTTATTTTTTATAATTTTATAAATTTCCCCCTTAGCACTACTTTCGCTGCATCTAATAAATTTTGATATATTGTGTTTTTTGTTTTCATTTGTTTCTTAAATATTTCTAATTTCCCTTGTGATTTCTACTTTGACCCTTTGGTTGTTTAAGAATGTATTCTTGGGACTTCCCTGGCGGTTTAGTCATTGGGAATCCACCTTCCAGTGCAGGGGATGTGGGTTCTATCCCTGGTGGGGGAACTAAGATATCACATGCCTGTGTGGCAAAACTGCTGAGCCTACATACCACACCTGCTGCAACTAAGACCTGACTCAGCCGAATAAATGAGTAAATATTAAAAAAAAGAGTGTATTGTTTAATTTCCACAAATTTGTGAATTTTCTAGTTTTTCTTCACTTACTGATTTCTAAACTCATTCTGTTGTAGTTGGAAAAAGTACTTTGTATGATTATCTGTCTTTTAAAATCTTTTGAGACTTAATTTGTGGCCTGACATATGGTGTATTTTGGAGAATGTCTTGTTTGCACTTGAATCTATCTGTTGTTAGGTAGAATGCTCTATATAAGTCTGTTACGTCTTGTTGGTTTATTGTGTTTTTCAAGTCCTCTGTTTTCTTATCTTCTGTCTGGTTGTTCTATCCATTATTGAGAGTAGGGTATTGAAACTGCCAACTATTATAGATAATTCTGTGAGTGTTTGCTTCTTCTGTTTTGGTGGTCTGTTATTAGGTGCAAGAGTGTTTATAATTGTTGTATCTTCTTGCTCTTTGGTTCCTTTTCTTAATATTCAGTGTTCTTCTTCGTCTCTTGTAACCTTTTTGGTTTAAAGTCTATTTTGTGCTCGTATTGAGAGCCGCCCTTTTAGTTACTATGCATGGCATATCTTTTTCCATCCTTTTACTTTTGACCTGTTTTTGCCTCTGTAGCTAAAGTAAGCCTCTCATAGAGGACATATAGTTGGATCATGTTTTTATTTTAATTTTTATTTATTTAATTAAAATTTTTTTTGCTGCACCACATGTCATATGGGATCTTAGTTCCCTGACCAGGGATTGAACCTATGCCACCTGCAGTGGGAGTGCAGAGTTGTAACAAGATCCGGGAATCCGCCTTTTGAGTGGAGAGTTTAATTCATTTACATTTAAAGTAATTGTTCATAAGGAGGAACTTCTGTCATTTTACTATTTGTTTCTGATGCCTTTTAGCTTCTTGAGTCCCTCAAGGCCTGTGTACTTTGATTCCTATTTTGATG
Organism: Antilocapra americana; assembly: GCA_007570785.1. Taxonomy (NCBI): domain Eukaryota; kingdom Metazoa; phylum Chordata; class Mammalia; order Artiodactyla; family Antilocapridae; genus Antilocapra; species Antilocapra americana. The sequence goes on from ML661897.1 coordinate 20,847,406, forward strand.
TTAATGGGAGATTACTTGGGGCAGTGGTACTTCCCTTAAGCAAACAAACAGGAAGAAACAAACAAAACTTCAACCATTTTAATGGGATAGAGTCATAGGTTAGAGGTGAGGAAAATGTGTGTCTCAAGGTAATAATTTTAATCTCATTCATCATCTATATGGGCAAGAATTTTGGCTCTTGTTTAAGTATAAAACTAATCAGTTGGAATCAGTATTGAGGGAAGAGTTATTTTAAATATTAAATAAACTATTTAATTAAATTGAAGTGGGATTCTGTTCATCCAGCAGTCAGTTTGGTTCAGTTCAGTTGCTCAGTCGTGTCTGACTCTTTGGGACTCAATGAACCGCAGCACACCAGGCCTCCCTGTCCATCACCAACTCCTGGAGTCCACCCAAACCCATGTCCATTGAGTCAGTGATGCCATCCAACCATCTCATCCTCTGTTGTCCACTTCTCCTGCTCTCAATCTTTCCCAGCATCAGGGTCTTTTCAAATGAGTCAGCTCTTTGCACCACGTGGCCAAAGTGTTGGAGTTTCAGCTTCAGCCTCAGTCCTTCCAATGAATATTCAGGACTGAGTTCCTTTAGGATGGACTGGTTGGATCTCTTTGCTGTTCAAAGGACTTTCAAGAGTCTCCTCCAACACTACAGGTCAAAAGCATCAATTCTTCAGTGCTCAGCTTTCTTTTATAGTTCAACTCTCACATCCATACATGACCACTGGAAAAACCATAGCCTTGACTAGATGGACCTTTGTTGACAAAGTAATGTCTCTGCTTTTTAATATGCTGTCTAGATTGGTCATAACTTTCCTTCCAAGGAATAAGGAAGGGTCTTTTAATTTCATGGCTGCAGTCACCATCTGCAGTGATTTAGGAGCCCCCCAAAATAAAGTCAGCCACTGTTTCCACTGTTTCCCCATCTATTTGCCATGAAGTGATGGGACCAGATGCCATGATCTTAGTTTTCTGAATGTTGAGCTTTAAGCCAACTTTTTCACTCTCCTCTTTCACTTTCATCAAGATGCTCTTTAGTTCTTCAGTTTCTGCCATAAAGTGGTGTCTGTCATCTGCATATCTGAGGTTATTGATATTTCTCCAGGCAATCTTGATTCCAGCTTGTGTTTCCTCCAGTCCAGCGTTTCTCATGATGTACTTTGCATATAAGTTAAATAAGCAGGGTGACAATATACAGCCTTGACATACTCCTTTTCCTATTTGGAACCAATCTGTTGTTCCATATCCAGTTCTAATTGTTGCTTCCTGATGTGCATACAGGTTTTTCAAGAGGCAGATCAGGTGGTCTGGTATTCCCATCTCTTTCAGAATTTTCCACAGTTTCTTGTGATTCACACAGGCAAAGGCTTTGGCATAGTCAGTAAAGCAGAAATAGATGTTTTTCTGGAACTCTCTTGCTTTTTTGATGACCCAGCAGATGTTGGCAATTTGATCTCTGGTTCCTCTGCCTTTTCTAAAACCAGCTTGAACATCTGGATGTTCACGGTTCATGTATTGCTGAAGCCTGGCTTGGAGAATTTTGAGCATTGCTTTACTACCTCCAACAATAACACCCTATTATTTGTGGTATAATTAAAACATCATATAGCAGAACAAATTAGACCTTTGTAAGTGTCAGAGCATCTTTTGTGGAGTAGTGTATGAAACATCCCAAATCTTGTGTTTTTAAAGAGGATGCATAATGAAGAAAGGTAAAAGGTGTAACCTTTTTATAGATATACTGTTATTTACAGGTTAAAACATTAACAAACTAATCATCAAATGTCATATGTTTAAGATAACCAAATGAAAATGTATGCCTTAATGTTATTTAGAGTAGGTTAACATACACAGATGGACATAAGTTTGAGCAAGGTTGGGGAGTTGGTGATGGACAGGGAAGCTTGGTGTGCTGCAGTCCATGGCATTGCAAAGAGTCAAAACACGACTGAGTGACTGAACTGAACATACACAGGCCATGTCCAGTGTTTATGTTTCTCTCTTAATTTAAATAGTAATAATCTCTATCTTCCTAATGCTGGGCATATTACTTTTCTTTCCTTTAAACAGCAGGTAGTATTTACCTTCTTCCTTTGAAGTTTCTTTTTCCTTTAATAAGGGAAAGGGGTATGGTCATATTTTTGGTGATCTTATTAAATAATCATGATTTGCAATTTTCTATCACATTGACATAGCTGGTGTGGGAGAACAGTAGTAACTCACTTAAGTTCTTGAAAAGTGATTTCTTCCTTTCAGATGATGAAACAATTAGCGCTGAAAAAAGATAATGTATTTACTGCATACTTGCCATTCCCCATGGTAGAACCAGCTACCCAGATCTTCTTTAACTGCAGTCTTTTCCTGTTGCCCACAACCTTTTCAACAAGAACAACTATCTGGTATTTAACAGCAAAAGTTATCATTGTTAATTAGAGCAGTGTTTCTCAAGTGTTTTTTTTTTTTTTTCTTCTTAAATGTTTTAAATAGTGGAAACTTTTGTCTAATGATATCCGTGGGGAGACCCTGTAGTAAATAGGAGAGTCAAATAATGAAGTTGTTCTGGTTGAATGGGAACTGGACCAAGTTGTTTAAGCAAGGGAGGTCAAAGGGATCGTATTTCCTCAGATTGTTTTTAAAAGATTTAGATGGGGCTTTGAAGTGTGAACAGTATATGGTTCTTGGCATTTTTCTTTTTTTAGCAGTTTGACTTGAAATAAATTTAAAATCATGTGTACTGAAGTATTTCTATAATTAGAATGTACAGCTTTACCTTTGCTGTGTGTCAGAATTTCTTTTGTGGCATGTTTGTGGAATGGCAGTGAGGACAGTGTACGTGTGTGAAATTCTGATGTGTGTGTGCGCCTGCTTATTGACTTGGCTGATGTGCGCTTGATTGGCTGACTTGGCTTGATTCCAGGCTTAAGCCAGTGAGAACTGAGGGCTTCAGGTTTTAGATTCTTTAGGCTCTGGAACTAGTTCTAGCTGAGAGCAAAAGATAAGGAAAATCTCAAAAATTCAGAAGATCCAAACCTTTGTATGCATTTATTGAGCTATCATATGGAAATTTCTTTGCTTTTCTTTCTATGTGGGCTATCTTGAGCAAGTTTATCTTGCTTGTATGATTTTCTGCTGAGGCCAGATTCCCACGTTTAATTCTAGTGTAACCCACCATTAAATATATAAAAATCAACTTGTACAGACACTTTCCCCAATTTAGGGAGGTATATACTGTGGATTTTTATGTGACAGTATTGTGAAGCTTCCCACCTCTCTCCCAAACTTCTTTTGGGTATACTCAGAATACATCTCTCCTAGAGCCAGGTGGGTCTATAGTTTTGCTTTAGTGTAAAGGATATCATATTCCATCATGGGAAGCAGGTGCTGAGGTATAGAGAGTGTAAGTTCCTAACCTTAGTTTAGGGATGGTTAAATTATGAAAGTACCTGCAGGGATTACGTTTTTATTAATTATTAATTTAGTTATTTTATTAATAAAACAGTTTTATTGAGATATAACTCACTTACCATAAAATGTCACCAGTTAAAATATGCAATTCAGTGGATTTTAAAACATTCACAGAGCTGTGCAACCATTACCACTGTCAATTTTAGAACATTTTCATTAACCCCCCAAAAAGCTCCCACACCCTTTTAGACATTTCCTACACACTTCTCTCCATTTCTAATAGCCCTCGGTAACCACTAGTCTACTTCTGTCTCTATAGATTTACCTATCCTAAATATTTCATATAAATTAAATTATATAATTATGTGATCTTTCTTGACTGGCTTCTTCCACTTAACATAAATATTTTCAAGATTCATCCAGATAGCACATGTAAGTACTTTGTTTCTTTTTGTCACTGAATAATGCTACATTCTGTGGATATACATTTTATTTATCCATCAGTTGGTGGGCATTGGATTGTTTCCATTTTTTTTTTGTTTTTGTTTTAGTCAATAATGCTGCCATGAACATTTGTGTACAGGTTTTTTGTATGGATGTAGTTTCATTTTTTTGGATATGTACCAAAAGATGGAATAACTGAGTCATTATGCCCACTTTATGGTTAGCTCTTTGAGGAACTGATAGATTGTTTTCAAAGCAGCTGTTACCACTTTACATTCTTATCTGCAGTGTATGAGGGTTCTAGTTTCTCCACATCCTTGTTAACACTTGTCATTATCTGTGTTCTTTATTATTGACATTCTAGGAGGTGTGAAGTGGTATCTCACTGTAGACCAAGTTTTTTAAACAGTAGTTAGGCCTTACAGGAAAGATAGTACTCTAATATTACAATTGAAGTATATAATCGGCACACTTAGAAATATAATCTTCAGTAGCCATTCTTAACCATGTCTATGTATAATTAGTATCAGTTCCCAATTAAAATAATGATGTCATGAGTATTGTATGATCCCCTGTCCCTTAGCAAAACATTCTTTATCAAAAGAGAAACAGTGAAGACTTGATTGTAGAGAACAGAATCCACTTGATATGACTTAAGCAGACATGATTTATTTACCGTGGCATACTAAATAGCTTAAAAAATTGTTGGTATGTATCAGTCTGGGTCCAGTCAAGAGATAAAAGGCATGTAGTAACTTAATAGGGAAAGAGTAAAGAATTATAGACCACTTGATCTTAGCCAAAAGGCTGAGAAGTGGTGCTGGGAAAACTGGACAGCTCTAATACCATACACAAAAATAAACTTGAAACAGATCAAAGACCTAAATGTAAGGCCAGACATTGTAAAACTCCTGAGGAAAATATAGGCAGAACAGAGGAAAACAGGCAGAGCACTCATTGAAGGAATCTCCTTTTTGATCTAATCAGAGTCAGATAGTAGGTATTTTGTATCTTTTAGAACAGGTGATCCTTCCTAGAATAATGAAAAATAAAAACAAAAATAAACAAGACCTAATTAAACATAAGAGCATCTGCAAAGCAAAGGAAACCATAAACAAAATGAAAAGACAACCCACAGAATGGGAGAAGATATTTGCAAATGAAGTGAATGACAAGATATTAATCTCCAAAATATGCAACCAGCTCATGTAGCTCATGTTCAAAAGACAAGCAACTCAAATCAAAAAGTGGGTAGAAGATCTAAATAGCCATTTCTCTGAAGAAGGCATAACAGATGGCCAAAAAGCATATGAAAAGATGCTCAACATCACTAATTATCAGAGAATTGCAAATCAAAACTACATTGAGGTATTACCTCACACTAGTCAGAATGGCCATCATCAGAAAGTCTACAGACAAATCAATTACCAGCCCAGGTTAGATGCTCGGGGCTGGTGCACCAGGATGACCCAGGGGGAGGGAATCGGGAGGGAGGAGGGAGGAGGGTTCTGGAGGGGGAACATATATATACCCATGGCGGATTCATGTTAATGTATGGCAAAACCAACACAATAAAGTAAAGAAAATTAAAAAAAAGAAAGTCTACAGACAATGCTGGAGTGAGTGTGAAGAAAAGAGAACCTTCCCACATTGGTACAACCACTATGGAAAACAGTATGGAGGTTCCTTAAAAAACTAAAAATAGAACTATCATATGATCCACTCCTGGGCATCTATCCATAGAAAACCATCTTCTGAAATGATATATATGTCCCAGTGACCTGTGCAACTCTTGTTTACAATAGCCAGGGTATGGAAGCAACCTAAATGTCCATCAACAGAGAGTTGGATAAAGAAGATGTGGTGTATATATACATATATACAATGGAATATTACTCAGCTGTAACAAGGGATGAAATACCACTTGCAGCTACATGGATGAGCCCGGAGATTATCATGCTAAGTAAATCAGACAAAGACAAATATCGTATGATACTGCTTGTGTGTGGAATCTAAAAAAGGGTACAAGAGAACTCACTTATGAAATATGTGGGCCTTTGCCAGGATATGTGCCAATTTGGCACTCAAATACAAAGGGAACAGAATGGCAGAGCCAGGCACGCCCTGTGATCCGCACAGGAAACCCTGCCTACCTGGAGCAGTGCAGACACAGGCAGGCCCCACACTCTCACGTACATGGAGTGCTGGCAGGTCTACATCAGAGAGGAATTTATAAGGCTCAAAACTAAAGCCTCAAAATGTTTTCCCTACCCAAACTTCCACCACCTAAATTTACTCTGATTAAAAAGAGATTATAGCAAATTTCTATCTGCATTTATCACTGAAGTGGCTTGGACTTAAAATTTTAGTGCTTTCTAAAAAATAAAATCCCACAGTTGTATACCCAAAAAAAAAAAAAAATAAATAAAAAATAAAAAAGGGTACAAGAGAACTCACTTATGAAACAGATGTAGAAGACAAACTTACGGTTACCAGGGGGGAAAGAGGAGGAGGGATCAGTTGGGAGATTGAGATTGACATATATATGCACTATTATATATAAAATGGGCTTCCCAGGTGATGCTAGTGGTAAAGAACCCACATGCCAATAAAGGAGACGTAAGAGATGCAGGTTCGATCCCTAGATTGAGATGATCCCCTGGAGGAGGGCATGGCAACCCACTCCAGTGTTCTTGCCTGGAGCATCGCATGGACAGAGGCGCCTGGTGGGCTGTTGTCTGCAGGGTTGCACAGACAGTGCCTGGGACACGACTGAAGCAACTTAACGCATGCACATAGATAACATGGATAACTAATAAGGACGTGCTGTATAGCACAGAGAACTCTGCTCAGTGCTCTGTAATGACCTGTATGGGAAAAGAATCTGAAAAAAAGAGTGGGTATATGTATAACTGATTCACTTTCTTGTACAGCGGAAACTAACACAACATTGAAAATCGACTATATTCCAATAAAAAATTAAAAAGGTATTGACCAGAACAGGGATAGGAGCTGTGAGGGCTTTACCAGTAAGAAGTCAAGATAACAGACAATACCGGACTACCTGATATAAAGAGCAGTTACTAACCCTAGGGCTCACTGAAGTCTAGATGTTGTTCAAGTAGCTAAGGTGCTGCACTAGAAGAATTTGCTGGGTATGTGCCCTCTTGGGTGCCAGGGAAAGCTGTTCCTGGGAGCTGACTTGTCAGAGGCACTCTGCTGCAAAACTGCATAACCTCCTGTTGGAGAAGCTGCACTCGCTGCAGGAGACTGGTGCTGAAGAAGCAGTGCTTGTCGGAGCGGGTCTTGGAGAAACCAACCCTACTGCAGCCAGGTAGGCATGCCGGAACCAGGAACAGAATCCTTTACCCCTGCAGAGTCTTTCCAGTGCTCTCGTGACAAATCATAATATCTTGCCAGTTGGCAAAGAAATGAGTAGTTTAAGTGCATTCATTTGTTTTCACAGTACAGGCGAAAAGGGTGACTTTGGAGAGGAGGGGCGATAACTCAATAACTGGCACAGGTATTAAGTGCTTTACAGAATTGTTTAGACATTTAAAGAAAGAGACTCAAGGAGCAAACCTCCAAAACCTGAGTTGTGCAGACAACTGAGAAACCCAAGGAAGTATTGTCTTTTTGAGTAAGTGGCCTCTAGTCTAATTGTGAAATTGCTTCTATATCTTTATTGCTGTCTTAAAATCGGAAAAACGTTGTGGTCAGAAGGCCATGGTAGTCAGGAATCGTCTGCTAATACTTAATCAGCTCTAGAACCACACTGAACCTATTCTGGCCTGGATCAGCACTGCCTACAAGAGACTGGACTAGCCTTTCCCAATTTTTATACCCTGGAGGATCCATGAACTAATTTTCAGGTCTCAGGTTATAGCTGTGATATTAGTGTAAACAGAAAGTTTAGATACAGTAATTGTCTAACTATCTCCTGTTCACTTCCCTTCACTTCATTGGTGAAGGGGGGATCACCTGTCCTAAACTGTGCAAGACAGCTACTACCTGACCCTGATCAGGTGAGACTTACAGCAGTTTTTTTAGTCATGTGTACTCACAACCTCGGGGAATGGTACTTGGGAGTATAGTGAACCCACTACTCTCCACTCCTGGAGGAGGATGTGATTAATTTGTTTGAATCATTCTGAGGGCTGGCAGGGAACTGAAACTAGTTTTAGATTGAGGACTGAGAGGCGTGCAGCTGGTTTAACTGATGGCGGACCTAGCTGGGTGAAGAGCCTTTCCCATTGGCTATGGCAAGCCTGGGGGAACTTTCCTTAGGCACCTGGGGCCCTGTGAGGCTCAAAGTTGTCAGATTAGCCTTCAAATTTTAGGCCTTATGATACAGTACTCCAAGAATGATTGTTAATGCTTTTTTGATAGAGAATGATATTTTTTTAATGCATCTATTTATTTTGGCTCTATTCTTTTGTATAAATCTCCATCCTGCCAAATGATATAAACTCTTACATGAGTTAGTAATGCAGATAGGATTACTTCTTTTTCTAAATTTCCCACTGTATTTTTTCTTTTTACTTTATTCAAAGTAGGCCTAGGAGTTTTACACATTTTTACTCTATAATATATTACTAAAATCCAGCTTGTGGTATATGGCTTGTATAAGAATTTTATTTTTCTTTAAAGCAAATAAAAAAGACTTTAACCAATTTTACTTGAAAAATAAACAGGTAGTTAAACTTAGCTTACCATTCTGAAGCTCATCTGTTTCCTTTCTGTGATTTTTAAAAACTCATATGGTGAAGGTAATGATTTCTGTTATATTGCTGGCTTTAGCTGAAATAGGATTTAATTGGTTTAAACTAGGCTTGGCAGTTTAAAAAATATTATAAGCTCATTTAAAAATTCTTCTTATGTTGTCAAATATTGTGGTTTAATGTTAAATTTACCATTTTAACTATTTTTAAGCTTAAAATTCAGTAGCATTAATTATTTTCATACAACAATCACTACTATCTATTTCCAAAATTTCTCATCACTCTGTTATAGACTCTGTTACTACTGAGCAGTAACTCTCTGTTCACTTTTGCCCCCAGCCCCTGGTAACCTAATATACTTTATTTATCTATGACTTTGCATGTACAGATATTTTATATAAATGGAAGCATGCAATATTGTTTGTTTCTCACTTTTTTCACTTAGCATAATATTTTTGAGGTTCATTCATATTGCAGCATCTGTTAGACCGTTATGCCTTTTAATGGCTAAATACCATTCCCTTGTGTATATGTATCATGTTTTATTTGTCCATTTATCTTTTGGTAGACACTTAGGTTTCTACCTTTGGGTGTTGTGAACAATGCTGCCATATACATTGATATATGATTATCTGATTCTCTGTTTTCAATTCTCTAGCAGTTCTACCTAGGAGTAGAATTGCTGGGTCATGTGATAATTCTATATTTAGCTTTCTGAGGACCTGCCAAAGTGTTTTTCATAGTGGTTTCTCCATTCCCATGAGTGATTTAGGAAGGTTTCAACTTATCCACATTCTTGAGAATACTTATTTACTATTTTTTCTTTATTTTAGCCGTCCTAGTGTGAAGTAATTTTGATTTGCATTTCCCTAATAACTAATGGCAGAAAGCGAAGAGGAACTAAAGAGCCTCTTGATGAAGGTGAAAGAGGAAAGTGAAAAAGCTGGCTTAAAACTCAGCATTCAGAAACCTGAGATCATGGCATCCGGTCCTATCACTTCATGGCAAATAGATGGGGAAAAAAAATAAAAGCAGTGACAGACTTTATTTTCTTGGGCTCCAAATCAATGCAGATGGTGACTGCAGCCGTGAAGTTAAAAGATGCTTTTAAGAAAAGCTATAACAAACCTAGACAGACAGGTTTGCTTTTTAGACAAACCTAAAAAGCAGAGATGTCACTTGGCCGACAAAGGTCCATATAGTCAAAGCTGTAGTTTTTCGAGTAGTCATGTACGGATGTGAGAATTGGACCATAAAGAAGGCTGAGCACCGAAGAATTGATGCTTTCAAACTGTGGTGTTGGAGAAGACTCTTGAAAGTTCCTTGGACTGCAAGGAGATCAAATTAGTCCATCATAAAGGAAATCAGTCCTGAATATTCATTTGGAAGGACTGATGCTGGAGCTGAAACTCAAATACTTGGGCCACCTGATTTGAAGAACTGACTCATTGGAAAAGGCAGGAGGAGAAGGGATGACAGAGGATGAAATGGTTGGATGACATCACCTACTCAGTGGACATGAGTTTGAATAAACTCTGGGAAATGGTGAAGGACAGGGAGGCCAGGTGTACTGTAGTCTAGGGGGTTGCAAAGAGTTGGATTTGACTGAGTGACTGAACAACAACAAATGTCTTCTTTGGGAAAATGTTCATTCAGGTCCTTTCAGTTCAGTTTAGTCGCTCAGTGGACTGTTTTTTTGTTGTTGAGTTGTAGGTGTTCTGTATATATTCTGGATATTAAACCCTTATCAGATGTATAACTTGCAGATATTTCTTCCCATCCTTTATGTTATCTTTTCATTTTCTTGACAGTGTCCTTTGAGGCACACAAGTTTTAAAATTTGAAGTTCAATTTATCTTTCTTTTTCTTTTGTTTTTTGTGCTTGTTGCTGTAACTGAGAATATGTTGCCAAATTCTGTGTCATACAGATTTTCTCCTGTGTTTTCTTCTAAGAGTTTTAGTTGCTTATATTCATGTTGTTGATTCATTGTGATGAATGTTGATTCATTTTTGTTTCTGGTATGAGTAGGAATTCCACTTCATACTTTTGCCTGTGAAAATCCATTTGTCCCAGCAATAGAAGACACTGCCTTTTTTTTTTTTTTTTTTCATCATGGAGTGGACTTGGCACTCTTGTCAATAATCAGTCAGCCATAGATGTATATGTTTATTTCTAGACTTTCAGTTTTGTTCCATTGGTCTCTTTGTCTTTTTGCCAGTACCAGTGTAAATTGATTTTAACTAGTTTTCATTACAAGCATGAGAATTGACAGTGTAAATAGCAAAGCTACTAAAAACTGTAAGCCAAAGTAATATTAAAAATATAGCCTTTTAACAATTTATGTCAGAATTTGAAAAACTTGTTTTGCCCTAACTGGCATGATGAGGCTCAATTATAGGAAATGATTATATTTATGTATGTGTTGATTACTTGATATTTTATGAAAAAGTTTTATACAATAAAGTTACTAGTTTTTAAAACTAAAAATAGTGGTTTATCTCTTTCATATGAAACTTGTTTTTGTTTTCTTTTGTTGAACTTGAAATAACTATTCACATTTCATTTTCAACCAACATGAGATGATTTCCTCCTTGCTCTTGATGCTTGTTAAGTAGAAAATCCCATACACACATAAGAAGTTGAAAACCAGCAGCAAAATGTTCATTACCCTTCTACGATTTGCAGGACACTACTCTTTGAAATTAGCACTCTTTAGGGACAGAGCAGGTAAGTCTTATCTTGAGTTTATAGTCACATTGCAGTGCACAAAATTCTTCCTCTTCAGTCAAGTTCTCAGAATAAGCAGATGATGCAGAGAAAGGGCCTCTCTCATTTAGTCTTATATTTGAGAAGAAAGAGAAAATACTGTTCACTTTTATTTTCTAATTGTATTCCTCTAGGTCAGCAAGATTTGAAATTTGTTGATACCCCCTTTCACTCTCAAGTCTAAAGCAGCAATAAGAGCATTTTTTGATATCCTTTTGTTGTTTGAATTTCTTACACAAGAATCTTAAATTGTGTGCTTAGTTACTCAGTTGTGTCTGACCCTGTGCAATCCCATGGACTGTAGCCTCCCAGGCTCCTTTGTCCATGGGTACTCCCCAGGCAAAGATATAGGAGTGGGCTGCCATACCCTCCTTCAGAGGATCTTAACAACCCAGAGATGGAACCCAGGTCTCCTGCATTGCAGGTGGATTCTTTATGGACTGAGCCACCAGGAAAGCCCAAGAATCTTGTTACTTGAGGTCAGAATGCTTTCTCTAGGTCTTGCAGAGACTAGTGGTTGGTTTGTTTCATATGGTAACAAATGTTTGCTAAGTTGGCTAGTTTCAGTAGCCATTCTTTGTCCTCTGAGTGTCAGCAGAATCTGGCCTACTGTGTTTGTGAAAGTACCCCTGCAATTCACCACTCAGCTCTGACACATGCTCAAGAACTCTTCATCTGCCAAGCCCCTGGATGTCTGCATAGAGCAGGAGATTTGTGTGCTCTTTGTCCATGTTTTCCCATCGTTCTTGAAACGTTTTGAGTCAACAGGTTTTTGTTTAATAAAGTTAAATCATTTTTTGTAGCTTCAGATAGAACGTTTTCATTCTATCCCCCAGAGCTTTTGATTTACTAACTCTTCTCTGTGAAGAAAACACCGTGTTGAAAATCAGGTTTTTTTTTGGAGGGACAGAGTTTGTTAAATGAGTAGCACATCCTCACATGGAGCCAGCTATTGGGACATTTTCAGTACAGATGCCAACATAGTTCTTCCAAGGTGGACCTTTTGTTTCTAGACAGGAAGATAAAACGTCAGTTATCCTGTTCTTTTCTGGCTTTGGGCAGCATTCTGTGGCAAAAAAATAAATAAATAAAAATTAATAAATATTTATTTATTAATTTGGCTACATTGGGTCTTTGTGCCATGTGGGCGCTTTGTTGTGCCTCACAGGCTTCTCTCTAATTGTGGCAGGTACGCTCCAGAGCACATAGGCTTAGTTGCCCCGTGGCATCTGTGATCTTAGTTCCCCAACCAGGGATTGAACTTGAGTCTTCTGTGTTGAAAGGCAGAGTTTTAACCACTGGACCACCAGGGAAGTCCCACCAAAAAATGTTTTCTTGATTTCATCATTCAATCTGGACAGAAAAACTTGTTTTCTATTTATCACATGAGTCTTTAATATTACGTGACATGTCAATACATTGACTTACAGTTATTATACTGTAGAACTTTAAAATTTTCTCATACTACATCTCATATAAAGCATTTCACTTGGCATAACTTTACATTCTGGACATACTGGGTTCTCAGCAATTGGGTGACTTTCCTTTTGCTAATCAGTGAAACTCTGCTGCTGTGTCACTTGCTATCTTAGCCTTTTCATTGTATGTAATTTTTTTTAAGCCAAAGCTTTATTGTGTTTATTTGGAGATCCCATTAGTACCTTTAATGTGTCAAATTACTATAATTTGCAGCTGTATGTTTTGAATATTGCTGGAGCCATTACTGTGCTTGAAATGTTTCCCGCACAGAATGGAATACTATATTCCATTGTATAAATCTATTGATAAGAAGTTTTCAATACAAGGATGTGGTTTTTGTGTGTGTGTGTATCTCTTGTTGCACTAATTTAGTGCAATGACTTGGAGTTCTTCACTGCTAATCTTACCAGAATTGTCCACTGACCCTTGTTTCATACCTTGGAAGCTTCAAGACATCTAGGAGAGGGCTGATAATTTACATCCGATCACAATTTGTAATGGATTTCTTATCGCCAATCTTTGAGCTGTGCTAAACATGTCATTAGCGTCATTTGTACAGGGAACTGATTTTGTTTGGGGGAAGGGTGAGAAGCAAGCTCTAGCCTCAATTCTGAGTTCATTACGGCTTCTCAGGTATCTCAGCAGCAGTGTATTTAGTACGGTTTCAGAAAAGGAAATATGTTAAGGTTAAGGAGGCAACTGTTTGGAACTTTAGACACTTGTTTGTTTGTTTGTTTTTACTGTATATATGTAGAACGCTCCATCTACAATGAGCAGTTGTGAAGAGCTTCTTCCTCAGGATAACATGGTCACAGGACTTGGATGACCCAGAGGGACAAAGGAAGCTTGAGGACTAGGGAGGAGGGCTTCCTTTTGATTTAAGTTGGAGACAAACTTACAAGACAGTCTGTGGGCCTGCAGCCTTCTCGTCCTGTCATCTGTCATAATTCTTCATGTAGTCTTCAACTTTATTACCCAAGTCCTCCTTATTCCACGAATGCTGTTTTATTCTGCAGCTTCAATATTCAGGGGAGCATCAGAATTCAGAGGATCGGTAAACAGTTTAATCCCCAAACAACATCCTTCCGTGTCCTCAGGGGAGCCCATCCAGTGCCATCAACCGAATGGTCTCTCAGTAAGCTTAGACATCTAGTTTGACTTCATGTTCTGCAACCTCTTTCACAGTCTGTCTCTCACAGCAGCCCTCTGAGCAGAGCTGGAGGTGATGGCCAGTGTCCGGAACCCTGCGAGATCCTCATCCTGGTTTAGTATGCTTGCCTGTGTCAGCATTACTGCTCCCTTTATCCCAGAAAGGCAAGACAAGGCCTTCACTTGTGAGATGGGCCTGCTGTTAATGTAGTTTTAGAGAAAATCATACTACTTAATCAAGTAGCTTAGTTCTGTTTATGGCAGCAACGGTGCTTTTGAAAACGTGTAAGATTCCCCCCACCTTTGGATGTATAATGATTCTTAATTAATTTGGAAATCGGAAAAAGTTACTTTGACTTTGTGGGCATTAAAAAAGTCAGTTAAAGGAAGGAGTAGTTAGCATTTAAAAATTTCTTATCTACTCTAAAAACAGCGTATGTAATTTTTGTAGATAATCCTAAATATGTTTCCTCTATTTTAATTGAGTTTAAAGAAGAAAAATGTCATGTTTGGTTAGTTAAAGGAGAAGTTCTTTGTTACTGTGGTAAAATACCCAGAATATCTATATCTTCTAAATCTATTATATTAAACAATTTGAAGTCTCTTTTTTGGGGGCATGTTGTTTTCCTTTAAATATAGCATTATTAAACATTACATAAGGATGCAACTTGTTGAATTGGCAATAGTTTTTAAACTTCTTGTTTAAAAATGCCACAAAATTCTGCTTCAGTAATAAAGTATCGATGTATAAAAGTAAAAAAATATTTGGGTTTTTTTTTTTTGGGTGAATAGTTGTAAAATAAATCTGAAAAATTATAAAAATTATAAATAGAGATTTAGGGTTTTAAGTCTCTTTTCCCTCTTGCCCTCCTAGCTCAGGGTGGTAACTGTTTCTGCAGCTGTTTATTTTGAGCCTCCCTAGGCTTCCTCTATAGCTTGCTAGCCTTGCAACATCTGTGTAATTGACTCCTGTTTTATATCCCTTACATTAAAAAAGATGTAAGGTTTTAAAATATATAATATATAATATGTACATTCCAAAGATGAAAGCTCTGTTGGTTGAAGGAAAATATGCATAAATATATTAAATGAGATGAGAGATTTTTGAGATAATTTTGCTCTGTCCAAACGATTTGTTAATTAAAATGTTTTCATACAGAAATAATCATACATATTTACCAGTACTTGCCTGCTGTGTGAATGGTGGACAATACACTAATCGTAGGATTGGTTTGAATATTTTAAGGTGGAGTATTAGAACAGGAAGGATAATTTGAATCGTCTCAAAAGAAATCTTGGCTCTATAGTATAAATTATGTTTTTATACTTGTGTAGCACTTGGATTTTTGATGACCTTTTACTGACTGATTTTAAGTGATTTAATAGGCACACCTTGCACTTTGATGTGACCTGCCAGAAGCACGTAAAACTCAAAAATTCTCTTGTGGTTTCCAGTCTTGTGTTGCCCATAATAAAAACTATCAGTTGTATGACTTTTATGACATCTAATATATAGAAAACAGAACTGTGTGTTTAATATCATTATTTTTTTTCTTTTTAGATTATCTGCAATGGTGAAATGAAGTAATTCAAGATGAGCAAGTTAAAAGTGATACCAGAGAAAAGGTATTATAATTTTAAATACCAGTATGTATAAATTATAGACATAATACGTGAAGTGATTGTATGAACCTTTTTACTTTAAAATATATTTGTATAAATGCAGCATCTTATATTTATGTTATTTTGTTAATATTTATTACTGTTTAACTTTTCATTTAAAGCAGGCATCAGCAAACTTGACACATGGGCTGAATCTGACCTACGGCTTGTTTTTGTGTGGCCTGAGTGATTTCTACATTTCTAAATGGTTGAGAATAAAAATAAAAATGTGATCATATGAAATTCAGATTTCAGTGTACATAAATAGAATTTTACTAGAACCTAGCATTTTGTGTATTGTATGGCTACCGAATTTTTTTCCTTATGTAAGACTTGATCAAAGCACGCCAGTTTCCGTAGAAAATTTATTATATGTTTTCTATCTTTAAAGGCTTCTATGGATGTTCTTTTTAGTTTACTTTTTGCCCCATTTAGATTTTTTTCTCAACTATGAAGTAATCTATTAAACACGTTTATGTACCTAACTCAATGCTGAATCTGGGAGAGTAGAAAAGAAACATAACACTTAATGCAGTGCTTTGCAGAAAGTGAGTGTTGAGCATGTTCTAAAGAAGTAAAATGAGTCCTGTTCTCTTTCTGCATGAGGCTTATAACCTGATGAGAACACCTGAACAAATGCAGTATAGTGGTTTAACCAGTATATAGTGAAGTGTTGGAGAAGGCATTGGCAACCCACTCTAGTACTCTTGCCTGGAAAATCCCATGATGGAGGAGCCTTGTAGGCTGCAGTCCACGGGGTCGCTAGGAGTCGGACACGACTGAACAACTTCATTTTCCCTTTTCACTTTCATACATTGGAGAAGGAAATGGCAACCCACTATAGTATTCTTGCCTGGGGAATCCCAGGGACGGGGGAGCCTGGTGGGCTGCTGTCTATGGGGTTGCACAGAGTTGGACACGACTGAAGTAACTTAGCAGCAGCAGCAGCAGCAGTAGTGAAGTGTTCAATTTTGAGATCCATAGAGTTTTATCTTTCTAGCTTTCCTGTTCAAGTATCTGCACTGCAAGAGTTCTGCCTTATCCAGAGCTCTGATCTATTGACTCATCATCACTTCCTCTCTTGTGAAGTGGAAGTCACTTAGTTGTGTCCAGTTATTTGCAACTGTATAGTCCATGGAATTCTCCAGGCCAGAATACTCGAGTTGGTAGCCGTTCCCTACTCCAGGGGATCTTCCCGACCCAGCAATCAAACCAGGATCTCCTGCATTGCAGGTGGATTCTTTGCCAACTAAGCTATCAGGGAAGCCCCTCTCAGCCAGCGGAGGATCCATTGTTCATCATTCCAGTCTTGCAAATACTTGAAATGTTTTTACCTCACTTTGTATTTTTTCATCACACATGCCTGACAAAATCTTTTTCCTGGGTAGACCTTTACTGAGTGGCTGAATGATATTGGAGGATAAACTGACTTAGAAGATATTTTTAAAATGATTATGGATAGTTAGCGTGAACTGAATCCAGCAATCTTAACTACTCTGGGTCTCTATAAAGCTCATTTCCTCAGTTTTTAGAATGACTGTTTTATACTTTTCAAACCTTTGAAATTGTCAGATGCATATATACATATTCTCAGCAGTTGACCTAATCTTATGCTATCTTAGAGATAATACAATTTATTGTCCTTATATTTCTTGCACAAAATTTGCTTGCTCCCCTTTGTTTGATTCTATTCTTTGCTTACCTTCCTGTAAGGTAAGCAAAGGATACACATACCCACAAAGAATGTGTCTCTTTTCTTGGTCTTTTGATCATTAGTCTTTTTCTCTATTGAATCTTTAATTCCTCTATCCCATATCATTTAAACCAATCTGGATTTTCCCATATTTAGACTGCGCTGTTCTGTTACTGGCTTCCCTGGTACCTCAAGCACTACAGTACAGTTCCGTTACTACTCAATTTATCTGATTTCCTCAAAAGCCAAAAAATTTTAAATAGCGTATAAATGCAATCTACATCTCATTTCACACTTTCCAACACTCTTGTTTAGTTCCTGCCTTATCCACCAGACCATCAGTACATGTTAAGGTCACCTATGAATTTTTTAACAGCTTTATTGAGATATAATCATCTTATAACAAGCTAAACATAGTTTGATAAGTTTGGCTTATGTATAATGGGTAAATCATTATCTCAATGAAAATAATGAACATATTTATCATGCGCATTAAATACCTAGGAATGGAATGGCTGAAGCATTTAGTAGGTCTTTGTTTCTTTAACAAGACATTAATACCATCTTATAGTTCTAGTTCTTCTGTATTTTCACCAAAACTTGTTATGGTCATTCTTTTTAAATTCTTACAATCATTCTTTTAAAGTTGTAGGCGTTCTAGTAGGGGTATATTGATATCTCATTGTGATTTTAATTTGTATTTCCTTAATGGCTGATGATGTTGAACATCAATTCATGAGTCATTTGGTGCATTATCTTTTAGCATATCTTATTTGGTGAAGTATCTTTCCAAATCTTCCAATTTTTGAAATTTTAGTGTTTTAATAATTGAGTTTTAGGTTTTTTCTTTTTTAATATTACGGATTCAAGTCATTTATCAGATACTTGAATTGCAAGCATTTTCTTCCAGTTGCACTTTTTTTCCTTCATATTTTCTCTGGGGATTGTCGTCTCTCTGTCAATTTCTCTCTCTCTGTTTAATGTTTATTTATTTATTTGGCTGAGTCAGGTCTTAGTTGCATCATGCAGGATCTTTCCTTGTGTCACATGACTCTCTAGTTGTGATGCGGGGCTCAGTTTCTCCAAGGCATGTGGGTTCTTAGTTCCTGGTCCAGGGTTCAATCCTGAGTCTCCTGCAGGAGACCACCAGGGAAGTTCCTATGTAGTATCTTCTAAGATCAGAAGTTTTAAATTTAGGTGATTTTCATTTGTTTATTTGTTCTTTTATGGATTATGCTTTTAGAGTTGTATCTAAGAAATATTTGCATAACCCATATTATCAATATTTTCTCCTATGTTTCTTCCAGTTTTTTATTGTTTTAGATTTTAAATTTAGGTCTAAGCTCCTATTTGGGTTAATTTTTATATGGTGTGAGGTGTGGATAGAACATTTTTTTTTTTTGGCATATGGCTATCTGATTTTCAGCACCATTTTTAGAAAGACTATCCTTTCTCCACTGAGTTTCCTTTGTACCTTTATCAAAAGTCAGTTATTTGTACAAGTGTAGATCTGTTATACTCAGTATTGTTCTGTTGATCAGGATGTCTAGCTTAGTGTCTGTGCCTTACTGCATTTAATTATTACATAAGAAGTAGATAGAGAAATAGTTATTGTTCTTTTCCGGTTAGAAGAATATTGTTTTCTAAACTTACATACTTAACTATTTAACTGTTTCTATGAAGGAATGATAGTGAAATTTCCATTTTTCATTGTCCTTTGCTCAACAACAAAACAAAATAAAGTTTTGTGTTCAGTATTTGGAAATAATAAAAACGTGATTAAAGCAAAAGTAGTAAAAATAAATAAAAATTAAAGAGAAATGAGGAACAACCATTTCTGAAAGATAATGTACATATTTTGGAAATAATACCATATTGTTTGAAATTAAATCTTACTTACTAAGAGTACTGATTTAAGTTTAAAACTTTGGTATATGTTAATGAATTTTTTGCTGTCAGATGTTTATAGCTTATTTATGAAGACATGTTTGTTACTTCTATGCAATTTACATTTTATTATGAGAAAGTAGTAAAATTTATTTGCAATGTGAAGATAGTTTCTTTAGCCCTTGCACTTATTTGGGAAATTATTTGTTGCAGGACAATATGTATATACCATTGAGACTTTTGTAGCATATAAAAAATTTATGTTTTTAGGAAAATAGCTGTAAGACTGTGTGTAAACTCAATCAAAAGCAGTAGGAGACCACTACAGTGAAACAAATATTTGAGTGATATTGTCTTTGTAATATACATTGGAAAGTTAACTTGATTTGATGTATTCCACATTGGTCATATTTTCAATTCCATAATGTTCTTACTGTCAAGTAATTAACGTTATCAGTTATAAATGTAACCTCCTGAGGTTGGTTTTGATCTCATTTTGATTCACCTAAAAATAGGGCAAGGCGGGGGGAGGATAAATTCTTATCTGAGCCTTTTTATTTAACAGTTTTCTGCGTTGCTGTGTAGCTCAAATTGTTCATTGAATAGCTATATAGCTTTTTTGTTTGTTTATTTTTTCCTTTACACTTGGATTTGCCAAAGTCTAAAAATCATTGACTCAGTGGTAAAGAATTTGCCTGCCAGGAAGGAGATGAAGATTTAATCCCTGGGTCGGGAAGATCCCCTGGAGAAGGAAATGGCAACTCAATCCAGTATTCTTGCCTGGGAAATCCTGTGGACAGAAGAGCCTGGTGGGCTACAGTCCATGGGTCACAAAGAGTCCTATTAAACCAAAACAAAAAATCATTCAATAGGTAGAACTGCCCTCTGGTGTTCACCCTACAGTTCTCTCAACATTAGTGCCAACAGCCTTACATTTTTAGAGCTGAGTATATTGGAATATTTTATTCAGAGCTTGGAATACTTTGTTCAGTTTTTGTTCTGTCAGTGATAAAAGTAAAAAATAGGGAAATCAGCTTGCCTATGTTCTTAATTTCCATTTGTTTGCCTTCCTTCAAAAAATTCATGCACACATCTGTAATTTGTAAGAGCATGATTCTTAGAATTACTTAATTGTAAGCTGTTTTATTTTGCTAGCGGTGTAATTTAATTTAAAAATTTAAGTTACTGAAAAAAAAGCTCTCACTTTGGAATGGAACAGAAGATGTGTTATGATCAGTGTGTTTTGTATGTTTTTGGATATGTTTAATAGTAGATGTTTTATTATCTACTGAAACATGCTAACAAATGACCTTAAAGAGAAATGTTATTGGAGAAAACAAAAACCCCCCTAATTATTAAATTTCTGGATTCTGATTTCCATAATGCAAATTTCTGTAACTCTAACATCTAAGTTACAGAATTGTTTTTAAAGATGTATTTGCTCTCTAGTGTTCAGACTCTAGTGTCTTAATACCATTTCTTACCAAAAAAACCCAGGGCTTTTTGGAGAAAGGGTTGATTCTAGATCAGAGCACAAAATGTACAAGAAAAGCTTGGAACAAGAATTCTCAAACTTCGGCTAAGAACCCCATTGTGCTCTTAAATTAATGGAGACTCCAAAAAGCTTTTGTTGATGTAGGTTATTTGATCTATTGATATTTACCATATTGTATATAGAATATCGATGTTGCCATTTATATTATGATATATCAATATAATTATATATAATATGGTGATACTACAATATTATAAATTAAAATTGAGAAATTATTTCATTTAAAAAATAAACTCATTGTATTATAACATTATTATTATTGTATATAATAATATTTTTTACTAAAATAAGTTGTCAAAATAGCAGGGGGCATTTAAAATACTTTTTTTTTCAATTTTTTAAATTTTAATATTTGGTCATGCTACACATCATGTGGAATCTTAGTTTCTCTACCAGGGATTGAATCCATGTCCCCAATTTGGAATCCTGGTGCCTTTTAACTACTGGACTGCCATGGAAATCCAGAAAGTGGAATGTTTTATTAAATTTTTGCACATTTCTTTAACAGAAGACAGCTGGCTTCTCTTGTCTGCTTCTGAGTTCAGTGTGTCATATATATCAGTATACATATTATATATGTTGTTGTGCTCAGTCACGTCCAACTCTGTGACCCCATGGACTGCAGCATGCCAGGCTTCCCTGTCCTTCACTGTCTTCCAGAGTTTGCTCAAACTCATGTACATTGAGTCAGTGGTCAGTGGACATCCTCTGCCACCCTCCTCTCCTTTTGCCTCTGTCTTTCCTAGCATCAGGGTCTTTTCCAGTGAGCTGGCTCTTCATATCAGGTGGCCAAAGTGTTGGAGCTTCAGCTTCAGCATCAGTCTTTCCAGTGACTATTCAGGATTGATTTCCTTTAGGAGTAATTGATTTGATCTCCTTGCAGTCCAAGGGACTCTCAAGAGCCTTCTCCAGCACCATAATTTGAAGGCATCAATTCTTCAGTGTGCAGCGTTCTTTCTGGTCCAACTTTCACATCAGTACATGAGATGCTTTGACTATATGGACCTTTGTTGGCAAAGTGATGTCTTTGCTATTTAATATGCTATCTAGTTTTGTCATAGCTTTCCTTCCACGGGGCAAGCATCTTTTAATTTCATGGCTGCAGTCACCATCTGCAGTGATTTTGGAGCCCAATGAAATCTGTCACCACTTCTACTTTTTCTCCTTCTATTTGCCATGAAGTAATGGAACTGGATGCCATGATCTTAGTTTTTTGAATGTTGAGTTTCAAGCCAGCTTTTTCACTCTCCTCTTTCACCCTCATCAGGAGACTCTTCAGTTCCTCTTCACTTTCTGCCATTAGAATGGTATCATCTGCACATCTAAGGTTGTTGATATTTCTCCCGGTAGTCTTTATTCAAACTTGTGATTCATCTAGCCTGGCATTTTTCATGATGTACTCTGCATATAAATTATGCAGATATCTAAATATTGACATACTTTATTACACAGTTTCTAAAAATTATATATATTAATATCACCACAGATTTTTATCATGAAATTTTTAAAGTAGGGAAGGCTGTCAAGGTCATGATAGTAGATCTTTGTTTTCCAAAATTCTACTTTTTCCTTAAATGTTCAGATTTAATCATTGGTAACAAATTTATCAGTTGTTTCCTTGAAATGATACTCATTTTATTTCCAAGAAAATATATGCCAAAACACCCCAGTCTAAATAATCATTGTCAGTTATTTTTTTTAAAATAAAAATGATGTCCTGTGAAAAAAGTAACTTGTTCAGCTTGCAATTTAAATAACTACACGTGTTTTCCCTCAACCATCATATTTCATTGTGCTGAAATGTCTTAAAGTGCACACAGAATGTTAAAAAGATGTGTATTCATAGGTGAAACTATAGGATTTTTGTTTTTAACTGTGAAGTGGAAGAAATTATTCTCTAGGTTGAGAGGACAGCAAATATAAAGACCTTGAAATTGGGAAATAACTTGCTACATTCAAGGAACTGATAGAAGGCCAGTGCATCTGTATCCAAGTGTATGGGGGCAGCAAGAATGAAAGCAGATTATTTAGGATGCTGTAATTGCTGAGTGAGAAATGATTGCTTGGACTTGGGTAGTAATAATGATAATATATGGAGAGAAGTGGATGGATTTGAGATGTTTAGAGATGGAGCTGATAATGAGTTGAGTGCGGGAAAGGGAATCTAGATTTTTGTCTTGAGCAACTGATGGTTAATGTGAGTTTGGCAATGTTGTAATCAAAGAGGAGTAGGTTGACGCTGGAGTTAAATGTAGGAGCCAGGCAGTGTATTGATTTTGCAGCTGTGGGGTTGCATGAGGTTACTTGAGGCAGTAGAGTAGGGAGAGTGAAGAGAAGAGGGCTGAGTATAGGGCTCTGGGGGGTCTTCAGCATCTAGAGATTTGTGGGAGGAGGAGCCATGAGAGGAGATCTAGAAGAAGTGGCCATAGGATGAAAATCAGGTGTGTGTGGAGCTATTAAAGCCCAAAGAGGAAAGTGAAGACAGAGGAGCTGACTTGGACAGCGGTGAGTATGAAAAGAAAAGCTGTGACTGCAGGAGGTTTTGGGGAGACCTCACAGTATTAGAAACTAAACTTTGAAAAAGTGAGCAGTATGTGAGAGGGCAAGTTCAGACATCTTCAAGGAGTAGCTGAGAAGTGGGGTGCTAATTAGTGGGAACTCCTACATAGTATTGTGTGCCAATGGGTATGATGCAGTTGCACGGGAGAGCTAAATGATGACTCAGAGGAAGGTTAACTGAAGGAGCAAATACACTAGAAATGCAAGAATGGCCGGGGTTAGCCACACAAGTGGAGGAATTGTTCTTTGAGTCTCAACATAACAGCTAAAGAAAGCCTTTTAAAAGCAAGTCAGATCACATCACTTTTCTCAAAAACTTCCCATCTCATTTAGTTGTAAAAAGTCAACATCTTTACAGTGGCTTACAAGGCTCTAAATGATGGTGCTCTCTTCTACATCACTCCCAACTCTAAGTCTGCTGCTATTCTTAATTGAACACAGCAGGCATGGTCCTGCCTTGGTGATTTGATGATTGTGGCAGCTCTTTCTGTGGGTATCTGCACCGTTGATTATCTTACTCCTTTCAGGCCTTTCTCTAAATGGTGCCCTCCCAAGGTTTATCCTGACTACACTCTCCAAAATTGCAGCCATCTACCTCCTTGTCCCTTTTTTCCCCACAGCCTGCTTTTCTCCATAGTGCTTCCCACCACCTTAATACTATTTATATAGTTATTTATGTATTTACTTTGTCTCATTAGAATGTTCATTCTGAGGGGCAGTAATTTTTGTTCATTTTGTTGACTGTTGACAGTACCTAGAATGGTACTGTCAAATGGTACAAATGCGCAAATGTATAATGACTGAGAATAAGGAAGAAAGAATGTGGGAAGAGAATCAGAGAGGTTTAAGGTGCTGGTTGTGTGAAGATAAGTGTTTTCTTTTTTGACTTTATACTAGTTGTGGAGCAGGGTGCTGACGGAAAAATGGAGTCGGGTGGAAGGGATGGCTAGAGTCTGAGGAGAGCATAGAATGTGTAAAAAGTCTGTTTGCGGGGGTGACTGGAAAGGTGAACTTTCAGGATGTGATGGAAGATTGCTTGGCAGGGTTGAATGCACCTTCGTGGTTTTTTGAAATAGAATGTTTTTCACTTAAAGCAACTGAATGTTTGCAATATTAACCTCTAAAACAGAGTAAGGATATGTGACATGTGTAAATGCTTAATGTTATTAGAAGGATAGAATTTTGATTTGTTTTTAACAACTGATCTTCATAGTATTGCATTTACAATTGATGTAGAATGCACCCTAATTTAAAGCAATATTCTTTTTAGCCTTACCAATAACTCTAGAATTGTGGGACTCCTGGCTCAGCTGGAGAAGATAAATACTGAATCTACAGAATCAGATACTGCCAGATATGTCACATCAAAAATTCTTCATCTGGCTCAGAGTCAAGGTAAGCTTTCATCTCTCGTTTCTGAAATGCTTTCTTAATTGCTTAAAAGTAGATGCTAAAAATGAGAAATATATGATTTTGTGTATAAAATTTGAACTTGATATATCGATTCAAGAAATAGAAAACTGAATAACTATGGAAGAAATTGTTTTTCAAAGCATTGTTTCTAAAAATGATTATGATTTCACTTATATATGATTGCCCTCCTTCCCCCATTTTTCAGGCAGCACCTAATTGCAGCACTACTTGTAGAATGTTGACAAAAAGATGTCAGGTATTATGTTAGTTATTAGTATTTTCCCTGCTTTGAAATGCAAGCACTGTCATTCAGTGATTGGGTGACCTTAGGCAAGTTTTGAAACTGTGGGACTTAGTTGCACTGACTCTGAAATAGAGATAAGAAACATCATGTAATTAGCATGAAATTTACATGAGAAGTGTGTAAAAATGATGTTAAAAGTGTTCAATAAATGATATCTATAATTAAGCATAATTTATCCACTTTATAAAGCTAGTACTACTGTTGTTGTTGTTTAGTTGTTAAGTCATGTCTGACTCTTTGCAACCCCATGGACTGTAGTCCACCAGGCTCCTCTGTCCTTGGGATTTCCCAGGCAAGAATATTGAATGGGTTGCCATTTCCTTCTCTAGGGATTGAACCTACATCTCCTGCTTGGCAGGTGAATTTTTCACCACTGAGCCATAGAGTATCAAACCTTGACAGAGTACAAGAGAAGAAAAGTATTCAGTTCAGTTCAGTTGGTCAGTCGTGTCCAACCCCATGAACTGCAACATGCCAGGCCTCCCTGTCCATCACCAACTCCCAGAGTTTACCCAAACTCATGTCATTTGAGTCGGCGATGCCATCCAGCCATCTCATCCTCTGTCGTCCCCTTCTCCTCCTGCCCTCGATCTTTCCCAGCAACAGGGTCTTTTTCGATGAGTCAGCTCTTCGCATCAGGTGGCCAAAGTGTTGGAATTTCAGCTTCAACATTAGTCCTTCCAATGAATATTCAGGACTGAGTTCCTTTAGGATGGACTGGTTGGATCTCCTTGATGTCCAAGAGACTCTCAAGAGTCTTCTCCAAAACCACAGTTCAAAAGCATCAGTTCTTCAGCACTTGGCTTTCTTTATAGTCCAACTCTCACATCCATACATGACCATGGGAAAAACCATAGCCTTGACTAGATGGACCTTTGTTGACAAAGTACTGTCTCTGCTTTTTAATATGCTGCCTTGGTTGGTCATAACTTTCCTTCCAAGGAGTAAGCATCTTTTAATTTCATGGCTGCAATCACCATCAACAGTGATTTAGAGCCCCCCAAAATAAAGTCAGCCACTGTCTCTACTGTTTCCCCATCTGTTTGCCATGAAGTGATGGGACCGGATGCCATGATTTTAGTTTTCTGAATGTTGAGTTTTAGGCCAACTTTTTCACTCTCCTCTTTCACTTTCATCAAGAGGCTCTTTAGTTCTTCTTCATTTTCTGCCATAAGGGTGGTGTCATCTGCATATCTGAGGTTATTGATATTTCTCCCACCAATCTTGATTCCAGCTTGTGCTTCATCCAGCCCAGCATTTCTCATGATGTACTCTTAAGTTAAATAAGCAGGGTGACAACATACAGCCTTGACGTATTGCTTTTCCTATTTGGAACCAGTCTGTTGTTCCATGTCCAGTTCTAACTGTTGCTTCTTGACCTGCATACAGGTTTCTCAAGAGGCAGGTCAGGTGGTCTGGTATTCCCATTTCCTTCAGAGTTTTCCACAGTTTATTGTGATTGACACAGTCAAAGATGTTGGCTTAGTCAATAAAGCAGAAATAGACGTTTTTCTGAAACTCTCTTGCTTTTTCGATGATCCAGTGGATGTTGGCAATTTGATCTCTGGTTCCTCTGCCTTTTCTAAAACCAGCTTGAACATCTGGAAGTTCATAGCTCATGTATTACTGAAGCCTGGCTTGTAGAATTTTGAGCATTACTTTACTAGCGTGTGAGATGAGTGCAATTGTGTGGTAGTTTGAGTATTCTTTGTCATTGCCTTTCTTTGGGATTGGAATCAAAACTGACCTTTTCCAGTCCTGTGGCCACTGCTGAGTTTTCCAAATTTGCTGGCATATTGAGTGCAGCACTTTCACAGCATCATCTTTTAGGATTTGAAATAGCTCAACTGGAATCCCATCACCTCCACTAGCTTTGTTCGTAGTGATGAACTTTGCACTAAGGAACATTAATTTGAAAAATCCCAAATAAAACATTAGTAAATTAAGTCTAATTATAAGTAAATATATCAGTATAACGTTATTTGGACAGGTCCAATAAAACCCATGTGATTATCTCAATAGGAGCTAAAATAAATTTAAGATTTTAAGATTTTAATTTTTTTAAATTTAAGAAATTTAGGATTCCAAAATCTGTGCTTGTTTTAAAAAGGAAAAAAAACACCTTGAATTTTCTTTTTCTAAATAAGGGTAAATCAGTAGTTGCCTTAATATTTGACAGTGACACATTGCAGGCATTCTATTAAAATTAAGATTCAGAGAATTCACAATTATTTTAGTTTTTCATTTTTTTATTATTTCATTATTATATAGGTGTAGGTCATTGGAGTAAGATGTACAGCAAGCATTTACTGTGTTCAGGTAGCTGATATTTATTAACCCATCTTCGTGGGTCCTAGGCCCTTATTTTATTTTGATAACTTATTCCTACATAGCCTATTTAAGTAATATTTGACAGCATCCCCAAACCCTGGAGAGATCTTTGCATTTGTTTCTAGCAAAATCTTTTAATTCAGAAAGTTGCTATACTGGGTTCTAGCCTTTGTAAATATTGTGCTTATCAACTAAGGTAAATGTATAAGGATAGTCACTGTATTAGTGCAAAGATAGATATACCCAGTACATTCACTGTCTTCCTATATGAAATAACTCCTTAAAACCAAACAAAGCACCTCAGGAAAAACAAGAGAAGACAAATTTTCTAAACCCATAGATACTACTTATGTTTAACTAGTGTCATGACTATAGATTCTTCCCATCACATTCTAGAAGCCCCTATTCCAACACTATCACTAAAAATTTACCCAGCCATACGACTACCATACATTGTCATTTTCCTCACCCTGCCACCCACCACTGGGGAAGCCAGCCCTTGAATACTGCCCCCAGAGGTTATGTAATCCAATGACTCTTTTTATAGTTGACACGGTATAAATTAGTTTGAAAGATGGTACTGTCATTATTTATAGGTTAATTCAGTTATCTATCCATTTTAGAGAGAAAGACTAGGAATTTATGGCTCAAAGAAGAAGAAATACAAATAGCCAGTAAATAGACTAGAAGTCAGGAGTTACTAATGAAAACAATGAAGTTATTTCACATTAGTTACCTTGGCAGAAATTAGAGAATGACAATATCCAGTACTGTTGAAGGCATGGAAAACAGCGTATTCTCATACACTGTAGGTGGTGTAATAATTATTATAAGCTTTGGAGAAAAGAATCTGGCAATGTTATTAAGATTTAAAGTGCACCAGCTGTTTTACTTAACACTTCACTCTCAGAAACCTGAGTGAAATGAAAATCGTATTATAAAAAGACTATTTGGAGATGTTTCAGTGTATATGTAAAATCAAAGTTCAAGAAACCACCTTAAATATCCAACAATGAGAAAATGGTTGAATTAATTTTGATATAGCCAAACTGTGGGACTGTGTAACTACATTATACAACTATTATCAGTAATTGATTATTTATGGTATATGATATGGCTCATATGTGGAAGTACAGGGAGTCCTCAGAGATGCTGCATGTTTGATTTCACACTACTGCAATAAAGCAACCATCGCAATAGGGTGAGTTACGTGAAGTTTTTGGTTCCTAGTGCATATGAAAGTTGAGTTTACACTGTGCTTTAGTCTATGAAGTGTGCAGTAACATATGTGTAAACAATGTACATAACTTTAATTAGAAATACTTTATTGCTAAAAAATGTAAGCCCTCAGTGAATCATAACCTTTTTGCTCTTTGAGTGTCTTGCCTCTGTATTTATAGTAGGCTGCTGATTGATCAAGGTAGTAGTTGTTGAAGGTTGGGGTGACTGTAGCAGTTTCTTAAAATAAGACAGTGAAATTTGCTACACACACTCTTTCATACTTTTTCACTGCTGCATGCAATGCTGTTTGATAGCATTTTACCCACAGCAGAACTTCTGTTAAAATTGGATTTTATCTCAATCTGCTGCTCCTTTATCAACTAAGTTTTCCTAGTATTCTAAAACTTTGTTGCCACTTCAGTCTTCGCCAGGAATGGATTCCATCTCAAGAAACCACTTTCTTTGTTTATCTGTAAGAATAGCTCCTCATCTGTAACCATTTTATCATGAGAATGCAGCAATTCTGCAGGTCATATCTTCAGGATCCACTTTTAATTCTAGTTCTCTTGCTGTTTGTACCACATCTGCAGTTACTTCCTCCTCTGAAGTCTTGAACCCCTCAAAGTCATCCATGAAGGTTGAAATCAACTTCTTCCAAACTTCTGTGTATGTTGATATTTTGACCCCTTCTGATGAATTACAAATGTTCTTAATGGCATCTAGAATGGTGAACTCTTTCTAGAAGGTTTTTAGTTGACTTTGTCTAGATCCATCAGAGGAATCACTACCTATGACAGCTACAGCCTTATGAAATGTATATCTTAAATAGGAAGACTTGAAAGGCAAAATTATTCCTTGATCCACGGATTGCAGAGTGGATGTTGTGTTAGCAGGCGTGAAAACAACACTAATCTTGTATATCTTTATCAGAGCTTTGGAGTGAGAAGGTGCATTGTCAATGAGCAGTCCCATTTTGAAAAAAATCTTTTCTTCTTTTTTTTTCTCAGTAGTAAGTCTCAACAGTGTGTTTTAAAATAGTCAGTAAGCCTTTTTGGAGACCATGTACTATCATCCCGGCGTCATTGTTCCATTGATACAGTACAGGCAGAGTAGATTGAGCTTAATTCTTAAGGGCCCTAGGGTTTTTGGAATTGTAAATGAGCATTAGTTTCAACTTCAAGTCACAAGATGGCATTAGTTTCTAATAAGAGAAGCTTTGAAGTCAGGCATTGACTTTCCTCCCTAGGTATGAAAACCCTGGATCGCTTCTTCCTCCTATATAAGTATATTTTGTCTATGTTGAAAGTCAGTTGTTTCATGTAGCCAACTCACTGCAGCTGCTACATCAGCACTTGCTGCTTTACTTCTCACTTTTATGTTATAGAGATAACTTCTTTCATTAAGCCTCATAAATTAAGCCTCTGCTAGCTTTAAACATTTCTTCTGCAGGAAAAAAGTATTACATGCAAATGGAAATCAAAAGAAAGCTAGGGTAGCAATATTTGTATCAGAGAAAATAAAATAAATCAGACAAATAAATAAAAAATAAATCAGACAAAGTAGACTTTAAAGACAGAGAAGGATGTAAATGATGATCAAGGGGTTAATTCAATTGTAAATAAATATGCACCTAATGTAAGAGCCACCTATATATGTGCAGCAAATATTAAAGGCACAAAGAGAGAACTGGACAGTAATACAATAGTAGTAGGGGGCTTTAACACCCTACCCCACTTACATCAATGGACATGTCATCCAGACAGAAAATCAGTAAGGAAACACTGGACTTAAATGACACTGTAAACCAAATAAACTATATATATATATGTAAAACATTCCCTCTGAAAGCAGCAAAGTGCACATTCTTTTCAAGTGTATATGAAACATTCTCCAGAATAGACTGCATGCTAGGCCACAAAATAAACCTGGGGAAATTTAAGAAAATTGAAGTCATGTCAAGTGCTTTTCTAACCGCAATGCTATGAGCCTGGAAAGCAACTATAAGGAAAAAACTGCAAAGCACAAATATGTGGAAGCTAAACAGATGTTACTAAACAAGAAATGAATCATTGAAGAAATCAAAGAGAAAATCATAAAATACCTGGAAACAAGTAAAATGAAAACAATAATCTGAAATCCTTAGGATGCAGTAAAAGCAGTTCTCACAGGCAAGTTTGTAATGATACCAGTTGACCTCAGGAAATAAAAATCTTAAATAAACAACCTACCCTTACACCTAAGGGAAGTAGGGGGGAAAAAAGAACAAACAAAACCCAGAGTTAGTAGAAGGAAAGGAATCATAAAGATCAGAGCAGAAATAAATGATATAGAGATAAAGAAAAGAAAAGATCAGTGAAACTAAGAGCTGGTTTTTTGAAAAGATAAACAAAATGATAAGCCTATAGCCAGATACATAAAGAAAAAGAGGGTGCTCAAAATGATAAAATCAGAAATGAAAAAGACATTATAACTGACACCACAGAAATACAAATGTTCACAAGAGACTACTATGAACAACTATATAGCAATAAAATGGACAATCTAGGAAATGTAGGCACATTTTAAGAAATGTACAATGTCACTAACCATCAGGGAAATGCAGACAAAAACCCCAATGGGATATCACCTCATACCTGTCAGAATGGCTGTTGGTAAAAGGAACACAAATAACAAATATTGATGAGGAAATGGAGGAAAAAACCCTGTACACTGTTTGTAGGAATGTAAATTGGTACAACCACTGTGGAAAACAGTATGGAGGTTTCTCAAAAAAGCTAATGCTAGAACTACCATTTGATCCAGAAATTCCACTCCTGAGTATATTCAAAAAAGCCGCCCAAATACTAATTTTAAAAGATATATATTTACACCCAAGTATTCATATTAGCATTATTTACAATTCCCAATATATGGAAGTAACTTAACTATCAACACATAAATAGATGAGAAGATATGATACACACACACATACACACGCATATGTGCAAATGGAATACTACTCAGCCATAAAAAAGAACAAGATTTTGCCATTTGCAGCAACATGGATGAACTTGGTGGCATTATTCTAAGAGAAATAAGTGTGACAGAGAAAGACAAGTACTGTATGATGTCACTTAAATGAGGAATCTAAAAAGTATAACAAATGGGAATATAACAAAG
Organism: Antilocapra americana; assembly: GCA_007570785.1. Classification (NCBI taxonomy): domain Eukaryota; kingdom Metazoa; phylum Chordata; class Mammalia; order Artiodactyla; family Antilocapridae; genus Antilocapra; species Antilocapra americana. The sequence continues at coordinate 20,879,151 of ML661897.1, forward strand.
AAGCAAATACACAGTTATAGAGAACAAACTAGTGGTTATTAGTGGGGAGGGAGGGGCAGTATAGTGGTAGGGAACAAGAGGTACAAAGTATTTGTAAGCTAGGCTACAAGGATATATTGTACACATGAGGAGTATAATCTGTTATTTTTAACTTTACATAGAGTGTAACCTTTAAAATTTGCATAAAATATATATAAATACTTTTAAAGTATTTTATTTTCCTAAATATTGTCCTGTAAGCTCCCTTTCCCCCTTTTTTAATTAAAGGAAAAGAATTGTGGAGAAATTGAGAAATCTTTATTAATAGAAATAATTTATAGTGATTTTTTTTCTATTTATTGTGATGAAAGGGATCATCTGAGTCATAAATTGTTCTTCCTTAGTCTTATTTCTATGTGCTTCAAATTAAAGAAAAGTGTTTTTATTGAGGTATAGTTAATTTATAATGTTGTGTTATTTTTTGAATTGAAGTCAGAATTTCAAAATAGTATTAATTTAGTGAAACCACTTCAAAATGGTGGTAGGCTTCTGTTTTCATGAATGTTGATTAAATGTTTTCTGGTTTTTGTCATAAAGATAATAAAGAGGCTTACCTTTATTGTTCCTATTTCACCTCTGGTTCTGGTACCTGTTTTATTATATTGATCTTAAGATTTTAGATGTATTGACAGAGATTCACTTAGTCCATGAGAGAAGCTGTGATGATATGCAGGAAGGCCTTGTAAACTGAAATCTAGACGTGCACACAGAGTAGAGCTAGCAACATCAGTGGAAGGAACATTTAAGACCCAATCAGTGTCTCCAGTGGGCCAGTGGAGACATTGATTATAGGTTTTATACATTATCTAATCTTAGTATATGTTACCTATATGATAAAACTTTATGCAGTTTTTTTTTTTTCTTTCATGTTTTAGAAGAAAGCTTTTTCTCCCCCTACTTTTCAGAAAAAACAAGGAGAGAAATGACAGCCAAAGGTTCTACAGGAATGGAGGTTCTGCTGTCAACATTAGAGGTTGGTCATTGATATGCTTTAATTATGTAGCTGTTAATACCAACTAATACTGAGGGAAAAAAAAATTGAAGCACAGAATTTTTATCCTAGTGGAAGAGCCAGTGAATGGGAGTTTGTTTTATTTTTTAGATTATTCACAATGGGGATATAAGCGTTCTGATATGTATTAGGTAAATCTCTAACTTTATTCCCTATGGTTATAATGATAACCCTATTTTAACTTAACATTAAAAATAAAACACACAAAAAAAGAAAAAAAAAATAAAACACTAGTTGGAAATAAACCTTTAGCTTAAATGATCGAAATTGGAAATTCTCACTTATTGTGTTAGTTGCTATATATTGATGATTAAGTGTACTTCATACATTGGTTGCATAACTGTTGATTTTAATTACATTTCTATGGTAGTGTAGAAGTTTTTGGTGGATCAGCAGGACATGCTCAAAATCACAATTTTATATTTTATTCAGTGTAATGTTAAGAATAAGGATTAAGTACATTGTATACCTTAGACCTAAGCAATGTTCTGTGTCAAATTATATCTTATTATAACTGGGGGGGGGGGGAGATCAGGGAATGAGTTCATGTGTTGTTGTTGTTCAGCTGCTCAGTCATGTCCCAGTCTTTGAAACCCCATGGACTACAGCACACCAGGCTTCCCTGTCCTTTACTATCTCCCAGAATTTGCCCAAACTCATGTCCATTAAGTCGATGATGCCATCCAACCATTTCATCCTCTGTCGCCCCTTCTTCTCCTGACCTGTCTTTCCGAGCATCAGTGTCTTTTCCAGTGAGTTGGCTCCTCACATCAGGTGGCCAGAGTGTGTATGAGTTGTGTCTGTGTTTTGAATGCACCACACCATATGGCCTACAGGGTCTTATTTCCCTGACTAGGGATTGGACCCTTGGCAGTGAAAACACAGAGTCCTAACCACTGAACCACTAGGGAATTCCTGTATTTTTGTGTTTTTTTTTTTAGTAAAAGTATAATTTATAATATTATATTTTTTATAGTTTTATATGTACAGCATAGTGATTCAATATTTTTTCAGTTTATACTCCATTAAAATTATTATAAGATAATGGCTGTAAATTCCCTGTGCTGTACAATATATTCTTATTGCTTGTATTTTTTACATAATTGCTTGTAAGTCTTAGTTCTTGCCTTTTTCTGCATTGGTAACCACTAGTTTGTTTTCTGTATCTGTGAGACTGTTTCAATTTTGCTTTATCCATTTATTTCTATTATTTTTTAGAGTCCACATATAAGTGGTAGTATATAATATTTGTTTTTCTCTCTGATTTATTTCACTAAACATAAAATTCTCTAGGTTCATCCACATTACTGCAAATGGTAGAATTTCATTAATTTTTTTATGGCTGAGTAATATTGTTTGGCTGTTGGTGGATACTTGGGTTGCTTCCATAGCTTGGCTATTATAAATAGTACTGCTATGAACAGTAGGGTGTATGTATCTCTTCAAATAAATGTTTTTGTTGCTTTTATGTTTTTGGATATATACTCAGAAATCAATTGCTAGATCATACAATTGTTCTGTTTTTAGTTTCGAGAAACATTCATATTATTTTCCACAGTGGCTGCACCAGTATACATTCCTACCAGCGGTGTACAAAAGTGTTTTCCTTCCACATCCTTTGCAGCATTTATTTTTTGTTCTTTTCATGATAGCCATTCTGATAGGTGTGAGGTGAAACCTCGTTGTTTTGATTTGCATTTCTGTAATAATTGTCCTTGCGTGTGTGTGTGTGTGCTAAGTCACTTCAGTCATGTCTGACTCTTTGCAACCCCACTGACTGTACCCCGCCAGGTTACTCTGTCCATGGGATTCTCCACACAAGAATACTGGAGTGGGTTGCCATTTTGTCCTCTAGGCGATCTTCCCAACCCAGGGATCGAAGCTCTATCTCTTACATCTCCTGCTTTGGCAGTGGGTTCTCTACCACTGGTGCCACCTGGGAAACCATAATAATTGTCCTTATATCTCCCATTTGTAATTCACCACCTCCCATCTCTGTTGACCTCAATAAATTGAGACATGAACAAACAGAAAAAAGCATGGGTAAAAACACATATATCAGACCAAAAAACCCTTTTAAAAAAAGGGTAAAACAAAAGACAAAGAAGGACATTATATAATAATAATAAGATCAATACAAAAAGAGGATGTTAAATTCATTAACATATATGCATTCTGTATACAGCACCTAAAAATATAAAACAAATACTAACGGATGTGAAAGGAGAAGTAGACAATAATGCTTAACAGTAGGGGACTTTAACACCTCGCTGACTAGACCCTTCAGTTATGACCTAAATCAAATCCCTTATAATTATACAGTAGAAGTGAGAAATTGATTCAAGGGGTTAGATCTGATAGACAGAGTGCCTGATGAACTATGGACAGAGATTTGTGACATTGTACAAGAAACAGGGATCAAGACCATACCCAAAGAAAAGAAATGCAAAAAAGCAAAATGGCTCTCTGATGAGGTCTTACAAATAGTTGTGAAAAGAAGAGAAGCGAAGAGCAAAGGAAAAAGGAAAGATATACCCATTTGAATGCAGAGTTCCAAAGAATAGCAAGTAGAGGTAAGAAAGCCTTCCTCAGGGAAAAAATGCAAAGAAAACTAAGACTTACAAGCAATTATGTAAAAAATACAAGGGAAAGACTAGAGATCTCTTCAAGAAAATTAGAGATAACAAGGGAACATTTCATGCAAAGATGGGCTCAATAAAGGACAAAAATGGTAGGGACCTAAGAGAAGCAGAAGATATTAAGAAGAGGTAGCAAGAATACACAGAAGAACTGTACAAAAAAGATCTTCCTGACCCAGATAATCACGATGGTACAATCACTCACCTAGGAATGTGAAGGCAAGTGGGCCTTAGGAAGCATCTTTAAGAACAAAGTAGTGGAGGTGATAGAATTCCAGTTGAACTGTTTCAAATCCTAAAAGACGATGCTGTGAAAGTGCTGTACTCAATATGTCAGCAAATTTGGAAAACTCAGCAGTGGCCATAGGACTGGAAAAGGTCAGTTTTCATTCTAATCCCAAAGAAAGGCAATGCCAAAGAATGCTGAAACTACTGCACAGTTGTACTCATCTCACATTCTAGTAAAGTAATGCTCAAAATTCTCCAAGCCAGGCCTCAACAGTACGTGAACCATGAACTTCCAGATGTTCAAGCTGGTTTTAGAAAAGGCAGAGGAACCAGAGATCAAATTGCCAACATCCACTGGATTATTGAAAAAGTAAGAAAGTTCTACTTCTGCTTTATTGACTATGCCAAAGCCTTTGACTGTGTGGATTACCACAAACTTAGGAAAATTCTGAAAGATGGGAATACCAGACTACCTGACCTGCCTCTTGAGAAATCTGTATGCAGGTCAGGAAGCCACAGTTAGAACTGTACATGAAACAACAGACTGGTTCTAAATAGGGAAAGGAGTATGTCGAGGCTGTATATTGTCACCTTGCTTATTTAACTTATATACAGAGTATATCATGAGAAATGCTGGGCTGGAAGAAGCACAAGCTGGAATCAAGATTGCCAGGAGAAGTATCAGTAACCTCAGATATGCAGATGACACCACCCTTATAGCATAAAATGAAGAAGAATTAAAGAACTTCTTGATGAAAGTAAAAGAGGAGAGTGAAAATATTGGCCTAAAACTCAACATTCAGAAAACTAAGATCATGGCATCGGTCCCATCACTTCATGGGAAATAGATGGGGAACAGTGGAAACAGTGACAGACTTTATTTTGGGGGCTCCAAAATCACTGAAGATGGTGATTGCAGCCATGAAATTAAAAGATGCTTACTCCTTGGAAGGAAAGTTATGACCAACTTAGACAGTATATTAAAAAGCAGAGACTTTACTTAGCCAATAAAGGTCTGTCTATTCAAGTCTATAGTTTTTCCAGTGTTCATGTATGGAGAATTGGACTATAAAGGAAGCTGAGCACCGAAGAATTGATGCTTTTGAATTGTGGTTTTGGAGAAGACTCTTGAGAGTCCCTTGGACTGCAAGGAGATCCAACCAGTCCCTCCTAAAGGAAATCAGTCCTGAATATTCATTTGGAGGACTGATATTGAAGCTGAAACTCCTGTACTCTGGCTACCTGATGAGAAGAGCTAACTCATTTGAAAAGACCCTGATGATGAGAAAGATTGAAGGTGGGAGGAGAGGGCAACGACAGAGGATGAGATGGTTGGATGTCATCACTGACTCAATGGACATGAGTTTGAGTAAACTCTGGAATTTGGTAATGGACAGGGAGGCCTGGTGTGCTGCAGTCCATAGGGTCCAAGGAGTCGGACATGACCGAGTGACTGAACGGAATTGAACCGGACATTACATTCCCAAACAGCAGAATACATACTCTTTTCCAGTGCACATGAAAACTTCTCCAGAACAGATCACATGTTAGGCCACACAGCAAGTCTCAAAAAATTAAAAGACACATGAAAATATGTACAATAAGGGTACTGATAGCTTATGGTGAATGATGTCGGATTTGTGACCTCTGAAGGTTTAGCTTCAGGACCAGGGACCAAGCTTGATCATCAAGAGCTTTCATGTAGCAGTTTTATTAAAGTATGAGAAGGAACAGAGAAAGCTTCTGATGTAGACATCAGAAGGAGGGTGGAGAGTGCCCCCTTGCTTGTCTTTAGTGAGGGAATTATATACTTTTTTATTTAGCTATTACAATAAATCAAAAGAATGTCTCAAGGTTGTAAAAATTTTACCAGGTCCACTCCCACAGTTTACATTTTAGGATTACAGGATTAGAATTTAACAATAGAATGATCCTACCAGACCCACTCCCATAATATACATTCTATGAACAGGATTAGTCAGAAGGTTTTCTAGAAGGAAAACTTTCCTGGTAGCTCAGATGGTAAAGCGTCTGTCTATAATACAGGAGACCTGGGTTTGATCCCTGAGTCTGGAGGATCCCCTGGAGAAGGATATGGCAACCCACTCCAATAATTTTGCCTGGAAAATCCCTTGGACAGAGGAGCCTGGTAGGCTACACTCCACGGGGTCGCAGAGTCGGACAGAACTGAGTGACTTCACTTTCACTTTTGCGAAGGAGAAATTGTCCTCAAGCAGGATACATTGTTGTTGTATAATCCTTAGTACAGCATTTGAACTGAGTTGTTTGCTGTGTAATCATCAGTCCTGGGCTTAAAGAAAGACAAAAGAAAAGTTTTGTGACTAAGACTTAAAAAATGTTGAGAAAAAAGTCCTTTCCTCCTCCTTGAGAATTGTAGACCTCTTTCTCCTCTGGGACACCTCCCCACCCCCTGCAACTTCTTATCAACCTGCCTAGGAATTGACTCTCTTATTGAAATTGACTCTCAATACCTTACTGTGTTTAAAATAGGGTGTTAAAGTCCCCTACTCTTAAGTATTATTGTCAATTTCTTCTTTTGTGTCTGTTAGTATTTGCTTTATATTTTTAGGTGCTGTATATTGAGTACATATATGTTAATGAGTTTAATATCCTCTTTTTGTATTGTTTGTTCCTTTTATTATTATGTAATTCCCTTCTTTATCTTTTGTTTTACCCTTTGTTTTAAAAGTTTTTTGTCTGATATGTATATGGCTACCCAAGCTTTTTCTGTTTGCTCCTGTCTCAATTTATTGAAGTCAGCAGAGATGCGAGGTGGTGAATTACAAATGGGAGACTTATCTGGATAAAGCCTAGAGATAACAGTGTAACTTCCATTCAGGTTTCAGTGGCCTAAACTCAGTCACATGTCCCAAACCTAAGTAGAAAAGAGCTGGAAAATGTGGTTTCGCTGTGTACCCAGGAGGAAGATAAACACATAGCAATATTGCTCCTGTAACGATCCATTCTTTTCTTTAACAAATGTTTGTCTCCCATTCTTCCAGCTTCATCCCCAGCGAGTCAGTGGCCCAGTTAATAATACCCTCAGTGCTAAGACAAGGGTCTCTGCTTAATGTGTGGTCCTCTTTCTGTTCTGGATTTGACTTTTTGGACTGATTAGTTTCTGCCCTTAAATGGTGAAGCAGAGACCATATTTATTCTTTTTAGGAAAGAGTTAGAACAAGAGTCCCATTCTAGTCCCTGATCTACTGCAATTCTGAAATTTGTCTAAATAAACACTCTAAAGTCCTATTCTGAGATCAGGCAATTTCTTGTGAATAGGCCACAATTCTGTTGTCTGTGTATTTTTCTTTATCCAAACATTGCTTTTAGTAAGAGAAATATAACCACAGTACAGTATTTAAACCTTTTCTCTTATTAGATTGTTTTTCCAGAGTTTGGAAAATATTAATAATTACTCTTCAACTTTACTGGTAGGAGTGTAAATTGCTCCACAAAGAGCAAGTTAATAATACCTATCAAAATACATGCCCATATCATTGACTCAGAAATTCCAGGAATTTTCCCGGGTATAATTGTACTTGCTTCCCTGGAAATGTATGTACTTAGTTTTGGTTACAATTTTTTAATAGCAAAAGATTTTAAATATTTAAATGTCACATTGATAGGTGGTTACCTAACCAATGGTATTGCCATCTAATGGAATATATCAGGTAAAATTATATCATTTGGAGAAATCTATATATACATGTATATTTACATGGATTTCTTTTATGTGTGTACATTATCTTGGTGGATACACAAAAAATTGATAATATAGTTACTTTTTGAGAGGGGAACTCTGACTGGTTAGTCATCATATATACATTGTAGTGCCTTTTATATTTTGATACATTTATTTGTATTATCTACTTGGTAGAAGTTGATGTGTCCAAATGACAAATTAATTCCTGTTGATATAAATAACTCAGATGATTTGCAAGAATTTTTAAGAGCAGTAAGAAGAGTCTGAAGTGATGTATGAGAATAGTGAAAACCTGAATACATTTATTCTTAGAGAAACCAAAAAGGTCGTCTGTAAATGTAGGTAGTTCCCAACAGAGAGAAGACGTTTGGTAATCACAGATTTATAATGTTTTAATAAAGCAAATAAATTTTATTTCAGAACACAAAAGATCTTCAAACTACACTTAATATCTTGAGCATTCTTATTGAGCTGGTATCAGCTGGTAAGTTTTTGTTTCATTTGGTCTATTTCTATTTGTAAATAATGATCAAAAATGTATCATATATACTTTGAAATTTCTGATTCTCATACAGAAGCTGTTCTGAGTATTGGAATTTGGAAGCCAAAATGTCATACTCTTTATTGTTGCTTTGTTTTGATATCTTCCAGTGTCCCTCAAACCCCTGTGGTTTAGAGCCTTGAACATGAGTTATACATCAGTGTTTATTTACTGTCTGTGCTGTTTTTTAATTAATATAAAATAAAATTTTATTTTGGTGTTATTTGCTTGCTTTCTGAAGTCATCACTTATACTTGAATGCTAACAAGGTATGATATCTAATATACTATGGAAGAATTTGTGGTTTGAACAGATTTCTTTCAAAAAACTTTTTAGGTGGAGGTCGAAGAGCAAGTTTCTTGGTCTCCAAAGGTGGTTCACAAATATTACTACAGTTACTTATGAATGCCAGCAAAGAATCACCCCTGAATGAGGAGTTAATGGTGCAGATTCATTCCATTCTTGCAAAGATTGGACCGAAAGGTAAGGGTTTTACTTGTATGACAATCAAGTGGAACTACTTTTGTTACGTTGGCTCTGTGTGCCTTGAAACTGGTGAACTTTAAAATCTAAAATTTTACTGCTTATTCTTAGCCTTAGTTAGGAATGCTTTTTGTAGTCAACTAGTGACCTGTACAAATTGAGGATCCTAAATTCTCACATATTTCTATTGCATATGATGGAAAAAGGAAGAAAAAAATGTGTCAGAATCAGAAATGTCTTGGTGTGTGTGTTTCTGGCATGTAAGTGTTATAAAGGATACACATAACGTGGATATTGTTGACGCTAGAAGGAGGGAGTGTGGGTGGGAATGCTTTGAGCAGCATGGAGATAAAACGTGTTTTCTTTTCATCGTTGTTAAGTAGTGTCCGACTCTTTGCGACCCCATGATTTGCAGTGTGCCAGGCTTCCCTGTCCTTCCGTACCTCCCTGAGTTGCTCAAATTCATGTCCATTGAGTCAGTGATGCCAACCAACCAATAGTGATAGTCATGTCTCAATGCTTAAAAAGCTTACAAACTAGTTAAGATCAAAAGAGATATAAAAAATTGTAAGACTGATTTATTACAATAGTAAGACATGCAAAATATTGAAAACCACACATTGAGAAAACATAGGCTATAAAACAAAGGAGGAAGCTGACTTAGGTTATGTTAAAAGAGAACAGCATTCTTTGACTAGAACCTAAGCTCAGTGTATTGTTGTCTGCACAGAGATTGAAATGACTCTCTAAACTCTTGGGTAGTGATTTTTTAAGGGTTCTGCCATTGGCTTGTGGCTTTAAACTTTAAAGTATTGGGCCAAAGTACTTTTTCTAAAAAGTGTCTGAAAATGTGTATGCAGTTTGTATATTTATGTATATTTCATGCATATCTTTTTGTATTATATGAATATTTAAATAATACTGTTAATAATCATTGTCTTAAGGTATCCCTGAGATGACTTTAAGTTTTCAAGTATCTTAGGGACCTTAAGACTTAAACATATATTCAGTTTGTATAAGAACCATGTTAGCTCTTTCTTATTTTTTTAAACTCATGTATTTGAGATTTAAGGGCTACTTCCTGAAATTTTTGTTGAAAACGAAAAATAAAATGAAAAAACCTTTTTGTATTGGTGAATATTGTTATATCATGCTTCCTCCTCTATTTAAAACCAGGTTATTTTTCCTGTGCTTTTCATTAAAGCATAAAGCTTTCGTTATCTTTCTTGTGCTTAAATTAAGATATTGTTTAATTTATATTTTTATTCCTTTAATGTCCCTTTTAAGTTGTAGCTCTTTTAATATTTTCCTCTATACTTCTAAATTTTTGCTGTTTCTTTTATTATTTATCCTAGTTTAACATTTTATATTATTTAATTATATTTGAATTTCTTGGGTGATTTTCTAACTTTTTTATTTTTCCCTTATGAGCTGAGAATAATTTTCCTTTAGGAATATTAGGTTTTTTGACTTAACGTTTTCTGTTATTGATGAAATAACTTTGCTTGCTAGTCTTGTTACTGTCTTTGTTAAAAATCTTAACATTCTTAAATTCTTGTTGTCCAGATTGTTTGTTTGTTTGTTTTTACTATTTTAATCTCTTTCTAATAATAAAAATCAAGAACGTTCTTCTCTTCCTTTTCTTTGTTAAGAATTAGCTCCCTCTAGAAATTTATTTGATAATATTTTTTAGATTATTTTCTAATAAGCTGTTCATTTCTTCATTATATTCTTTTGGGCTTCCCCAGTGGCTCAGCAATAACAAATCTGCCTGCAATATAGGAGCCATGGGAGACTCAAATTCAATCCCTGAATCGGGAAAATCCCCTGGAGGAGGGCATGGCGACCTACTCCAGTATTCTAATGCCTGGGAAATCCCATTGGCAGGGAGTCTGGTGGGTTATAGTCCATACAGTCCAAAGAGTCACTACTAAAGTGACTTAGTATGCACGCACGCATATTCTAAGTTGGAAAACAGTACAGTTAATATTAAGTAAATAATGTTGGTAATGTACATTTAGATCTTAACAATTCTTCTTAACCATGTGATGGCATTCCTTTGACTGTGTTAAGCTGAAGTGACTAAGTATAGGGCCACTCCAGCCTCTGTTGCCCTGCCCTGTCATTCTACCTGCCCCTTACTCCTTCTTTCAAGCCATGTTTTAAAAGTGTAAGCAGTATTAAAATATATAAGAAAATGATTATAGCTTTAGTTATTTCAGGTCAACTTTATATTAATGGTTGATAATATGCATTCATAGTATTAATTTTAGAAATTCCATTGTTTTATGACATTTTCATTTTATTCAGAAGTTACATAGAAATAAATTATGTTTGTTCATTTATTTTTAAACAGACAAAAAATTTGGAGTGAAAGCTAGAATTAATGGAGCTCTAAATATAACCCTGAATTTGGTCAAACAGAATTTGCAGAATCATCGCTTGGTTTTGCCTTGTCTTCAGCTTTTACGAGTATATTCTGCCAACTGTAAGTATTTCAGAGCAGCGTTGAGTTAGCTCAGTGTTATGACATTAACAGAAAATGAAAATTTTAAAGTACTTTAACTCCATAAATCTCTAAAAGTTGTGGACAAGGAACAAGGATATTTAATATGGCTCTTTGTAATTTTAACCACTTCCTCAAAGGTGATGTATGTAAGAAGGTGAGTTGACAAAGTGTTAAGAATTCTCATTAATTCCCTCCATTTGTAAAGGTATATATATAGTGAGGCTGATGAGTAGGCAGCCTGTGGAAAAGATGTTGAAGAATATCAGAGTGTTGACAACTGGAAAAACTGCTGCGCCTATTTGGATTTTTACAGTTGAGAGGAAAATTGAGAAGGAAGGAATGTGGTGGCATAGACACCTGGAGCAAATTATCTTTAGGCATCAATAGAGAAGTAGCAGAACCAAAAATAAATAGGACAGGAGCCTCTGAGGAAGCTGTAGAGAGCAGTGATCAGAGAGATAGCCTCAGATGAAGTGTCTCCCAACATAAACACACACACACCCACACCCACCCTCCAAGATGAAATATCTCACAACACACACACACACACACACACATAGCCTCAGATGAAGTGTCCTCCAACATACACACACACACACACACATACCCACACACACACACCCACTCTCCCAGATGAAGTGCCTCACAACACACACACTCTTTCTATTCCCTGCCTATGGATATGAGATTGGAATGGTTAACAAGACGCTTGAGATAGAGTACATTTTATTGTAAGAACATCATTGCAAAATAATGATGATCTCAGAGGTTTGTGTGTATGTGTGTGTATTTATCTATTATCAGTATTTATACTTTGAAAATCTATCTAAAAGTGTGCTCATAGAAAAATAGTTTTGAATACTTAAATAATTAACACTTAGGTAATTAAAAAGAGCATAAGGAAATTAATGAATTGGCTATTTACAAAGAAATTAGGAACAGAGCGATAAACATAAGGAAAGTAGAGAAATGAAATAGAAAAAATTCATTATAAAATTTAAAAAAATTAATTAAAAAATAAAACAATTGGATTAAAAATAGATGAACCACTGAACTCCCCAATTAAGGAAAAAGAAAGACAAAACAGACTAAAATTAGAAGTGATAATGGAGCAATAGGCAGATACAGAGGAAATTGAAATCGTCATACAAAACTTTAGAAACTACATTTTTAGGGCATTTTATTTAATTAAGCACCAGGAGGATAGTAAATGGTATATCTATAATTTTTAAATAATATTTATTCAAGATTGAAAATGTTAGGCCCAGCTTTCTGGTTAGGTAATTGTTTGCATGTTCTGTCTAAAGTTGTGACCTGTTTTTGCCTACTGTTTTGCAGTCACTTTAATTAAGGTCCTCATTACTTCTCACCTAGACCACAGCCATCTTTCCTACAGTGGTTTTAGATCTGACCTGCATCTAAGATTTGACCTGCAGATCTGATTTGTTGTGGCTTTTCGGCAGTTCCCTATAGTTGAAAAAGTTAACGACTTCTAGGGACTTTCATAATTTATTTACTACTTTTCCCAATTCATCTTCCCATTGGCATGCTTTGAAGTATCAGCTAAGTGGACTTTATGAGAGACTTAGAGTTCACATTTGCTAAAGAGTTTGTATATGTTTTTTGGCTGTGTGCCACATGTATGAACATTTCTATCCACTGAGGATTTTAAATCACTTTATATCTTTTTTCCCCTTCCCAGCTGTGAATTCAGTATCTTTAGGGAAAAATGGAGTTGTGGAACTGATGTTTAAAATCATTGGACCATTTAGTAAGAAGAATTCCAGTCTTATGAAGTGAGTATATGTTTTAAGTGTAAATAGAAGTATACCCTTTGTTATTTTGGGCCTTATCATCTTAATCTGTACAGTGAGATGGTTGAGTTCAATTGTGTCTAGGGTCCTTTCTTTAGTTCTTAAATAGTGATTTAATTATGATAAAGATTTTCTTTAGTATAAAGTTTAATCTTCAAAAATATATCAGAATTAGAAAACTAAATTTATAGTGTTATAGAAATTTAGACTTTGAATATTCCTAGATACTATAATAGGAAAAAAGTCCTTTACAGAGTATCACTCATTCAGAAACATTTATTGAGTGCCTACTATATTCCCTACCCAATTTTATAATCTTTTAATGACTGTTTGCTTCATTTTCACAATTGTCTGGATATTTTTTAAATTTATATATTTGTTTTTTGTCAAATAATGTCATTATTTTTCTTATTTGAGATATGTATATATATATGTATGCCTCAAAATATATATTACATATATGTATATTTATGTTTGTGTATATATATATACATATATATGTATATATATATACACATGCCAAAGCCTTTGACTGAGTGGAACACAATAAACTATGGAAAATTCTGAAACAGATGGGAATACCAGACCACCTGACCTGCCTCTTGAGAAACCTGTATGCAGGTCAGGAAGCAACAGTTAGAACTGGACATGGAACAACAGACTGGTTCCAAATAGGAAAAGGAGTACATCAAGGCTGTATATAGTCACTCTGCTTATTAACTTATATGCAGAGTACATCATGAGAAACGCTGGGCTGGATGAAGCACAAGCTGGAATCAAGATTGGTGGGAGAAATATCAATAACCTCAGATATGCAGATGACACCACCCTTATGGCAGAAAGTGAATAAGAACTAAAGAGCATCTTGATGAAAGTGAAAGAGGAGAGTGAAAAAGCTGGCTTAAAGCTCAACATTCAGAAAACTAAGATTATGGCATCCAGTCCCATCCCTTCATGGCAAATAGATGGGGAAACAGTGGAAACAGTGGCTGACTTTATTTTGGGGGGGCTCCTAAATCACTGCAGATGGTGACTGCAGCCATGAAATTAAAAGACCCTTCCTTACTCCTTGGAAGGAAAGTTATGACCAACCTAGACAGCATATTAAAAAGCAGAGACATTACTTTGTCAACAAAGGTCCATCTAGTCAAGGCTATGGTTTTTCCAGTAATCATGTATGGATGTGAGAGTTGGACTGTAAAGAAAGCTGAGCACCAAAGAATTGATGCTTTTGAACTGTGATGCTGAAAAAGACTCCTGAGAGTCCCTTGGACTTCAAGGAGATCCAACCAGTCCATCCTAAAGGAAATCAGTCCTGAATATTGATTGGAAGGACTGATATTGAAGCTGAAACTCCAATACTTCGGCCACTTGTTGCAAAGAGCTGACTTATCAGGAAAAACCCTGATGCTGGGAAAGATTGAGGGCAGGAGGAGAAGTGGACGCCAGAGGATGAGATGGCTGGATGGCATCACTGACTCAGTGGACATGGGTTTGGGTGGGCTCTGGGAGTTGGTAATGGACAGGGAGGCCTGGCGTGCTGTGGATCATGAGGTTGCAAAGAGTCGGACACTACTGAGTGACTGAACTTAACTGAACACACACCCACAATATATATATAGATATATACATTCACTTATGTGGATTTCATTATATTTAGTGCTTTCCTAAGCCATTTTAATGGTCATTCTTTAAAAAAATTGTTTTGGAATTTTTCAAACAAATATAGCATTTACATTATATTAAACTAATTATCTTGAATTATTTACATTAATTACTTGTTATAGTCCACAGTTATTAATATTCTACCATTTTTGTTTTATTTGTTCCCCCTCCACAATTTTATTTATAATTTAAAGTATTTTTAAGCAAATCCCAGATGTTATTTACATATATATGAATTTCTATAAGTAAGTACCAGGTATTTTCTCATTTTTCCCATAAATACTTCATTATGCAACTCTGCTAAATAGGGACCTAAAAATAACCATAATACTATGCTCATACTCAACAAATTTATTGATTTCTTAACACAATCTAAAATTCTGTGTGTCTCCTTTTTTCTAGTTATCTCAAAATGCCCTTTTACAGTTGGTTTGTTTAAAACAAAGTGCACACATAATTCCTCATTATATTTAGGAAATTTCCAAATCTACACACAAATTGAATAATGAACCGTGATATACCCATCTGTCAATTTCAACAGTTGTCAACATTCTGCCATTTAAATTTAATCTTTCCCTTCTTGGTCTCCTTCCTTCCAGTATTTTAACGCAAATATCAGCCATGACATTTATTCTGTTAATTCTTTAGTATTATCACTATCAGATAGCTTTTTCTTTTAGTGTTACCTAAGTATCATTTCTTTGTTCAACAATATTAATAATTCTTTAAGATCATCTAATATCTTCGATAGTGAAAGTGAAGTCGCTCAGTCGTGTCCGACTCTGTGACCCTGTGGAGTGTAGCCATGGTAAAGTGTCTGCCTACAATATGAGAGACCCGGGTTCGATCCTTGGGTCGGGAAGATTTCCTGGAGAAGGAAATGGCAACTCACTCCAGTATTCTTGCCTGAAAAATCCCGTGGACGGAGGAGTCTGGTAAGCTACACTCTCCATGGGGTCGCAAAGAATTGTACACGACTGAGCGACTTCACTTTCACTTTCAGTATCTTCTGATTGTCTAAGAAATGTCTTTTTTTCTTTTTTACAGTTATCTTGCTCAAATCAGGATCTAAATAAGGGCTTTCCATTCTGTTTGATTGATAAGTCTTGTAATCTTTTGTAGTCAGTAACTATCCCCTATCCCTTTGTTTTTTGTCTCTGATTTTTTTTGGTGAAGGACCTGGGTGACATCTTACAGACTGTCACAGCATAGATTAAGATGACTATATCCTGGGGTCTTTTAACTTGTAGGTGTACTCTTCAAATTTTTTGTAGACTGATGGAGCTTGAGGCTTGCTTAGATTTTTTTTTTAATTATTAGAATATTTCATAGGTGGTCCTGGGTCTCTGTTTTGCATTACATAAAATTTTTGAGTTGAAGTGGTCCATCTCCTTTCACCTAGCCACTCAGCAATATTTCATGACATTGCTTAGATCTGTTATTTCTTAAAAATGTGTGAAATAATGACTTTTCTAATTTTCCCATTCTTTTTACTTTTACTAGTTGTGAATCTTTTATAAGGAAAAACTTGTCCACATCAACTATTCATAGGCTAAATTTTGCAAATGAATCAGGTTCAGAACATACCCAGTCTTTTCACCCTTTCTTAATAAGGGTCAAGTATTTAGCTCGTTCTCTTCTTGAAAATGGGAGCTTACTTGCACGTATAATTATTTATTAAGTATTTGGTGGGATGACAACATATTTACTTCTATAAAGATTATACAGTCTTAGAGCATCTAATGAAATGTGAAAAGATAAAAGAAAATGATTGCATCACAATTAGTAAGACCAATTTCCAGAATAGGTGCAGTGAATGGACTCTGGAAGCAGGCAGAAACTGGATTTATGTTAGCTCTGTCACTCACAGCCTTCATGATGTAAAGTTACCTAACTTTTATTTTATTTTTTTGTTTGTTTTTTATTTTTATTTTTTTTTAATTTTCTTTACTTTATTGTGTTGGTTTTGCCATACAATGACATGAAACCACCCTGGGTTTACATATGCTCCCCCTCCAGAACCCCCCTCCCTCCTCCCTCCCGATTCCCTCCCCCTGGGCCATCTCGGTGCACCAGCCCTGGGCTGGTGATTGATTTCACATATGATAATTAACATGTTTCAATGCCATTCTCCTATAACATCCCACCCTTGCCCTCTTCTTTTAAAAAAAGTATTTATTTATAGCTGTGCTGTATCTTCATTGCTGCACAGACTACTCTCTAGTTGTGGTGCGTGGGCTTCCCTTTGCGGTGGCTTCTCCTATTGCAGAACGTGGCTCTAGTGCACGTGGGTTTCAGTAGTAGTGACGTGGGCACAGTAGTTGCAGCTCCAGGGCTCTAGAGCACAGGCTTAATTGTTGTGGCACATGGGGTTAGTTCTGTGGCATGTGAGATCTTTCCAGACCAGGGAATGGACTCATGCCTCCTCCAGTGGCAGGCAAATTCTTCACCACTGAGCCACTAGGGAAGCCCCAGTTACCTAACTTTTTATGTCCCAGTTTCCTATTTGTAAAATAGTAGTATTTGTGCCTACATCATAAGATTGTTTTGAGGGTTTAGATAATTCCTGTAATTAGCACAGTGCCTATATTAATACAGTGTAATTAGTTTAGGTAAGCAGTGTAGTAATGTGGATGAATGAATCCTAGTTAATATTGAAAATATATTCTTTATCTTTATTTATGTAATTATTTTTTTTATTAGTTTTGACATACAATGCCATGATATCGCCATGGGTTTACATATGCTCCCCCTCCAGAACCCCCCTCCCTCCTCCCTCCCTCCTCCCTCCCCCCGGGAAATCTCGATGCACCAGCCCCGAGCATCAATCCTGGGCTGGCAATTGGTTAGACATATGATAAATAACATGTTTCAATGCCATTCTCCCATATCATCCCACCCTTACCCTCATCCACAAAGTCCACGAGTCTATTCTATACATCTGCGTTCCTTTTGTTGTCTCGCATGTTGGGTTCTCGTTACCGTCTTTCTAAATTCCATATATATGCGTTAATATACTGTATTGTTGTTTTTCCTTCTGGCTTACTTCACTCTGGATAATGGGCTCCAGTTCCGTCCACCTGAGTAGAACTGCTTCAAATGAATTTTTTTTTAATGCTGAGTAATATTCCATTGTGTATATGTACCACAGCTTTCTTATCCATTCGTCAGTTGATGGGCATCTAGGTTGCTTCCATGTCCTGGCTATTGTAAACAATGCAGCGATGAACATTGGGGTACACGTGGCTCTTTCAATTCTGGTTTCCTCGGTGTATATGCCCAGCAGTGGGATTGCTGGGTCATATGGCAGGACTATTTGCAGCTTTTTAAGGAATCTCCACACTGTTTTCCATAGTGGCTGTACTAGTTTGCATCCCCACCAACAGTGTAAGAGGGTTCCCTTTTCTCCACATCCTCTCCAGCATTTATTGCTTGTAGATTTTTGGATTACAGCCATTCTTACTGCTGTAAAGTGGTACCTCATTGTGGTTTTGATTTGCATTTCTCTGATAATGAGTGATGTTGAGCATCTTTTCATGTGTTTGTTAGCCATTTTTATGTCTTCTTTGGAGAAATGTCTGTTAAGTTCTTTGGCCCACTTTTTGATTGGGTCGTTTATTTTTCTAGAATGGAGCTGCAGGAGTTGCTTGTATATTTTTGAGATAAATTGTCCGTTGCTTCATTGGCTATTATTTTCTCCCATTCTGAAGGCTGTCTTTTCACCTTGCTTATGGTTTCCTTTGTTGTGCAGAAGGTTTTAATTTTAATTAGGTCCCATTTGTTTATTCATGCTTTTATTTCCAATATTCTGGGAGGTGGGTCATGGAGTATCCCGCTTTGGGTTATGGCAGAGAGTGTTTTGCCTATGTTTTCCTCTAGGAGTTTTATAGTTTCTGGTCTTATGCTTAGATCTTTGATCCATTTTGAATTTATCTTTGTGTAT